>OX403616.1:21160130-21760130 GCA_948107695.1 Meliscaeva auricollis | reverse complement strand
GTACAGTTGAGCAAGTTTTAGTCGATCCTTTAAGTGATTTACAGTTCATTTTGGTCCCTTGTCAGAACTTTTTTGGTTAAGATCCACTTCTTAAAATTTGTAAACGTGTTTCTCTTGTCTGCAGCAAGAGTGAGTGGTCGGTAAGATGGATCATTGTCATTGTCGTCGGCTAAAAAGTCAATACATTAATAATCTAATATTTCGGAACCAATACTCAACCATTAACAAACAACACAAAAGTACTTAAAACATATTGAATAGTAATTACGCATAAATTCTTTCCGACAAACTCAGGGCAGAAGACTCGTCATCAGATACCTGCAATATTCTCACTGCAACTGAACCCAAAAATTATAAATGTTTGTGTTAATTGTTATGGGACATACGGCAAACGAATTCAGTATATTATTGTCGTATGTGGCCAAGAAAAGGTACATACGACAATTATTTATCGAATCGATGAAAATCCGGATTTGTATGGGAAAAATTGGCGTATGTTTTAAATTTGTCGTATGTGTAGCTTTTTTTGTCACATACGACAAAAAATTGACTCAAATCGTTAGATACAAAAAACCGATTTTACAGAATTGTAGAAAAAATTCTGTTACCAAAACTGCATTTAAACCTCAAAACCTCAATTTTTCACACGACAAACGCTTATCCAAGCGACCCTTAGGTTTTCCTATTAAAAATTAGAATGTTATCTTCTTGGATAAAAACTATAGACAAATCTTATAGTTTTTCTTCTATTTTATGTGGTCCATTTTTCTCTGTGTAGTTTTCATATAGTTTTCAATAGTATTAGCGAATGGTTTTCCTATTAAAAATTGGAAGTTTATCTCTCGGTGGTATTAAATATTTTTGTCTGTGCTGCTTTTTTAATAGTCAACAGTTGTTATTTTTGTATTTTAACCTAATACCAAGAATACCTTAAGAAATGTATTGAAATATTTGCTTAGGTACAACTTGACAACATCACCCCCACTGCAAACTTTGTATCGCACGAATCCTGCGGAGTTTACCTACATTAGCTTCCCAAATTTTGGTTGATATCTTACTGACGGTATTCAACTGCATTGAGTAAAAAACAAACAAACAATTATTGGTTTTTATTTATATAGATTTCTATGTAAAAAGTTTATTTGTATTTTTCAATTTTCCTGCTTATCCTCAAAGATTTTCTAAAATGTCTCTTCTCCTAAACCAAATCTAAAAAGAATCAGAAAAATCGATGGATCCGTTTTAGAGTTTTTTGCGGGAATAATGCACGGCGATTGATTTTTTATTGTATAGAGAAGGATGTAGAAGATAAAAACAATTATTTGTTAATTTAATATATTTTTGAAAATCTCAGTCTAATTAAAGGGCTATTATTTTCATAATATATTAACAGCAGAAGCTGGTCAAGTTTCGTAGCTAAATATGGTCTGTATAAAACATGGTTGTAAGGTAGATGTGTGCTTCAAATTTCAAGATGAATGAACAAAATTTATTTAAATTTCATTTCAAACCCACTACTCTCAGTTAATCGTTTCTAATTAAATTAAAATTGTCCCTAATTGACTTCAATAACACAAAAACGTAATTAAGCTGGATTTACAACACACACACAAGAAAAATGTTTCAGATTTCTTTCGTTGCGAGACAACTCTAACGTCAATTCCAATTCCAATAACTTTGTCCCGCTTTAAAATGCCATTGCGCATAGCGAATTAAGATTACGTCTGTTCAGCATTTGTGTCCAGAATACTTTTTCACCACCTCCGCATTGGCCATTAGGCTCGTAGTTAACAACTTGATCACAACCGTTACAACAATTGCCAATAATCCGACTCCACCTCAACGATTCCAAAACAGCAACAACAAACTAGCCCAGATCGTCGGCAAGTGATTAGTATTACAATGCTCCCGACACAGAAATTCCAATCCGCCATGTGACAGTCCCCTCGGCGAGCGACGACACAAGCAAATAAAGATATTCCTCCCAATTTAAGGCCAATCCAAAGACACACACATAGGCAACCGATCGGGATCATGACAATTAATTGCAAAAA
The DNA here is from genome assembly GCA_948107695.1 of Meliscaeva auricollis. Lineage (NCBI taxonomy): Eukaryota > Metazoa > Arthropoda > Insecta > Diptera > Syrphidae > Meliscaeva > Meliscaeva auricollis. Next base: position 21,758,076 of record OX403616.1, on the reverse strand, counting down.
ATAACCAAACTTGAGCAGAGTTTAATCGGGTGCGCGTATAGACGATGAAACTTTTTTCTTCCAAAGATATAGAAGATACAATGGCACAATGTTTGCCACAAAAGTTGTCGAACCATTATCTGGTCTTCAATTATTGTCCACCGGACAACCTAGCATTGGATTGAAGCAGCAGGTCTTACTACTACTAGCCAAGAAAGCCTGCACTGGAACCCTAGCTCGCTTGCTCCAAAGAGATGCAGCTAGATGAATAGGTCCACTTATTCATCTGAACCAATGTCGGATGCAGGGCGGAAAATTAACTTTATGGTCATTTCATTTACCAACTTTGCGACCAGCTACTGGTTTGCGTTTGAGCTTCAGTTTTGGTCACTGGCCACCGGCCACGGTGGGTCCCAGCATTGAACACGGAGTGGTCATTTATCTCGATCGGATTTATCTGTGATTAATCGAAGTCCAGAGCCATGTGATGTGTGTTCTGCATACCGAATCTATGAGGCAGGCAACATATGGGCATAGCTAAAGGAGAAGCGGTACCATTCAAGGCACCTCTCTCTTTGGGCTCTTCTGATATCACAATTGCGGCCGCAATGGCGGCCTAATTTGTATTGTGTCCTCAGAACACTTAGGATAGGAGGGACTTTTTGGACGACCGACCGGGGCATCGCTGGCTATAGCGGTGGTGGAACGTGGCGGGCGGTGAAATGACAAGTCAGTGCTTTAGCTTTGGTCCAGTTCATGGCGTTGAGGTCATCCCCATGTGGAGTACCTACAGATTCTTGAGCTCCTGGAGCGTTTTTGTTTATGTGCTTAGATTGTGGATGAAGAATGGCGTGAAGATCGAGCGTACTCAAATCCATTCATCATTTGGGACAAACAGAAAAAAATCGTGTTTATCGTACCTAAATAAGATGCACTGGCAGTGGCTACTGCGGAAGCTGTAGCATCAGTAGCAGCTGCATCCACTGTCTTTGTTTTTTCCGTACCGGGCGACAAAAATGCCACACCATAAATTCTATTTTTCATCGCAGGTAATGTGAGATCGGTTTTGGTTATGGTTTAGCTTCTGGATAGTTTTTGCTTGATGTTGGAATCGACAGGAACAATAGATATACATACTTTGTGTATACTGCCAGAACGTATATATTTACGTTGCATATATGCGATTGAGCAAGATTGCATGTTGATGGTGTTGAAGTGAGTTTTTGAAGAACCAATACAGGTGGATTTTGGAAAGCATTTTATTTTTAAGTTGTGTTAAATTTCTTTACTTTTAATTATAAAACAAATTTATAAAAATAAAAAAGAACTTTTAATATGAATGGCATTTTCTTGAATACTTGAGACATTACAGAATACTTGTAATAAAGATTCAACTTGAATGTTTCAACCTTAATTTAATGTTTGAAATTTCAAGCTGAACGCTTGTTTCCTTTATACTTTTTCTATAGAAAATTGCGTTTAAAGTCTACTGATTTCATATATTTACTTGCGATATAGGTAGCTTCATATATGAATAAAAATGACCTTCAATAAAAATCTCTCTAAAACTCAAATATTCAAAAAGTGGTAGCTGATTTTCTTAGTAAATGTTGAAAAAATAGTCATTCGGTTGAGTTTAGTCTGTGGACTTCCATATGAATTTTGTAACTCAACTAAAAGTCAAAAAATTGAGTCAAAAACAATTTTGACTCAATTGAATCAAATTTTGCAATATTGAAAAAAAAAATGGATCATAATTGTAATAAAAAAAATCCTTTATACAAGCTTCGATAACAAAAAAAAAATAAATTTTTGAACTATGTTTTTAGATTTGTACACCAAAACTCTGAAAGTTTTCATTAAAAAAATGTTTTCTTTGATTTCAAAAAATAAGGAAACTTTGACTGCCTGTATCAACCGAGTCTTTCGACCGATATTAAATTTTGTTCGGCTGTTGAAGCTTCGAATATTCTCTTACCCAGATAATACATAAATAAGTTTTGAATTCAAAGCACACGAGAAATATGATTATTGCAAATGCTTTTAAAAAGTTGGGCCACTGTGGGTCCTGATGGACATTATTGTATATCGTTAAATTCAAATTAATTTTCTGAGCTATAAGCATTTGAAGAGAAAAAGAACTGAAGCTTACGTGTATCTTACATGTTTTTAATTTTGAGGGCTCATATTTTAAGGGAATTTTTTGTTGGGTATTTCTTACTCAATTGGGGAGTGGAAAAAAAATAGTTCCAAAAATGAAAGCACCCTAATATATGTTCACATTATCAGATTTTCTAATATTATAGATCTCAGCACGTCGACGCTGAATAAATAATCAGTAAAGATTTTTAATAAAGATTCATTAAATTTGTATAGAAATCAAGTAACATATTTGTACCACACTACAAGAGTCTATTTCAAAAATTATTTTTCTTGGGTCTGAACCCTTCATTTTTGAATATCCTTAAAAAAAAGTCGGAACATTCCGGTACAAACTGGAAACAACCTAAAGCAACTTAAAAGGGGCCTCACTTCACATACTACTCCTCAAGGCTATTTTTTTTTTGAATTTTTTACCCAAACTTCAAAGGTCTGTCCTTAATGCATTGTTTGGTTTTCCGTACATCAAACTTTACTTAAGGATCCAGATCAAGGTAAAATGAAATAAAAAATTACAATATAAAATCAGGTCTGCCACAAATATCATTTGCGTGTAGCACTCAACGACAATATTTTGATTGACAGAGTAGAAGTTGTTCCTTTAAATTATGACTTAGCGCATCTGTGTGTCACAATGTTTTTCACTTTTAGCAATACCCCCATATATTTCGCATCTATCTTTTACTTGTAGCTATTGAATCACTTCATGCCAAGATGATGTCAGTCGGCATAATTTGCATATCAATCAAAAGTTATATTATTACTAAACCAAAACCAACACCATCACAGGCATACCTGATACCTATACCTCCTTGATCTAAGCTTCTGGTGAGGTGACTGATGAATTCTTCTTCTTCTGCAACCTTATACAATCTAGATATAATGTACATATGGTGCATACTCGTATATCGATCGATCGTCGGCAAGATTGATTTTTAATTGATAAATTTGATCGAAATCCTACATAGCATGAGATAAGGAAAACGCGATGTTTAATTCATTTTAAGTGTAAAATTGTCTCTTTGTGGAAGAGAGTCTTGAGAGTGTTGTCATATTATATGTGATCATTCGTCACTCAAATCAAATGAAAATGCCAGACAAAAATGGTCACAATCTGTTTCGAAAACAACACAGAAGTTATTTTATGTATATCTACATTTTTTATACATACAAAATTATTCTCTGGATGATCCGAACGATGCCTTTGGTTGAATGCACAGGCACACGCAAAACGCGTTATGCTGCAGAGAGAGAAGCCTGAAGGACTTTTATCTGAGAAAACAGCACGCGTATAAGTCTTCAAATTAACTTTTTCAATTATCGATCAATTAATGGGGCGATTACTTTTTCGATATCAAAGTTTCCTAAACGTCCGATTGAAGTGGATTTAGTTTTTTTTTTTTGTTTTTATAATCATGAACAGTCTTTTGGGGGAATAAATAGTCGGTCACATAACCTAGATGAGATGGGCAATGTAATGGTTAAAGAGTTTCCCAAGATTGGTTGGATTAGATGTGTACATGAAAACTAAAGTTTATCAGAAAAATGCTTGAAAATGTTTTAGCTGAACGAATATCGTTCGGTACTCCAGAAAATTTAGGCTCGCAATTCAACCTAATTTAAGGCATATTTTCTTAAAACAACGAAATATATGAAAATATATTCTAAAATAATCACCCCTATTACAGAATCCGACGAATGCGTTGTGGGGGGATTCGCACTTATTTCAGCCATATTTTCTTCTGTAGAACTTGCAGGCGAGGAATTGTGTTAGTGAATATGGTAAGGTAGTTCCTCGTGTTGATAATATAGTTCACCTGAAAGTTCATAATTGCTTAAAATGCGAATGCGAACCACACTGACTTCCCGAGAGTAAGGTTTTGCGAATTCCATAATAGCCATGAATGATTTTTCTTTCAAACCAAACGAGATATTTTTTTCGAAAATCTGTTTAAAATTAAAGCTAGATTACTTTTAAGGCTTGCTCAAACCACAGTGCGACAGCATGACATGACAGTGCGACACGAACGCCAAAATTTATTTACACAGCGTCATATGAGAGTTCCCACACCAAATGCGATTAAGCGCAAAACGTTTTTCATATAAAAATCGTGTCGCACATGTCGTGACGCACTGTTGCAATTTGGTTTGGGCAAGCCTTTATACTGCTTTTTATTTTCTTTTTTATTTTGCACACACAATAAATTTATTAAACTACGTAAGTCAACCATTGTTATTTATTGTTATTCTGAACCGTCACCTTTTGAAACTCAAACAAGGATCAAACAAGGATTTTGAGTGAAAACCTACAATGAGAACATTTGCTATTTGAATATTATAGCTTAAAAAACCCTTGAAACCACATTTTAAATATTTTTTTATTAATAACACAAAGAGTCGTATTATGAATAGAAACTTTTACGGAAATATTTATTATACCCTTTTCGCTTTTGGAGCATTCCACGAAAACTGGTAATCCTAAGTGGAATTTCAAACATTTTAAAAAAGCTAAAATTGTTTGCAGATGTGAAACCTATGACGAGGTCTAAATAAAATAGGTTGATTTTTTGAAAAATAACTTTCCGTTACTTAATATGCTTCCATTGTCTCCCAACCAAACTCGTCATCAGATTTTGAACTTATATGAGCACGCAGTATCTTGATTGCCCTGATGGGGCTTTAAAAGTTATCACCTTCCATTTTTTTTTGTTCGAACAAGAGACATTCTAGCTCTTAATTAGGAATACTTTTTTTTTTTTAATACAGTTTTCATTTTTATATTTAAGGTTAAAATGAAGGTATTTTGTTGTCCCACACGTAACGCTCAAAATACATTTTTTTAGTTTACTCGCATAAGTAAGACATTTTGAAAAACCAAGATATATTTGCAAACAGGGCTTCTCCACCGCATTACAGTTTTCGAAGAAAATCAATCGTACGAGCTATAGACTCGGTTAAAAACGACTATGAAAATTGTCCCACACGTAACGCCAAACAAAAAGAAGTCCTAAAATTTGTTTGTGATTCGATTTCTTAATTATTCCAAAGTTAATTTTAGTTAATATAAGTAGTGAATAAGAAAAAAAAACTCTAAAAACTAATTTTCTCGTTTTTTAATGCTTCTACTCTATTTAGGATGCATACAATTTATATCTGCTTTTTTTATAATTATTTTATTTATGTTATGTAATTGAAATTTGAAAACATCACAATAATTCAAGATCTTACAGTTTGTAACTGTAGTATCTTTACCTTAATACATACATAAGTAAGTAAGGCAGCCTTTCAACAAGAAATTAGAAGGGAAAATCCATGGGAAGATGTCATCCCAGTTCCCGGAATTTTCACTTTTCATGTAATTAATTGTTCCGGGTGTGAAATCCGGGCCAAGACCCATGTTTTGGACAAAGAAGAAAAAAAATTCAACTTCAAGCTGTTTGCACCAAGGAGCTAAAATCGTATAGGTCCCACACGTAACATTTCTGTCCCACACGTAACGCTGTAAATATGATTTTTGTTTTTTTTTCCATTAGATGTTCACTATTTTAACTATGATCATATTTTTAACAATTGTTTTCCATAATAAATATAAATATTTTATCTCTGTTTCAATTTCATGGTTGGCTGAAATTTGATTTGAAACACAAAAGTTTGAAACCATGTTAGATTTCATGTCCCACACGTAACACAAAACTAAAAATTAATTGCGTCGAATATTTGGCCAATATCGAAAAAAAAAAATATTGGATTACTTGTTAAAATGTATGATTTAAAAAATGTGAAATAATATTTTGAGTTTGAATAAATAGTTTTCGAGACAGTTGTAATTTTCCTACTGCTTTTTTGTACGACTGTCCCACACGAACCGATGGAATGCTCCTTTTCCTACATTCTTAACAGAAGAGGCAAGCTATTTAAGCCAAAAGGGAACTAAACTGCGCCAATATTTCGGTTGAGAGCCCTTTTCCTAAGAACATATTGAATTGGTATGAAAAAGAATACAGTATTGTGTTTATTTAAAGTTGGAATCGCCGAAAACGCAAACGAAAAACATTTACTTGTTTACGATTGCTGTCTCTACATAATCTATAAAAAAAAAATTTTGGCCCTGGGCTGTTGTTTAAATACTGTTTTGCAAAGGAAAGTGCTCTGGTCTAGTACGGCACTTAAAAAAATGGCCGATCTGATAAAGCATCAAAAATGTAAGAATTTAAAAGTAGAAAATAAATCACTTTTTACCTTAGTACTTATTACTCATTGAATCATTTTAATTAAAAATGTCACATTTTGTTCCGAAAGTGACTTTTTAGATTGAAATTTCACTGAATTTTTGTATATAAAATAAAATTCCTAAGCTCCTCAGGTGGTAGTGTAAGCTTCTTGCAAAACAGGATTTTTTTTAAATTCTACCACCTAAAAATTTTCTAATGTTTGAAAAAAAGTTTTTAAACATCTCGAATAGTATGAGAGTTAGAACTATAAGATTAATTTGGGTAGATGGTAATCGAAATTGGGAACATTTTTGGCTCACCATGAAATTCCAGAAATTCAAGTTCTCGAGACATAATTTTTTTCGAAAATCGAATATTTTTTTAAACTTTTGAAACTGTGACTGAAGTAAATTTTCTGGAAAAAATAAAATGCACGGGTGCACGTACTTGCTCTTATAGATAAATTTACCATATATGCTAAGCCTTTTTAATTAAAAATTTGTAAATGCAGTTTTAGAAAAAAAAAAAAATTCAAAAATCATAAAATTCGATTTTCAAATGACTAAAACAGCTTCTTAAATGAATTTAACCTCAAAACGAAGTATGCAATCGGAATTCTTCTATAATAATACATTTTAAGAAAAAAAAAATTTTAAATCGTAAGAGCTGTTTTAAAAAAAAAAAAGATTTTTTCTATATAAAATTTAGCAAGGACTTTTATAAAAAAAAATTGGTACGCCACTTTTAAGATATTATTTATCAACATCTAAAAACTAAATTAAATTTTGAAAAAAAATATTGAGTATATTGTTCAAAAAAAAAAAAAATAATTTTTTTTTTTTAAATCCAAAAATTGAAATTGATTGAGTCATGAAAGAGAAAATCAGAATATGGCAGGTGTACCGTTAATAACGGTTTTTGAAAAAAATGGTTTTCATTTAAAGATAGGCCTTAGCCAAAAAAATTAGCATGTTGATCATGATCAAAATCGTAGGAACCGTTTTTGAGAAAAATCTGTTTTTCTAAAACCAACCGGTATATGACAAGTATTGTTATTTTTGGTAAAAAAAAAAATAATTCAAAAATGGTATGGGGATAATCCCCCAAAAACGTCAAATTCCAAGTTTGAAGTAAATCGACCCATCAGTTTAGGCTGTGGTTTCTGATACATACAGACAGACAGACAGACTGACAGAATTGTCGCACCCACGATGATAGAGAATCATCGTAATGTCATGTTTAATTGTTATCTCAACTTTTTTTTGTACGAGTGCATAACTTGATATACCTCTATCGCAGATACCTCTATCGCAAGTAAAAAACTAAGAACGCTCATTGATAGATTACGAAAAAATAAATTAGGGCTCCAATACGGATTTTTTATTGGATTTATTTGATTGTTTTTTTTATTTTAAAAATCAAAGCATAACAGAAACGTTTTATGTGTAGATTTAAATGTTGTCAACAAAAATATGTGTAAAGAAATTGGACTTAAAATTTTTTCTTGAATGAGTTACGGTAGAAACAAGATATCTATATTTCTGTTCAAGTTTTTTGAGCGTTTCAAACGGTATTTATTGGAACTAAAAATTTAGACAGCCATTAGATAAAAGGTAATGTGAGCGGATATACCAGTAAAAAGTGCTTTTTTTTAACGGCGCGTCATTACTTTTTACTTGATTCGACTTCATTTATTGACCACCACAATCAAATTATGTTTAATTCGAGATATCACATATAACGGTACATACTATAAAAGTTTCTCAATATTTAATTGATTTTCATAAAAATTTAGCAAGAATGTCTGCTTTGGCCGACAGAACTCGAACACTAGTGGAGGAATGAACGGTAATCTCTAAAATGGGTCGAGGTGGTTCGCTTAGAAAAATTTAATCTTTTATGTTTAAATTTAGCAGAACTATCAGGCTACAAGATTAAGTAATTTTTTTAAAACACTTACATGTAAAAAATAATAAAGATGTTGCAAGGCCAAATTAATTATTGTTTTCTATTTCTTTTTACAAAATTTGTTTGAATTTCATAAAACCATGTATACTAAGATATTGCTGGTACAAGGGTTTTTGATAGGCAGTATAAATATTTAAACATATTAATGCATTTTTCAAAAAGTTTAAAAAAAAGTCGATTCCATTGCATATAAAAATCTGGATCTATAATTAAGGTAGATTCTATTAGATTACATGTTAAACTATAACTGTGCTTAAAAAGATTGGACAGTTATTTTATAAAACATTGCCACTGAAAATCTTGTCCACTACAGTGTTAAAAAAGATGAACAATTTCACAAGGAAACTTCTACCACGAATAAACGATAAAAGGGCAGATATGACATCAATGTGATTTCAGATTACTATTGGAGTTTAAAACAAGACGTACCACAAACATCTCATTCAAAAAATTCATTAAATCAAGATCATTTTTGGCTGCTTTCGAAAATTAAATTAATTTTTTAATTGCATTTTTCTACAAAATTGAAACTATGCAGTATCACAAAAACAAAAGCTGATAGATAAAAACGGTTTTCATTTTCAAAGTCAGAGTATCAACCGTGTACAGAAAAGCAACTTAACCTTCCGGTAAAAATATTTTGTAGTGATGTGTAATCTAAAATTTCCGAAAAACTATACGAACCAAAAATGTAAGCAATTGTTTGCAATATGATACTAAAAAGTTTCGAAATATCATTAAATAGTATCAAAAATATCATAAATTCGAATTGATAGGTAAGCCTTGCGGACGTGATACGTGCACAAAATCGCTCGAAAATTTAGTAAAAAGGAACTGATCTTTGAAGTTGAGATATCAATGGAAAGGTTAAGTAAAAAATTACAAAAACTTAATTTTATACTAATCTTTTTATAGAAATTGCTACAGAGGTCTTTCAGTAAAAATATTTTTTAGTCTATGCATGAAATTGCATTTACCTATGCATTTATTGAAAAATTGTTAATATTGAGTTCTTATACAAGATGTATTCAGTCTACAATTGAAACAGAATTTCGACTCATCAAACATTTATGTGCATCAACTAAAATCTTCATTTTGACCATTTGAAATTTACCGAATGGAATGGAAAATTTAGCACAGGGATTTGGTCGATAAAATTGAATTTATATTTATATTTATATTTATATTTATAGGAAGTATAACTTCTGACGCGCGTACATGAGTACTCTTCTAATAATATTTTTAATGCGAAAATATTAGAGCTTTAATAATAATATTCGCATTTAAAATGGATGTAATTTTCAAGAAGTGTATATCCGAGCCATCAAATCTTATCTCAATTGGGTTCGTGCATGCACATATTACCTGAATCCCTGGTAGCAATAGCATTAGGATCAATAAAAAAAAGGTTACCACTATCAACAGCTTAGACCCAAGAAATGCATAGATCGTGCTTGCAGCTATATCCTCGTTCAAAGTTGCAACCTGGCCAATTTAAGGCTTGTGCCATATTTCAACCCCACATGGACATCTTCACTTTGGCCCCAGCTGTAGCCACCTCATTTATTATCAGAGAATACCCCATGAATGTCTTCTTGCAAGTTAGGTTAGGTTAGGTACCTATAGTTGTTACATACATATATCTCAGTTTAGTAATCAGCAAAATCCAAATATGCGTGAGTTCCTGATAAGCAAATGAGATTGGTGCCGCTGAATGAGGTTCTGCACTCCCAAACTCGCAACACCAGACTCTTAGTATTCCGATTAAGCAAACTGATAAGATCCTCTCCACAGCTATTCGCGGTGGAGGTGCACTTAAATTAAAACACACGCGCTTCAAGCTGACCAGACCATAGCTTCGTATCGTCGTCGGTCGTCCGTCGCCGTCGTTGTCGTTGGTTTCTATATAGCTTCTAGGCCACGACACGACTACCAATATAAGACGACAGGCGAAGAAATGGTTCACCGATAAGATGATGGGGTGACACGCAACATGTGTTCGCCACAAGGATTTGAAAAATAAATTTTTCGGCGGTTTAAGCGAAGCAGACAATAACCATTCGTGTGCCGGCCCAGCCGTACCGCCACCACCACAGCTAATATTTTTATACGAAAGCAAGAATTTAAAGGCTTAAAAATAAAGATGAAGATTCCAGGCGAGAATTTAAGATTTGTTGGGGTACTGCTGGGCAGGCTTAAATGCTGATGCCAGGATATGGATAAGAGCCTCGGGCATACATTCACACCAAATGGCCAATGAAGTAGATAATTAAATGGATGATGGCGACACATTTTAATCTTTAAATGTGTAATTTATTAGTTTTTGTCATGATGGTAGGTACGCAGGTCTTTTGTACAGAAAAAAATATTTATATTTTCAACAGAATAATTTATAAAGATTTTGTAGAATTGAGATTTTCAAAACTTAGTTTAATAACTGCCATTACGAATTATGATTATTGAGAATTTTAAAATTGTGACTATCACTGTATATCTACTCTCCAAAGTCGGCTTTTCATGTATAGGAAAACCTTATTAAAAAAAAAATTAAAAAAGAAATAAATAGTTCATGCCGGAGAATCAAATCTGGAGTTTCGAGACTACCCGTCGCGTCGGACACCTTACCACTAGGCTACTTACTTACTTACTTAGGTCCTCAGACCTTGTAGAGTCCCCTTAAGGGGCATAGGGCCTCCACTACTCCTACGCGCCATCGTGTAGGGTTTCTGGAAATATACGGTACATAGTTTTCTTCAACTCTTCCCCATCTGTGCAGATTCACTTTCGACTGTCCTGCGCCATGTGCTTCTCGGCCGACCCGATCCTCTACCTGCTTGTGTGATTGGGTTCCATTGTATCGCTTGGCCAGCAATGCAATCGTTGCCTTTTCGAAGCGTATGACCAATCCACTACCACTTACGTCTGCTTATAGTACTGTCAATGGATTCTTGACCCGTTCTTCTATAAAGTTCTTTATTAGAAATATCTACGGTTGGGCCAAAAAATTCTTAAGATGTTTCGTAGACACTTATTCACGAACGATTGCAGCTTACTTGTGACGGAACAGTCTCAGCGTGGTCTTTAAGCTTATAGCGTTATTTCTCCATATTTTGGACAGCATTCCGAAAGCAGCCTTTGCCTTTTTAATGAAGCTGTCGGCGTCTTGTTCGGTTCCGCCTTTGGTAGAGACAAAACTCCAAAGATAATTAAAGTCTTCTACTTTCTCTACCGGTTGTCCAGAAATATTGATTTGAATGGATGATTTACTTCCGAAGCTGATCATTTTTGTTTTTGCCGTGTTAATTTTCAGCCCCACGATTTCTGCTTCTCCCTCTACTCTTGTTGTCATTTGATGGGGTTTCATGATCCTATGAGAGAGTAAGCATACGTCGTCCACGTAGTCCAGATGTTTTAGTTGGGATGTCAGACTCCATTGAATTCCACCATTTCCGTTTAACAGGGTTGCACGCAGCACAGCACTTATCACTAACAGTAAAAGTATTGGCTACAGTATGCAACCCTGTCTGACTCCACAATGGACTTCGAATTCATCCGACAACCTTCCCCTATGTAAAACGTGACATTTGCATCCATCGTAGGTTGCTTTAATAATAGCGATTAACTTATCTGGAATGCCTCTCCTGCGTAAGACAATCCAAATAAATTCTCTGTTAACACTATCAAACAATTTTTCAAAATCAATGAACAGCAAGTGAAGTGGTGATCGATATTCCACGCACTGTTCAATAATGATCCGCAAGGTGTTAATGTGGTCAACACAGAATGAACCAGTGCGAAAACCTGTTTGTTCAGCGTCGAGTGTGTCTTCTAGATGTTCTTTATTCGCTCTAATATAATTTTTGCTGCTATTTTAGCAACCGCAGGCAGAACGCAAATCCCTCTCCAGTTTTCACACTGCATCAAATCTCCTTTCTTCGGCAGCTTGACGACCATTCCCTTTTTTCACTACTCAGGGAAGCATTCAGAGTTCCAGGTTCTCGTTATGAGTGGATGCAGTAGCTCACTTGATGTCGTTGGTGCTGCTTGTAAGAGCTCTGCAGGAATACCGTCTAGTCCTACCGCCTTGTTGTTCTTCAGTGTTTTAATTGCGGTAATGATCTCTTCTCTACTGGGAGGTGTGGTGCAGATTCGGGTATTTGTTGCTTCGTACGGGTCATCAGGTATTGGATGCGCATCGCTGGCGAACACACGGTTTAATAACGAAGCGAAGTGTTCCTTCCACCTTCTGAGCTGGTTCTCATCCGAATGGAGCAGGGAGCCATCTACATCTTTCACCAGGTGTTGTTTTGAGCTTTGTACTCCAGTACGCTCCTTGGTGATTCTATAAACAGTTCTGCTGTCACACCGATTTGAGGCCTCTTCTCTAGTTACGCTTGTCACGTCTCACGCTACAGTAAACTTCTCTCATCTTCATGCGATACTTAGACTCTACACCATTGGTCTTCGATGGAGGAAGCTTGACTGCTGCTGATTTTTCTCAGTTCTCAGTTCGACGTACTCTAGTCCGAAACCTTGCCTTTAGTATCCTGTCTCCTAGAGGCACCCGTGAAATCAAGCTAATGTGCTCATTTTTGGTAAGTTGCATCCCAACACCTGATTCCCGGACACTTCCTGACTCTTTTCCGAAGTAGAGTAGTACAATGTAATGGTTTGGGGATTTATATTTGCCTGAGCGCAACCATCGAACTTCGCTTAGTCCTAAGATGTCCAATTCATATCGCATGAACTCTCGTTCAAGTTGAAGGAATATGGCGTTTTGGGGCCCTTCTTTACCATTGTCGAGAAGGGTACCTACATTCCAGAATCCAATCTTTGTCCGGGTACAATAGCCAAATATCATTATCGTTAGATCAGTCCTTATCCGACGCGTAGTGTCGGTTTCATTAGCGGGATTTGCATCAGTTACGAAGGATGCTAGCTTCCGTAACCTATCCTAGAAAGCTAGGAACTTTTGTATAATAGTGTTCTTAGTTTCTTTCGTTCAACACTAGCGCTTATAAGTTTAGCAGGCCAAGTCCTGTTGGACGAGACCAGTATCCGGTGGTCACCACGAGGAGGTAAAATAAGCACAATTGATGTGTGGAAAAAGTTGCGGATCACTGGAAGTCACAAAGTTGGCCCGGTCAGTGGCTACCTAATCTCTACACACCCAACCACCAAAATCTCAGTTTAAGTACCAAATTCCTTATCATATGTATTTTTTTGAAATTTAAAATTATTTCAGAAACGTAGATAGTCAAAAGTTCTACGAGGGAACACTTTTCAAAGAAGTTTTTTGTGCATTTTTGTAATTTCGATTAAAATATTATCATATAAATTCAATTTTGTCGACCAATCCCCTAAATTTTAGTACATTTTGTTTTTAATGAATTTAAAATGGTCTTAATGAATAAAGTTCTGAAGTAATAAGTCATTCAATGACTCTGGCAACTCTATTAATTAATTTACTCTTCTTATTCCAGTTTCGTTTCTTAATAACCTATAATAAGGGCTAAAGTGGCACTGATTTTCAGCCTTGTATCTTACCAGACATGTTTGTTATGTTGTTTTTAATTTTTGTTTTTTGCTGACTTCGCAACCCTTTTACATTCAATTTTGCTTCTGCCATTTTGTTTTTAATTTATATTGACAAAAACTACATAATATTGACAAAAACTACATAACCTACATGGGTATTCATTTCAGCTTTGTACCTTTAAAATTTCTTGTATAATTTTTTTTAAAAGTTTTATATCTTTTGGCAATTCTTTGGTTCCACCTACACTTTAATAATATCATCATCACATTTTTTGTATGGCAGTTTTTATAAGATAAATGCATCCTAAAATTAAACTAAAAAAAACTTATAATTTTTCATTAACTTTTAAATTTTGTATGAATTCAATTAAAATATCGTCACCTCAGTATTGGAGAGATCTTAACGACAAAAACCTTATTTTGAGAAAAACACGTTTGAAGTTTTGATTTGCATTATTTCAAAAATCTTCAGTGAAAAACTATTAACAAATTTTCATAAAATAGTGGCTTACACTTTAATATTTGTTTTATTTATATTTATTTTTGCTTATGCCCCAAGGGAATACTTTTACACAAAAGTCAATTTTTAAAACGACCTTTACCTCTTATAAAGAATTTTATACTAATAGAAAGATTTCGTTTTTGTCTTTAAAGGCCACATTTTTAACTTCAAAATTTTGAAGAATCACACCCTGTTGCAATGTTATATACAAAAATTGTCCAAAATGTTTATGCACCATTATAGATCAAAATTAATAGAATTTATCTATGTAAATAAAAAAAAAAAACCTTCAACTACACTAAAAATACCGATTTTGATATGCAATGAAATCGACGTTTTTTTTAACATTTTTGAATATTCTTTCCAAAATATTTTAAAATGTTAATTGTCTCTTGATGGGCAATTAAATTTTTAAATGACAGTAGTACCAACATTATTCTTTAATAGCATGTACCGTTATGTGTGATACATACAATTCAAGATAATTTGATTCTTAGTGAAGTTAAATTATAATTTTAAATGGCCTGGGTTAAAGGCTATGAAGTGCCGTGCAGAATAAGCCCTTTTTACCGTTATCTATTTTTACAGATTACAAAAAATTCTGAATTTTTGTCCATAAATGTATTATCCCAATATCTAATACTCCTGTAAATTTAAAGTTTCAAAGTGATAAAATAAAAAGCGTAAAATATAAAACAATCAAAAACGCTACTCATGTACGCGCGCCAGAAGTTCTACTTCCTATAATTATTTATTTTTGTATAGTTTGTTTTGGATGTGCAAGATTATTTATGAAATGTAGCGAAAAGTTCTACAGGGGAAATTTTTCAAAGAAGCATGATTCACAGAATTTAAGTAACAATTGTATTGGATTTTATTTTTCATAGAGATTTCAATCATTCTATTGATACCTTAACTTATGTTAAGTTTTACTAAAGTTAAAAGCTATTTTGTTAACGTGAAAAGGATATTTTGATTTTTTTTAGCAGATTTGTGAGAGATGGAATTTATACTATTTTTGATATTATTTTTGAATGATATTGCGAAGTATGTGAGTGTCTTATTGAAACAAATTGTATATCAAAATATTTGTTGATATTTTAAGGTGTAGTCTTGTAGAAATTTAAAATTATTTGAGGAAACAAAGTCAGATGTTATGAATGGTAGGTACAATTGGTCAAAGGAGCATAAAAAGTGCATTTTGTTCGATGTTTTTTCTGTAATATATCATGAACAACCTTTGTTTTTTAATAAAACAATAAACTTTTTTATAGTTTAAGAACATAGATACATTTTGAAAATGAGCTAAAAATATGTTCAAAGTCATTTGAAAAAACATATTTTCACTTAAAGAACTCAGTGGTAATTTTAATTAAAATAATTGTCCAATATTTGTATGCAGAATTATGGTCCAACATTTTACCCAATGAATCTGTTCAATTTATTAAAATCCTGCAACTAAAACTAATGTTGCAGATTTTAATATGCAATGAAAAATGTTTATTGTCTTTCAAGGGCACTTGTTTCAACAATATTGTAGAATTTACATTGTTTTATGATATTCAAAAATATTTCATGCTACATATTTTGTAAAAAGAAACAGCAAACAAAAATTGATTTTGCTTTATATTAAGTTTTTCTCATTATTTTTATATGTAACTGTATAAAAATAATTACACTATGTTGTAGCATGATATTAAAAACCTCAATTTTTAAAATCCGACAGTAAGCAAAAAAGTTACAATTTTTTTAAGCGAACCATCTCGAATCCATTTGTAAACCAACGGTACCGTTCTCCACTGGTGGCTGGTCGAGTTGCGATGACCAAAGCACACAATTTTGTTGAATTTTGATAAAATTCTTTTCAAGTTCGTGAAGCTCTTATAGCAAGTACAGTTATGTGTGATATATCAAATTAAAGGTACTTTAATCCATGCTTAATAGTTGAATTATAATTTGATGAGGCTTAAGCAAATAGTAAAAAAAACTCTTTTTACCGTTATCTCGGCCCGTAGACTACAAAAAATTGCTAAAATTTGTACAAAAATTTATTTGCCCAATATCTAATGGCTGTGTAAATTACAAGTTTGAAAATGTTAAAATAAAATAAATAAAAATAAAATGACGTTGGAAAGGGTAACAAAAACATGGACTGGAAAATCTTATTTTTATTGTTATTCACTGAAAAAAATGTTAAAAAATCTGATTTCTTCATACATGTGTATGTGTACACAATACATAAATCTAAAAGTTGTTTTGACAAAATATTTTTCCCGTTATTCCCTCATTTTTGAAAAACAATTAAACCACCCACATATACTTTCAAAAACGGTTGTGTTTTTTAAAGCTAAAAAAACCGTAATGGAACATTTTGAATATAATCCGTATAAAAAGCCTATTTTTTTATTATCTATCAATTTATCTAGCTTTTCAATTTAACATCAAGTTTACCCACACTAACATCATTTTCAAAGGTCTAAAAAATATTTGGTTTTGAAACATAATTTTTAACTTGAAAAGTTGATTTTTAAGAATTTTTTCTCAATAAAACTCATCATCATTTCACTTTGTCTATTCAATTAAGTTTATTTTAAAAATATTCACCGTTATACTTTTCGAGATACACAATTTTTTTTTCTTTTACCCCATTTTACAATTACTTACCGGTGTAATTTTAAAAATTCCCGTTTTACCGAAATCTTACATAATACCACCTATCTTTTGGTGTATTTATTTTTTTTTCTATCGGCGGTCAGCCATCAGACGAATAGGGGGATTAACATGTAGCATACGAAAACATGCACGTGCCGTAACTATTCGGGACTGGTGGAAGTGTGATCATAGCCTCTCCACGGCGGCCGCTAGAAACAAGCCTTTTAAAAAAAGGTTTGGCTAATATGATCAGGCTGTTCCCACAGGTTTGCGACAGGTTAATTCCCTGTCCCGTAAAACTAAACGAATTACGAGACCGACAACAAGCCTCGGAAACGGACTGATTTTACGACGACAACCCACGCAACGAAAACGGCAAAACGATTTACGAATTTTCTTGTGGAACATACGATCACTCTATAGAGCTCGAGCTGCTCAGCAGCTAGCCGATGCCCTGTGGATAACCCTATACGCTAAAACCATCATCGGACACTATCGGTGTGGTTTCATTCCAGGCAAATCAACAACTGATCTGATTTTTACCCTTAGGCAGGCGATGGAAAAATGTCTAGAGCTTAACATCCCAACATACCATCTGTTTATAGACTTTAAAGCCGCCTAAGATAGCATAGCCAGGGTAGAACTTTACAAAGCTATGAGAGAATTCGGCATCCCAAATAAATTGACACGACTATGTAGGTTGACCATGACCAACGTAACAAGCCAAGTTAAAATAGCCGGTTTGCTATCCAGACCAATCAACATCTTTAATGGACTCCGACAAGGTGATGGTTTGGCCTGCCTCCTCTTCAACCTGACGTTGGAGAAAGCAATCCGTGACTCTGGCACGGCAACAAGAAGGACCATCGTCAACAGGTCCAGCCAGATACTGGCTTACGCAGACGACATCGACATCATCGGAAGAACCGAACAAGCTGTACACGATTCCTTCATCCAAGCATAAGCTATATACGAAATACTTCGACGGTCTTAGCTGTAGCCTGTAAATAGAGTTAGTTCGGCAAATGTGGCCTACATGGGTAATATGGCCTACCACTGTATTTCCCAAACCAAAACTCACAGCGAAATAAAAAAATTGAATTGCGAGTATTTTAAAACCAGATAAGCCTCAGCCTTTCGCGGTGAGTGTGACCCGACGGGTGTGGAAGATACACGCGATATTAGGTTTTCTTTGGTTTCATTGTAATTTTTTGGTAAGTTTTCTTAAATGTTTTTAAATTAATTTTCTTGTAAAATGTGAAACTTTTTTCCTAAATTAAATAGTGTTATTATAGTAACTTTATTTGCGTGATATTATAATGTAAAACAAAGTTTATAAAGTGTGTTAAAAATTAGATTAAGTGAAAAAATCGCAGTATGTTTAATATGGCCTACCCCATTTGTGGGCCAATGGCCTGGCAGGCCATATTTGACACGTTTTCTCGAGCTTATTCCCTCTGACGACAAACGAGATTATGCTTGGGTACAATGTGTTGTGTGTATAACGTGGGCACATGAATATTTTATATGTGAATTTTTTTGTTCTTAAAGTAAAAGTTCCTCGAAAAAAGTACCCTAGGCCATATTAACCGCAATTTTTTCAGAACTGAAATATTGAGTTCCTTACGGCTAATTTCTTGAAAAAGTTCTAAAATCAGTTTAAAACTATTATTTTTAGCTCTCAGTTTTTCTTAAGAAAAAAAAAAATAAAAATGAAACAATTTGAGTTTTAATTTTTCTTAAACCGAGTTTTAAGAGTTAGAACTTTGTCAAGAAATTGGCCGTTAAAGTTTTTGTTTTTACCTTTTTGTCATGTTTGTTTTTATAATTAAAATTGATAAAGACTCAAGTAAAAATGATTTGTAAGACTGTTAAAAAAATAAATAAATGAAAATGACTTACATTTATGGTTTTATGTCAAAAAATAATAAGGGTGGGCCATATTTGCCGAACTTACTCTACCTTTCCAAGGATTGTCTATATTGATACTATATCAACGTATCGCAATATTAAATCATGAATTTTAAATCAATCCCTGTGACCAAATTATTTAGCCGCTGAATGCTCAAAGTGAGCAGTGATCAACACATTTGCAGAGTTTGCGATCTGTTCAGTACTTCACTTCAGATTACACAGAAGGTTAATTCTTAAAACCTTTCACCACTATCACACTATAACATTGCAACAAATGTTGCCTATATAATTACTCCCATTGGAAAGACACGGTTTTTCAATTTTATTGTTTATTTTGTCTGTTCATTAGCTCTAGCAAGTGTAAACCAATTTCCACTCAAATGAAATTCTATACGATATCCAATAAAAAAAATTCTGACAGACGAATAAATTTAACACCAACCGAAAAATAAATTTCCCAAAATCCCATTAAAGCTAATCGCTACCTTGTCCTCAAGATCTGCCTTATAATTTTACCATACTTACCATTTATATACTGACTCTTGTTTCTTTTAATGAAAATTTATCACTTCATCGGTGGCAACAATTTGATATGGCTCTCGCTACACTTTTATTCTCTAGATAATCAGTTGCCTAAACAAAGATAATACGAACGAAATAAGAAATCCCAAAATTTACACCTTTGAGTTGGGGGCCATTGGACTACTGACCGCGCATCAAAACTCTAATTTGAAACCAACGATCGATCTACAAATCAACAGCGCTATTAACATAGCCAGAAGCATCATCTGCGAGACATCATTTTGTAACTAAAACTCACTGCACTACTACATTAGCAGCAAACGCATCTCTTGGAAAGAAGAATGTAGCATCTTGAAAAATTGATCTCAATCAAAGGGTGTCTTTCAATCGATACCTACTTTGAGCAAACGATCCATAAAGTACTGTGTTAGTTCTTGACATTATGTCTACACTACCTTTCTACCAAATAGGTACAACAATTTTACAGGAGTATTGAAGATAGAAGAATAAAATTAAAAATCTTTTGGCCAGACCAGATTGGAGTTCAAAGCTGGGCCTTTCATCAACTAGTTTAATAGGGACGCGATGCACAGTGGAATATTACAGAACAGCAGCATATCAAAAATGTTTATTTTTTGTCTCTTTTGAAACAATAATGTCAATTTTGTCTAAAAGCTAAGTCAATTTTTACAGTAATGCAGGTTTTAAACATCATATTGCACGTAAATAGAAAATATTTATATTTGTTTTGATGTCAAATCAAACCCGCTCAGAAGTTTATTTATATACATAATACATTTCTGAAGAGGTTATTTTACGGAGATTTAAGAACAAAACGTTTTCATTTAAACAAATTCGCTTAGAAGCTATTCATTGAACTTTAAAATAAGAAAAAACTAAAATATTCTTCAGGTTCAGCGAGACTGTAAGTATGACATAGGTTCTTATGAACAATATACTGAAAAAGCAGCTGTGGAGACGTGCAGATGATGAAGTTATGGGGAAAACAGTGAAAAAAGTAGGAAGATGTAAAACCACTATTTCAGCACGACTTTGTGGCACGACTGGATCGCACATACTTGCTCTTAAGTCCAAAGCTGATATGCACGTCAAAAGTTCTTATATATAGTTTTTAAAAATTAATAATTTAATACGAAAAGTCTTTAAAAAACGTGTAAGAAAAAATAAAGTTCATTATAAAAATGACATAATAAGCTTCATCTTCAATTGTTTTGATCTCCAAACTAAGTATGGTATTTGATTTGATTAATCAAAAATAAATTTTTAGAAAACATTTTTGAAAATCCTTGAAGATGTTTTAAAAAAATAATAATTTTTTTAAGTGTCAAAGTTCTTAAATCTTGTTTAAAAAAAATTGGTAGGAAGTTTCCAAGAGAATATTAATGCAGATCTAAAATCAAAAATTATTTTTTCAAAAAAAAAAATTGATTTTTTTTTAAATCTAAAAAAAAATTTTTTTTAATTTTTGAAAATGACCCATGGAAAAATGTTTCCATTTCTTAATCAGTAAAAAGAAAAGTCCAAGTTTTTGTATTTTTTTAATATTTTTGATTTTATTTTCTGTTGTTTCCAGTTTTAATCACTAAGCTAGACTCTTAATACGTCCTTACTCTTACTTTCGTCCGCTTACTTCAGTTTTATTTTAGCGGAATCTTAAATAACTAAAAAAACTATTGTAGCTACAAAAACGAAGTTTATGAATTTAAAAAGCTACAAATTTGGATGCCAACCAAAATTATTTTTTTTTTAATTATTTAAAATTTTGTCCGCTAACTTCAGACTTATTTTAGCGGAAAATTCAATAGCTGAAAAAGTCCAGTAGGCTTGTTATTTCGTAGGAAGGAGACCTTGAGTCAAATCCGGTAGTTCTGATTTTTTGGTGAATTGTATATGATGTTAAGCCATTGGTAAAAAGGCAAAAAAAAACTATTATTTTTGCGCTTTTTCTAGTAAATGAAATTTGTAGCTATGAAGGGCTAGTTTTTGACCATAAACTATGTTCTACGGTTTCACCCTCACAAAATATTCTTTAAATACCAATACAATTTCTGTAGATTCAACAGTTTCCAAGATAAAGGTACAGATACAGGGGTAAGGTGCAAGATGCAGGAGGTGCAATAAAAAAAAAAAAAAAAACTTCAAATGTTAAAATAACCATTCAAAGACAACTCCCAATTCTTGAATTTTATTTTAAAATAAAGTTATTTTAGCGGATAGTTTGTAAAAAACTTATATTCAAACTCTGCATTTTCCAAAAGTATTTGTTTTTTTTTTCGACTTGAACTATTATTTACAAAAATTTTACATTATCTCGTACCTTTTTTGTTTTAAGTTTTAAATTTTACTATAAATACTGAAAACCAGATGCAAAAGGTCTTTAAGTTTTTGAAAAAACTGAAAATAAAGAGATCTAGAACAATATTTCACAAAAAATATCAAGATCAGGGGCCGGATTCCGTAAAACAAAAACGATAAAACGAAATCGTTTTGATGATTGCTGCCTTATTTGTCTTTTCAGATGCGATTAGGATAGCTATAGTCAATGCGATATCGGTTGGGGATCATCGAATTACGAAATGAACCCTGTGCGTCTGTGGATTGTCTTCAAATTTGGTAGAGATGATTTTTATGTAATTTCGAAACTTTGCATTTTTTTGTTTTTAAATATCTCATCTAGAACGAGTACCTTCCAAATAACATTTTTGAGTTATTCGAGTTTTCTGGAAAATGGCACAAACGATTTTGATTAAACTTTTTGACATGATTTCTTCTTTAACAATAAATTTAAATTTTTGTTTTGAAAATCTATAGAGGCGTTTTTTTAAATATTTTTTATTATAAAATTTTCAAAAAATTTAAAAAACAAAACTTGATATGCCATTTTTAAGATATTATTTATCAACATCTAAAAACTAAATTTTGAAAAAAAATTCACTAACCCACTATCGAAAAAATAAGTTTTCAAAAAAAAAGTGTTTCCGTTCAAAAATAAATACTTATTTTTGCTTATTTATGCATATCTCAAAAGCTACACATCAGATAACCAAAAGCTAAAATTTTCAAGCTAAGTTAATACAATATATAATAGCTTTGGACTACATGAGCAAGTTCGTGCGATCCAGTAGTGCCTTTTATTTAAAAAAAAAAAACATTTTTAACGATTTTCAAAATATTTTTTTCTAAAAATTTATCTTTCTTAATAAAATCAAATTGCATTCTTAGTTTGGAGCTCAAAAGAAGAAGTTGTTTTTGTCATTTTAGTAATGAATTTAATTTTTTATAAACTTTAAATAATTTACTTTAACGTTCATAGCAACTTTGACCCTAACAGCAAGTACGTGCGACCAGTCGTGCATTTTCTTCTTTTTTTTATAAAATTTGAACTAAATCTATAGGAAAAATTTTACCTTTTTTTCAATTTAAAAGTACGTCATTCATAACAGAAAACCCGTGAGATGGATCAGCTTGTTAATTTACTGAATTATAAAAGGTACATTAAGTTTTAATGATTAAGCCAGACATTAGTCTTATCATCAACAGTTATTTGATATACATTTTCAAAAAAAAAACGTAAAAATGCCTATTTTTGTATCTTTTTCAAATTAAAGTAAAAAAAATATACAAGTTGACCAAGTATAAGAGATATCCTATTTTTATAAAATTTAGAGCAGCGTACATTTTGTTAAAATATAAACTCACACTCTGATCGTTAAAATTTAACATTTACTCATCTTTGTTAAGATATAGAAATATGAGATAATATTACTTGAGGCCAGAAACGCTGTTATTTGCAGTTTTATGAATAGGACACCCCAGCATGCACCCAAAGATTCTGAAAGAATAACTGCTTAGCCATTGTAGGTACTGCAAAACCCCTCACTCTTACCCGACTAACTAAGAATAAGTCAAAGTCTTATTGTAACCCCATAACAAGCCCATAATCCAAATGCCAGGCATTAATTAATGATCGATTCCATGTTCTTCTTTGAAGCTTTATACGTCGTATACGAGTACTCTTTGAATGCGACGTAATGATTAATTGATAACTCATTGTTCGCATTCGAGTTCGCGTTGTTCAAAGTTGTCACCCATCGAGAATTGTGTAAGAGGATTAGAAGAAGACCGAGATTGAAAACCGCACTGTCATCGAGAAAATTTGCTGGAACATAAATGAACCCATCATCAACGTATGTCATTTAAGTCTTTACTTAATAATGCTCAAGCACCTATTCTTTTCTTTTGATGGTCGTGCGTCAGAAATGGTTGGAGTTCGCATTTCAGGTATTAAAATGCTGCATGTGTAAGACTTTTTTATTTATTTTTATAAAATACGTTATTTTTCGTCCACCTAATTTATTATTAAAACTAGCGATTAAACCTATTGAATTTAATAGAATTTTTTTTTATCGATCGTGGAATGTGTTGACTGAAAATACTCTCTATTTCAACTGAATATATTTAGCCAGTTTTCACATGTTTGCACCGGAATTAGAGTACCAGAGGGGCCGGTTATAGCGATCAGTAAAACGAGTCAGGAAAAATTTTCAAATGGAGTTTGTTATTGTTTTCACGTATTTTAAAATACAAAAAACAACACAAATCGATAAAAAATGAATCAGCGATGATTTTGTGAAAAGACATTGTACATTCGAACAATACGTTTCCTGATATGGAAAAAGTTTTCGTGTCAAAAAAATAAATAAATACATTCTTAACAAAAACTAGTTATGCCATTGTAATTTTTTTTCACAAAATATTCTTTCAATCATTTTTCATCGATTTATATTTGTTTTTATTCAAAAATTTTTCCTGATTCATTTCCCTGATCGCTAAAACCGGCCCCCAAATGAAACTGGGTCGCACCTAGGTACCTACATGCTCTTGTGGTCAAAGTTGATGTGAATATTATTGAATTTTATTTAAAATTTTTAAAAATGTACGTATTATAATCTAATGAGCAACAAACATAAAATTCGATTAACAATCTTCTAAAAAACGAACAGAATCTACTCGAGAAATTTTACGTTCCGTTTTTTCTGTGTGAGTTATCGACTTATTTTTTCTTACTATTGCGATATATTGCGATATATATACTATAGGGCAAGTTTAGGATTCATAAAAAAAATTGCACTCGAGATAACAATCAGACATGTCATAACGATGATAGAAAATGCGTCTGCCGTCTGTCAGTCTTTTTGTCGGTCTGTCTGTGTATACCTGGAGCTGCACCTAAGCCACTGAACCGATTTTCTTAAATTTTGTGGTTGTGGTGATTCCCACGAGGACAAATTGAAATTTGTTTCTTATGACCAAAACTAACGGTCAAGGAAAAGTAATTTTTTTTTTCAAAAATGGCTCTACCGATTTTGATGAAAATTTTTGTGTCTACTGTTGTTAGTAGGGTCATAGTTTTGTAATGAAAGAAATGTCTGTGAAAATTCTACTAACGGTACCTCCTATAGAACCGTTTTTTTAATTTCTTTTAAAAGACTGAACCAATTTTGATGTTTTTTTTTTTTTGTAAGGGAGCTGCTTAACAAATTTAAAATTAATTTATTAAAGTTTTCAAAAAAATAATTTTTGGATTTTTAAAAAATCTTTAAAAATTTTTTGGGAAAAATAAATTTTTCGAAAACGGGTCCCTGTATTTTTTGAAAATTTTAGTTTTGGATGAGCATTAATATTTTCTTTGAGAATTTTTATATGTAAAAACTATTTTTTTTTAACGGATCTTACGATTTTCAATTTCAACAAAAACAAATGACATACTTAGTTTTGAGCTCAAAACAATTTAAGAAGTTATGTAAGTCATTTTATAATGAAATTCATGTTTTTTGAGATTTGAACTAAAGTCGCTAGTATTTCTAGTCAAGTCCCTTAACCAGCCTTTCTGTTAGAAATAACTGTTATATATTGGAACTTCCAACAGCTTTAAAACTAGCGACATTGCATATTTAAGACATAATATGGGGGAGAGTACGATAACTTGGACGCTAAGATGTGATAACGGATTTTAGTAGAGGGGTCAAATACAAACATTTTTACTATGAGTAGAGGAAGTCTATCTCCCCCCGTTTTATCGTGAGGGGCAATTTCATGAAAAAGTACTAAAAAGGAAAAAAAAATCATTTAAAAATAACGGTAATATGTACCTTTAATGAAGTATTAGGTAGATATACCTTCTTTTAAAGCCAATACTTTGTTCTATTAACCAGTTTCGAAATGGAGTTTCAAACTCAAAATATGTGAAAAAAAAACATAGAAAAGATGTTTAAAATACAATTTTTCAAAACTTTGAGGGTTTATATTATTTTTATATTAGGTATTTTTTGTTAGAATTCGTTGCTCTTATCAATTCTTAATCAAAAATATAAGACTAGATGATTCTATGTCTTAGTTTGTTTAGTTTTTAAGAAAATTGAAGATTTCAAAAACTACTATTTTAATTAGTAATTGATGATAGACCCCCCCAACTATAGTAAAAATATTTACTTGTATTTGACTTCCTTACAAAAATACATTAGCAATTTTCTATATCCATATAGTCTTAGGTTATAATTTATTCCCTCAAGAAAGAACGGATAGTCTTGAATATTGATGTTTGGCCTTTATGGATGTCTTATTGGGCAAGCTGCGTGCGTCGAACCAAAGATTCAGACCCATCCGATTTTTGGGTTGCAGTACTTATGGTTCCTACATGCTCTATAGAAGGTTGTTATTATTGTAAAACGATTCCTTGGTGTTAGACTAATTTTTCTCCTCTGTTAAAGTGTTAAATGTATTAGCTGTCTTATCACTAAGAATGTAAGGAAGAACCTATTATTGTTATGAAAAAGATTTATTCTTGCAGAATGTGCCCCTCATAATTATTAAGTTCTCACCTGTTGTTCTGATCTGATTATCAAATCACACATTGACCTTATATCGATAAATTCCACGAAAACTCTCTCGCTATATCTCTATCTCTTGTTCAACCATACAAGGTATCATAAAGGTTTGATCGTCAATATGAACAAAGTATCAACATCATCCATAATACCCAATCGAAAATGCCTACCGAAAAGCTATTCAAGTCACAGATATTTATTTACGACGAAAACCCAAAATAAAATGTCTCATTCCTCATTTCAATGGCCACTGATAACACAACACTCTGGTCACTGTATATGTACAAATATAAGAATATTAAATTTATAAACGTAAATAAAAACAGAAATCATACACATACCGATACCGTTGGTTGAACTTCATAATATCATCAAGAAAGGACGAAGAAGAAGAAAACAACTATCGCTATACGTTTTTTTGTATTATTATTTTTTTTTTTTCAATCAAAATTTATTAACACATATCTTCGATTGAACATGGCGCCCTGCCGTGTCAAATGTTCTGCCCATTTAACATACCAACCGATCCTCATAAATTGCAACAAAAGGGAAACACTGAAAGTAACTATACACAATCCAAACAAAACAAAAACAACAAAATAAGAAGAAAAAGGGACCAATTCCTCCTTTCCAGACCGCAGAGTTCAAATCGATCGATCGATTGGTTAGATTGGACCATCGAAAGATCGGAAGATATCGGTATGATCACTGCGGCGGTGGCGTGCGGCATCCTTTATGTGCAAGGGCTCTGATGGTGCAAGGCTTGGGGGATGAGAGGATCGAAGAAATACACCATCTGTGTATGACAGAGGCGGACTTTCTTAGTACCTAATACAAATAAAGCCGCCTATAACGCTCATTTTCCTACCAATGTATTGCATGTAAATTACTTGAGGTTTTCTCAAGAATTTTTCAAATGTTATAACTTTCGATGTGCTGTAGGATAGGTTTAAGAGGGCAAGTTAATGATTTGTAAAAAAAAACTTACTTTGGCAGGCACTTTGTGGCGGAATTAAAAAAAATTAATGTAAAAAAATGCTAATTAAAAGCTAATTTGATTCGCAAACCAAAAATTGGTATCTCGCATGGTTTTTGAGTTATTGAATTTTCCGTCGAAATAAGTCTGAAGTCAGCCCACAAACTTTTAAATAACTAAACTATATTATTTTGGTTGGCATACAAATTTGTAACTTTTTAAATGCTTTTAAGTGGCATAAATTCGTTTTTGTAGCTACAATAGATTTTTAGTTATTTAAAATACCACTAAAATCAGAAGTAAGAAATTTATTATTTTTCTTATGTCCAAAATTGGAGATTATTCAATGCTAATTTATTGAGCAAAAATTAATTTTGTAGCTCTCATGGGTCTTTTTTATTTTAATTTTGAAGAATTGTAATTGTAGCTTTTCAAACAAAGATTTTTTGCGCAAACCTCAATTTTGTAGCTCAATATTTTTGAAATATTCAAGTTCTTGCGCAACAAATTTTGTTTTGAGAAACTTCAATTTCTGGAAAAAAAAATAAATTGAAAATTCAACTTCTTTGAAAATTTCGACCGTTACAGATCTTATTTTAACAAAATTTTGTATAACAAAAAAAACTAGTTGAGCTACAAGGTCGGAGTTAGCTCGTTTTATCTAGTTCATGGTGACTTCTAATTTCTGCGAACGAATTTTTCGAATTTGTCTTTTTTTTTTTTTGAATTTGGAATAGAGCTAATTTTTTCAGCAAAAACTTGATTATTTCAAAAAGTGCTTGAGCTATAAAGTTTTGAGCTACAAAATTATGTTTCGCGCAACAAATTATCATTTAAAAAGCGGACATTCGTCCGCTAATTTCAGTCTTTAATAACTAAAAAGCTATTAAGTGGCATAAACTTCGTAGCTGCAGAAGCATTTCGAAAGCTACAAATTTGGATGAAAACCAAAATATTTTTTTTATTATTTAAGATTTTATATGGTAATTTGAGACTAATTTTAGCGGAAAATTCAATAATTCAAAAGCAATGCGGCTACAAATTTTGCGCAACAAATTAGCAATAAATTAGCTACAATTACTGAGATTGATTTCTTTTAATTCCGCCACAAAGTGTCCGACTTTTGTTCCGACATCAATCAGAACTATCTTTTAAGCAACTCGTCGCTACAATGCAGAACTAATTTCAGAAGGGGGCAAACTATATGGAATTGTGGGAATTATTCAACATGAGTCCACTATCATAGGAGAATAAGCCGTTGAATTTCGAGATTTATTCAGCCTTTATTGCATAGTCAGGGACCAACCCTGTAATTTGACGGAAAAAGTGAAAAAAAACAGTGCAACAGATGGAAAGTTAAAGTCTCTCCTGTTTTAGACATATTTTTATACTTATTAAGGACGAACTCCAGCACAAGTAACTAAGGCGCTGGCCATCTAAGTCCGACACTGTAATGTGAAACATTACACACAAAAATTGAAGAACGATTCAACAAGAGGAACCTTACAAATAAACGATCATTCATGCGAATTTGCTCAATTGACTCAATCCGATCCAACTGTGCGCAAGAGATTTCTTGAAATAGGTACCCATTTTACCGGCTTGGTATTCTGCAAGGGATTTGTCGTTGTTTGTCCACTTCCTGGATAGATTTATGCAATACTTGCAAGGGTAGCATAATATTCTTCTCTCGTCGTCTCGTCGCGTCGTGCGTCGTTGCGGTCGTCGACGGCCTAGGTTTTGGCACCTTTAGGCGTACCAGATTTTATTTGAGGTTCATCGAAAGCCGATCGATAATTAATTAAATTCAATTGGCAAAACCGATCGTGTGTGGTGCGAGTGTGTTTCTATGTTGCTGCGTGCCGATGCGGCACCTGGAGCAACATTATCAATCATTCAATAGGGTATGCTGGACTGCATCACATGCAAATGATCGCAAGAACGACAAAAAAAAAAACCATTTCACAACCTGTGCCACAATTAATTATCGATCACATAGTCCAGGGGAATTCATCGAGTATGTGCCGGTTCAATGTGGATCAGATCATATAGTATCCAGCTGGTTTTAGGTCCAACTGATCATTCCCGATCATGCACAACAATCACCACTCACTACCACCCCACCCGCAGTTTGATATGATGCCGGATGAATGGAACCGACATGATGAGTTGCCTTAAACACGATCCAATATACACCACCGTTGGTGGTAATTAATTCCATGTGGATCGCATGATCTGTCAAATTAGTCAAAACCGCTAAGGGACTCATTCATCTGGAATATGGTCGTATGGGGGCCACTTGACTATACCTAAGGGGCACAGCACAATTGGGAAATAATTGCAAACATATTTGATGTCAGAATGACATGTGCGGTACATTACTTCGTGGTTGGTTAAGTCTAAGATCGAGGATCCTTGAGATCGGACGTAGTCCGTGGTCGAGTGTTGTGCAAACAACGTGTCCTCCTGATTTGTCTAAATATTTACCCATTTGCAATGGTATCTACTTTTTACCTAGGTACATTTTTTTTGTCTTCAAAAACACATACTCACTCCCAATGTTCCCAGTAACATTATAATTGGAGCTGCTTCTGATCCAGCAGCAGAAAATGCATTCGCGAAATTTATATAGATATGCACAGGCAGTCCAGTGCAGTGGCAGAGCATTAATTTTTATTTCATTTGGTTGCTGTGTTATGGTATGGTTACCGGTTGCGTCGTCATTTTAGCGATGGAAGCTCGTTATCAAAACGAAATCATCTTCCAATTGTCTGCAAAGCCAGAAGAATCATCATCAGAGACCAAATCATGGTCGTCATTGTCATAGCAGGGATATGTGCACAATTTAAGTCGTGGAACCATTCAGAACCTTAACCGAGACCACAACAACAGCGATAACACTACTTCTTTTTGCCAAACCCCATCACCTTGAAAAACAGGACGTGCTTACAGCGCTATATAGAGAACCCTTTTCAATCTTCTGGTTGGGATTGGGATGCTGATGCTGGCATTGCGATGATGATGATGACAGAAGTGAAAATGAGGAGCACGCGTAAAAACGTGAATCCGCTTTTAATTAAACAATACAGAAGCACTGTGTTGGAGGAGTTCTTCTTCGATGGAGCAGTTATGTGCTGAAAGGATGACTGGAGTGCAGTTTTGCTGGGTGACGAGTAAGGCAAGTGGTTTCTTTGCAGAAGAAGAGAATTGCCATCGGGTGACAACCACAGTGAGTTATGAGTTTTGCAATCACGACTTCTTGTTTTGATTTCTTTTGGTGCACAATTTGTATTTGATGATCTTAGTTGTCGAGCGTTGACAAAACGAAAAAAAAAATTAACTTTTTGGTCGAATACAAGCTGCTAACTTAAAAAACGCAAGATGGGTTCGATACAAGATACAATTTAGAGATAGTCCAGTTCAGTTTCAGTCTATTTTGATATTTTTTTACATTTGATTATAGCTTGATGTCTTCTTTTATAAGAAACCAATTGGTGCATTGTGATCTTAAGTATTTTTTACTAAGCCTTAAATGTAGGAAAATATTTAAAACAATAGCTTTTTATTAGTTTCGTTGTTGGTTTGAATCGTACAATTGGCCAAAAAGCCTACGCAGAAGTTAAACATTTTTGGAGCTTTTATGTCATCATGGGT
The DNA here is from genome assembly GCA_948107695.1 of Meliscaeva auricollis. Classification (NCBI taxonomy): domain Eukaryota; kingdom Metazoa; phylum Arthropoda; class Insecta; order Diptera; family Syrphidae; genus Meliscaeva; species Meliscaeva auricollis. Next base: position 21,727,092 of record OX403616.1, on the reverse strand, counting down.
ATCGTGATAGTGAAGTTTCTATTTAAAATCGGGTATGCACAGTAAGGTGGAGTTAAATAAAAATAATATATAAACTCCCAAGCAATTGAATTGTTATTGGAATTTCCAATTATGAAATCTTAAACTGAAAATATGAACATTTCATACAAATTTTTATGTGAAGGTTTATGAAAGATAACTTTATATGCTTGAAACTTTTTTTATATGTTGGAATAAAAGGTTTGATTACACTAGTTTAAATGAAAAGAGTGCCCGACGGTTTAAGAAAAACTCATTTTTCTCAAAAATGGTTCCTACGATTTTGACTTAAAAAACCATTGTCATTTTTTTTGGATAAGGTCTATCTTTAAATGAAAACCATTTTTTTCAAAATCTGTTATTAACGGTACCTGCCATAGAACCGTTTTTTTCATGAATGCCTTTAAGTTGCCGTAATAATATTTAATAAAAAAAAAATTCGAAAATTATTTTTTTTTATTTTAAAAAAATGTTTGAATTTTTTTTTTTTTGGAAAATCATTTTTTCGAAAACTGTTCAATATTTTTTTTTTCAAAATTTATTTTGTAGAATTTTTTTTTATAAAAGTCCTTGCTAAGTTTTATATTGAAAAAATATTTTTTTTAGAAAACGGCTGCAACGATTTTAAATTTTTTTTTTTATTTCAGTGTTTAATTTAATTTTTATCAAAATTTGAAAAATGTTTTAAAACAAAAATTTAAAAAGCATACTTTTCAACAAAAGTAGACAAAATAATACTTTACTACCAATAACGGCCGAGAAAATGGAATAAACGCCATTTTTTAAAATGGCGGATGGCTCAGAGGTCGTGCATAATCTACAATTGTTTTAATTCTTTTCGTTCTCGAACAAAGTTTTTTCCCACACTAACTGCTAGTTTTGAAAAAATGGTCAACATCGTAAGCCCGAACTCAGTTTACGAAACAAGACCATTTCAATTTATACAGAACAAACAAAATCAAACGATTCTGTTCATATGACAGAATCTATTTAGAAATCGTTTTACTTTTGTTTTTTTTTCGTTTCTGTATGAGTTCAAATGGTAACACCTTGTGAACTGTGAATCGCTTTCGAAAGTTTTATACCATTTTTAAAACTGCAAACATAGTGCAGTGTAGTCAAACCATACAATTTTTTTTTCTAAAGCATTACTATAGGTACTCAGTGGAGACATATTGGTACATTAAATGGGCCCTTCTTGGTCCCCATATTAATAAATCCAGGACTAGTAAAAAGCTTTCTTTTGAAAAACATTTCAATTCTGTTGAATCTACACGAAATATGGTGAATATTCTTTTTCATAACAACTAATACTCAACTTTTGGTGTGACTTTTATATTGTACGATATTACGTTCATATGTACTTTAAACATTGTCCTTTTAAGATTGTCGAGGAAATGATCTGGTTATGAATTCGAACACAAAAGATGTAATCATAAGAAACCAATTGAATCTTATGGCAATTACCTAACTTAGTTTTATAACCGTTTTTATTGTTGAATCTTTTGATGTATTACAGTTGCACAATGAAACAAACACAAAAAATCACTTTCTTAATATTCATAATGCTCAAAACATTTATGAATGACACAACAGGAAATGTATTTTATTAAAAAAAAAAAACATAAGATGATCTTCGTTGTCTTTGTTTTCTAAAAAAAATAAAACGAAAAACCTCCTTACATCTGCAAATTCATCTGACTTGTCCCCATCATGAGAAACCATCATGGAACATGTTCACAATTACAACATGCAAACGGTGTTTTATGCAAAAATGGCCAACTCATCCTAGCCTCTTAGTTCTCCATCCTCATATTAGACATTCAGCACACACTCTCGTATATATTCTGATTTATGAATCAGACTCAAATCCACTCCACAGTCTATACTGGCTGTGGCATGTACCAACTCCTTAAGCAGACATAGTAAAATATGCCACAGAAATCTAGAAATCACAAACAAGTACACCACCAGCCAAGCATATCCCACCAAGCTGAGTGAGCGAGATGAATTGAAAATGGAAAAAACGTTGACCACTGCGTTGCGTTGTCATCACTGTAGTTCCAAAAATACAAGACAACCGTCAAGGCTATCTATCCATCTTCGGGACGAGACTGTTTTCTCTATATACTCCTAGTCCAACTCCAACAGGGACTCCTTATGGACTCCCTAACCACAGGCGAACGAACTATCTGATGCCCATGCGGAGTATTGTTGGTCCAGCAGCAGGAGCAGCAGCAAACAGATGATGTTGATGGTGATGATTGCCATCATGACGATGATCACGGTATGCCATGGATGGTGCAACCATCTGAAACGGTCATTTAGGAACCTCTCAACATACTGGCCTGATGTTCTTTGGCAGTGTAATTTGTTTAGAAAATTTGTCGCTGGAATAATTTGTGTTATCACAGCTAGAGGATCAGTGTCGAGAAGGATGATCACCCAGTGAGCCGGGAAGAGACAAGAGATGTACCATCAGAATGGAGCTTCATCGCTTAAAAGATGTCTCTTGTAGGTGGGTCGGAAAAAAGGCATGTTTTATTTAAATTCATTCATGGAATTTACTTGGCGTTTTTTTATTTGTATGTACTTATGGGTTTGGAAATGAATTGAAGCCTCGATGATGCGGTGATTCCAGGAAGATGAGTTGTAAAATCATTCAGCAAAATGTTTGAAGCTATCTCTATGGCAATAACTGGAAGATAATAAACACTTTATGGTGATGTTGGCTGCTGGAAGCGGTCGTTTCCAAGACTTTGTGAGACAGGATGATAAGAAGTAAGTTAGTAAGTGAAATATTCTTATATACCAATTAGAATGGTGTTTTTTTTTTAGCTGAGATTTCAGATTTATTGTCTTCGTTCACCAAAAATGTTTAATACGTTATTCTAACTTCATAGAGTAGTTATGGATTGATTGCGTCTTGACTGGAGCATACTATCGTAACCCCAATTGCCCCAAAATATGTGTGGAGATTGCTGAAGAACTCACGCAATACAGCAGTTACGTCACTACATTTAGTCAATTCGAACAACTTGACGAACATCACTTTATGTAGGTATATGAACTAATCCGTCTCATACTCAGAGAAGAGGCTTGATGGCTAGTGCAATGGACTACCATGCCAGTGGTCTGGGCTCGAGCTCCATTCTATGTAATTTTTTATTTTTTTAAACGTATTGCCTCTTAGAAGAAATTAATAATACCGTAGGAGTACTGCATGTCATGGAAAGTGCAAATCAGCTTATCCGTTTGGACCCGACGACAAATTGTAGGTCTCATCCATTCCTAGGCAAAAGCTCACAGGAAGAGTGGCTGAGGCTGTCAGTCACTAGCCCTCTGGTTTTTACTCGAGTTTGTCATCCGTCCGTTGTATTGTTTTTTTTATTTTTGAATGATGTTCCCGATCTTTGCAGTTATATTGAAGAACTAGAGGTTGGGGGAAGTACATCGGGGTTACTTCTCTACAATATGAATTGATCGTGTTAGGTCCCAGTATGAAATAAAAAACGAGTTTCGGATATGCATGATCCAAATGCTGACGAACTAAGACTTGAAATTTCGGATCTGCACGTGGAAAGTCTGGGCCTTTTACAGATCATGTATGTAGGTACATGGTGAAGCCGAAAAATTAATTCGAGAACCCTAATAAGTTCAAAGCGGATATTTTAGCCAAACAGGAAAAAAAAAACTGAAACCGCAAGAGCCCGCCAAAACTTTTGCTGACTTCGTTTCTCTTCGGCCAGCCAGCTAACAACAGTAAGCACAGACGATCAGGGGAGACATTGTCAACAAGCCATCAGAAGTACTTCCGCTGATGCTGATTTTTAATAGGCGATCACAATGAAACTCTTGGTTCGACGAAGAATGTCGGCAATGCTGCAAACAAATACCAGAGCCCCTAAGACAGCTGCCCTAGATTTCTACGAAAAAAAAGGAGAAAAGACCGCTGAATTCTCAGGAACGCAGAGGGTACAAGGCCAGAACAGAAGTCTGCCGAGATAAAGGGGGAATATGGTAGTAGAAATAGGCAGTAGGTAGGACTTTGTCAAACTTTAATCGTGTAAAGATTCTGGTACGGACAACTTACCCGCCGGATTGTTTAACTTTTTTTTGTTCATAGTGACTGGGCTGTGAGTGACTGTAAGACCAGGTATGATCAAAGCATGCCAAATGAATAAAATCATATCATAGTGTGCCCCATCCCATCCCAAAAAAGGAGACGTTCCGACATGCTCCAACAACCTGAACCACCTTATCGCGCAAAACTATTTAAGGCCCTTATTTGAAATAGCGAATCGAATGTTCTCCTAATTCAGGGCATAAGCTAATGTCCTCTATTTGTAATATAACGGCAGTGAAATTAGCTAGATCTTTGACACTTAAAACGAACTTAATTAAAGAGAATTGCTCGCTATTGATAAAACGAAATTAGAGAATTTGCTACTAAGTTCGAAAAATCTAATACGCACCAGCATCAAAATATCGAAATTGCTTTATGATAAAGCTCCATATTTAAGCCATATTTGCATTAGATTCCGACTTAAAATAACAAAAATTTGCAGATTTGTTTCAAGAATACTGCATAACTCATTCATAGCCCAAAAGCGTTCCCGGAAATGACGTTCCCGACAGTTACGTTTTGATCAATATAACCGTTTATTTTCTTTCTAACAAAAGCAAACAAAACATTTTTGAGGTTTTATTGTAGTGGACTTGATTTTGCGTTATAACATCGTCCACAATTTATAATTTTAATCTTTATTCATACTAAAACAGGCGAAATGACGCTTAATTGATGTACGATCGTTATAATATACAAATTTAATTTCAACTATCTACCACTTTAATTTATTCATGTAAAAAACTATTTATACAACGATAAACCTATTCCAAGACATATCGGAAAGAACATTTGCAGCCCCATTTGCACGTTAGGTGAATAAAAAATTGATATTTTGTCATTGTAACTAACTACAGTCACACATATTCCTTCGTTCAACTTTTATTTAAATAGAAATAATGATTTTTTTCTGTAAGGCGTGCGAGAATTCTTGAAGAAAATTTAGCCTTAAGAAAGTTAAGATTACAGGTACATAGCTAAATTTAATTGATTTTAGTGTATTTTTTTGTCAATTGAATTTCAGTTTTTGAGTTATGAAAGCGTTCCCGGAATGATTTTTCTGTATTATATAGATGGAATTAAGCAATAACCAAACCTGTTTCAAACAAAGTGAACACATTCGGATATTCATCTCAATTGTTTTAACAGGAAGGTCCGTCAGAAGTTAATTTTAATTAAATGTAATTTTAATTAAAAAATAGCCTGGGCATCAAATTTTCCACCTCCATGATTTTGGCCCATTTGTAATCACACGATCTAAATAAAGTTATTCTTGTAAAAATTTCGTAACAACTCGTTGTTGTTGCGTTGAAATGTGCTAAATAGGCAAGTTTTATTTTTCAACAACGGCAACATTAAATGAAATAAACTTTTATCAAGCATCAAATACAATTCTTTATATTTTACTCAAAAAGGCACTCATAACAAAAATATAGAACTATATCAAACACTTTAGTGGAAATTATCCATAAACTTTTTTAAAATTAAATGTTGACTTGAGAAACTTTCTATTACAAAAGAACAAGTTGCTATGCCTGCCAACACAATAAGTATATGAAAAGCACCCATAAGGTCGTGCAGCCTCATCGGCCTTTGCACTCTTTTGTGGGCGAAATTTTTCTTCCTGATGCTGTCCGCTGCTAGTTTGTCATAAATACGTTTTATTAGCCCACTGTAAGACATTTCTTCTATTCTTTTCTTAAACTCTTCAGCAAAAAAAGAGAATTTTGGAAAGTAAATACATAGAACGCTGTTATGAACAGGCCTCTTTATAGTGTAATATCGTTCAAACGACAAAGGATCATTTTTATGAACAACTAATTCATCGCAAGATGTGAATAGAGCGTACATGTCATCACGGTTGTCCAATTCATCGAATAATTGCATAAGAGGAACATCGATGTAAAATATCTTCCCCGGTAATAGATTGAAAAAGGGATCCAATACGTAGTAGTAGGATTTCTTAGCAAGAAACCTATAACCTGCTGCAACGGTTTCTTCAAAATCATGAGGAACTTTCCGTTGTGGTTGTTTGTGCATAAATTTAAATATTGAGCCTTCGTAAGAACTTCTTATGATCAATACTCCCAGCAGCCATGAGGAAAGATGAATTCTGGAGGAAAAGTTTCTAGAACAGAAGAAAACATTAGCAAACTTCTTCCAAAGAACTTGTCCGAAACCTCTTGCAGCTAAAATCAACAAAAATACTAGCCAAGTATACACATCGAAAGGAAATAGAAGGATTTCCAATGGGGTGTATGTCTTGGGTTTCTTGATAACTAAATTCAAAGAAGCTGAAGCAAAATAACTTATTGCTCCAAAATGTTGTATTCTAGCTTTGGAACAAAGAAAGCCTCCAATCACTAGATCTCCATTGTTTATCTGAAAAGGAAATCACAAGTAAGAATTACTGTAAATTAAAAATGGACATTTAAAGCCAGCAACTTACATGATGAGTTAAAACTCTACCTATAACCTTATCTGTTGCGTTATGCTCTTCTGCAGTTATACGCCCATAAACTGTAAAGTTCATAATATCAGATAGACTTTTAAGTATGTCCAAATCGAATCCATAACTACTTTCTTCAATTACGGTTACAAATGGCGGTTCATCGACAATAATTGTTGTAAGAGGACATTTCCACATGTTGCTTAATTTTCCTGGAAATGTTGGATTCATCCAAATCAACTGTTTACCCACAAAGTAATTATGAATGGTTGGAGTGCTATCTCGACACATCTTTTCGTTGAAAGGATAGTAGGTGTAGATTGCAATTACTTCTGGCTCTTGCTCAACAAGAACATTTATGTGTTTGATAAAATTCTTCAGGCAGAAAGTCATGATCTTTTTCAAGATGAGTTGCAAGCTTTCGGTTGTATCACTTGGTTTTAGAAGTACGTAATAGTACTGATACATACCAGATGCGTCTTTGGAGTAAGTTCTTTGGCGTGTTAAAAGACTCCTGAAAGTAATGCAAGTAATTTTGAAATTTTATTTCGTTTGCTAATATTTGTATGTTCGGTTTATTCTATATTTCTTAGGATACAAATACTAATCTGCTTAATTTAACCTCAATGTAAATTGTAACACAAACATTGACATTGTGGCTAGTAATCAAGCTAGTCAAAAAGCAATCAACTCAAAGTTAGAAAAGCTTTACGAAGTTGTAAAGTTTAATAAAATCACTTCAACTGCGGGCAAGTACCTACCTTTCCTTGGCGTAATAGTTACAGCGATGAACTATCTCACCGAAAGTCTGTCATCTTGATAATCTCAGCAATTGTAGCCAATTAAATGCTAATTTGTTGCGCAAACCAGAAATTTGTAGCTCGCATGGTTTTTGAGTTATTGAATTTTCCCCTAATTAAAGTCTTAAGTTAGCGGAAAATATCTTAAATAATTGAAAAAATAAGTTTCGTTAGCATCCAAATTTGTAGTAATTTCAAGTAGCCCAAAATTCATTTTTGTAGCTACAGTAGTTTTTTTTAGTTATTTAAAATCCGCTAACTGAATTAAGCTGACGAAAGAAGGAAAATTATTTTTTTTCTGATGTGCAAAATTGTAGCTTTTTAAATGCTTTTGATTCCGCAAAAAAGTGCCCGCAAAAATAAGGGACGTCAATAAAAATAAGAATGAATTTTTATATGAATATGTTTGATGATGAACTTCGGATTCAAAGAAGTCCTGCAGCCATTGTACCAGTAAATAACTCATTTTTTATTAGAAAAATGTAGCACAAAATTATGTGAAACAGAATTTTATTCAAATATTCAAGTCAATTTCGGATTCCTACTGAACAATAATATTTATGTGAAACAGATGTGATGTTGTCGAACTATTACACAGCGTAGTGGATGTGATACACGAGAAAAAGATTCCTGGTTGCATGAAATTATGTCACCATTTCTACTAAAACTTACTTCTTCGGTTAAATTTTCATTGTAATATGCTATTTTTCAAACTGCCTCTCATTGGAAATCAATAGAATTAATGGTTCAGGACCTTATTCAAGCAAATAAATAAAAACCGTCCATGCAGTTCGTTCTTACCTAAACGAATTAAAACTATCGACCAGTAACACCCGTGCGTGAATTGTATAAGGAGATTGTTTTATACTATTTGTCCGCAGTTCAAAAACTAAATTGTTTTTATTTGCTACCAAATATCTTGTTAATACATCTCTTAAACTCCACTTTGCCATTTCTGTTTCTGTTTCAACACTTATTCGAATATTTTTCTTAACATCAATTCTGTCATTTTCAAATAATTTGTTCAAACTTTCACTTAAAGTGCAATTGAATATTCGTATTGGCTGCACAGCACCATGAACCGGATATGAAAGTAAAGCCGTAAATAAGAAAAGTTTACAATAGCCTGACATTGTTTTATTATGGTTGGAGTTTAACTAAAGAGAGATTATAAAAATATTTTTCATTCTCATTCTTAACCATTCATGTCAATCGTGCTCGTAGTCAAGGGCTAGGGCGTACCTACATAATTATGCACTTTTAGATAGCTCTCCTTTAAAGTACCTACATAAATAAATAAATTGTAGGCGATTTCTCTACAGTATACCCACCAAAGTGAAGATTGTTAATCCTTTTGGACAGAGACATAATTGATCACTTTGTAGATTTGCAAGTTTGATTGTGACCTTATAACAAAAGTATTGTAAACACTCACTGACCTAGATTAGATAGGTCATTGTAGCACGTGCTGACCGTTTTACTTTGTAAAAATGTTGAATGTCAATTTGTTGTAGTTTAATTGAAATATGTACACAACTGTGTTGCATGTGACTTCACTACGTAATCTATAGGCCTGCAACTATACCTAGCTGCTTATTTTTTATTTTTACTGCGATGTGACTACTATTGGGCAAGTTTAGGATTCGTGAGAAAAATTTCGAGTGAGATAACAGTCAGACATGACATTAAGATGATAGAGAATGTGAAAAAAATTGGCCTCGCCATTCTGTCTGTTTGTCTGTCTGTCTGTTTGTGTATACATCGAGCTACAACCTAAACCCTTGTAGCGAATTCCTTTAAATTTGGTGGTTAAGGATCTTTGGTGATTCCCTAGAGGGTAATTAGAATTTTTTTATGTCCAAAATTAACCTGCAATATGAATATCGTAAAGTTGAATATTCTTACAAACGGCTCAAACGATCTTAAACTAATAGTATCTTTAAAACTACCACTATTGGAAGAAAAAAAAAATGATTTCTCATAGATAATAACCCATTGTTAAAACATTGTGTACAAATGTTTTCAATTACATTTACAACTTTCAAGTAGGTAATAACTTAAAAAAACAAAATTTTTATGAGTTTACGTTTTATAAATGACCATATCTTCAAGCCCTCAGTCTGAGGAAAAAAAACTCATTATTTTTTGTAGGGTGCTATATTACCTAATACTATTAGGTATACTATCAGCTCAGTTAACAAATCCACCATACCTACAAGTATTACAAGTATTTAACTTCAATCTACAAACATGCAATTCATAGAGCAGAAATATGATTTTAGGATCCATCCATAATGTAAAGTTACGACAACACCAGATTATTCAATTTGCAATGTTTTACCAAAAAAAAATTAGATCAACTCTTACCATAGAAGATATCAACGCAACTGGACTGAATTAACTTAGCTCAGCTAAAGGCTCAGCTCAAGTAACAGCTCAGCTCAACTTACAGCTCAGCTCAACTTACAGCTCAGCTCAAATAGCAGCTCAGCTCAAATCAGCTCAGCTCAGCTCAACTAACAGCTCAGCTCAACTAACAGCTCAGCTCAAATCAGCTCAGCTCAACCGGCAGCTCAAATTTGAGCTAGCTAAAAAAATGAGCTAGCTCACACTGAGCTAGCTCAAAAAGAGAGCTAGCTCAAATTTGAGCTGAGCTGTGAGCTGAGCTGAAATTTGAGCTTTTTGCATCTCTGCCTAATAGCTTTGCATCAAACACTTTTCAATAGCTCTCACCCTTAAAATGTTATATAAGAAAAACTAATATTTTTGACATTTGACCTTGAATAACTTCTGACGCGGACACGATCCGTCAATTGACTTTTATTTTTCTGTGAGTATTTCTTGTGACAAAACAAACATAATTGCATTTAAAAATATTCTATTGGAATTATTCTTTTTTTTTTTGTATATTTTGACTAGGGCAAAATGGAATGAATCAAAACCTTATTTTTTTTTCCTCATTAATTCCCGCATTGAGCAAGAATGAAGGCGAAATAATATCTGCACTTCGGGTTTTGTCAGATTAATGTCGATCCATCATTCTGGCATATAGTTTTTATTCTTTTCATTCGTTACTCTTTGTTTTTTCTGCTTATGTACGCACTTAATTTGTATGTAAAATCGATTTGGATCGCTATCGTAAACAGACGCGAATGACCGCAGAGGAACCACGGAGATGCACGAAATACCACGAAAAAAAAAACACGAAATATGACAAAAAATCCACGAAATACTACATAAATAGTATACCGTGGATTTGTTAAAATAACTTGTACCTCCATTGCTAATCGTTGAGACTAATTTTCCGGACATTTCTACATCTGTAACTTTCTAACATACTCATTACAGACAATTCAAACTATAAAATTTCATTTCCCTAAACATATGATACTTAGATAACCACCCAACAGTAAGTTTGTTTCGTCAGATGACGAAAAGTGATTGACTGAAAAATATACCCAAGACACAATCCAAAAATATGGATTGTGTCTTGGGTGTATATAAAAATTTGGAGGTGTATAATTTTTGGATTGTGTCTTGGGTGTAAAAATTTTGAAGTGTATTATTTTTGGATTGTGCCTTGGGTGTATTTTCCAAATATTGACAGGCAGTAGTCAAACTTGACAAACCACAAACAGATTGAAAAATTGTCAAATAGACTAACAAATATCGAAAGAATTTTTGCTAAAAATTGGGATATATTAAAAAATAAATACATGAACGACCATTAAATTTTAATATTGCTGGCATGCATCAATTTATTGACTTTGATTTAAGGAAACTGTGTGGTCAAACATTTAGCAAATACAAAAAGTTGGACTTAAAACAGAGCTTGAATATTTGAATAAACATCAGAAGCACAGAGGAGATGCCTTAAATTATTGCCAGATCTTCATTATTTCTTCTTCAACCTGCAAGTCATGTGTAAGTGTTAATAACAACAATTGTCTACTTTTCCAAAGGATGTTTGCATGCTGAATCTGAATCTGAATCAAGGGTTAAAATTACTCTACACGCTTCTACTCTACAAGTTTTTCCGACTTTTGACCAATTTATCTATTTATCTTTTGTATAAGAGCTTTTATAAAAAATTGTTAACGGTACGACATTTCTCCCGCTTATAGTAGCAATATCTGGCAAATACTAGTTTGTTAGAACATGACACTTGTTTTCTGCAGACAATATTACAATCTATAAAGAAAGCATACATTATTGTTGGACAACTTTTCCATTTGGGAGTAACAAACAAAAAACAGATTTTTTGTTATTTGATGAACTTTTTAATAAAACAAATTCTATATGCTTTTGTTGATAAGGCCGAACTTTTAAAATGAAAGAAATATAATGTTTAATGACGGTACCTATCACAGAACTGTTGTTTTCATTTTTGAGTTTCTCTTAAACGACTGAACTGATTTTGATGAACTTCTTTACATGGAAGCTTCTTTATAACCCTAAAATTATTTGATATGAACAATTTGAAAAAAAAATAGTTTTTGGGTTCTTAAAATATTTATATATTTTTTTTTTTTTTTGAAAAATCAATTTTTCGAAAACGGGTGACTGTATTTGTTTTTATCTTGGGAATAATGTTTTCTTGAAAACGAAATACCAACTTTTATAAACAATGTCTTAGAATTTTTATTTACAGTGTGTCCCGTAATTAGTCAACGAAAATTTAAGTTGTGATTCTAGGGTATACACTGCCGGTCACTTGAATGCATCCAGTGCCTTGTAAAAATTTAAGTTGAGTTTTCTTTAGACAGAATGGCAGCACCTGTTTCAAACCAACAATAATTGTAAGACATAGCTCGTATGATGCTTCTTTTTTTCTAATTTTTAATATTTTAAAAAAGGAAACAGAGCAGTATGGCATGTTTCAAATAGAAAATTACATCAAAAGTGAGTGTTTAGAAAATATGCACAAAAAGCCAAGAATGTCAAAAAATAAGTAGGTACTAAAAATGTACTACAAAGAAAATAATTTTACTTTTTTCAGCCATTACCTGACATTTCTCCTTTAAAACTTGGCACATCATATCTTTTGTCATTTTCACTACAAAATTGTGCAAGCTCTTAAAGAGTCAGTTTAACCGCAAAATTGCAGAAAAACTTGGAAGAAACTATTGCGTTTTAGAAAGTTTTTTTGAAGAAAGTCTCCGGGTATGGGAAAAAATATGAAAATTGGAACCTTCCAACCCACGTCAGCCGTCTATAGAAGAGCAATCCTCAGAACGACTTCGAATTCACACGATACTGCTGCAAACAGTAAGGTAAAATCAAGTATTAAAAACTTCGTTTTGGCGAATATCTCGGCTCCAACATGTTGCATTATTGGCTATAATAAAAACACAAAATTATTTATTTTACAGTTTGCTATAATTTGAGTGCATTTTTTTTTGTTGTTTAAACAATTCAATTAATTTTGGTTGTTGTTATTGTGCAAATGACGCACCTAATGGTTATTAAAATTAAAATAAGTTTGGAGCCCTTAATATTCCCTATTGACACCCTTAATTTTACCACCAACGAGTGTTAAGTAATTCAGGTTTTAAGAAAAGTCAAATTTACACATAACTTGATTATAGTGGCCATAACTTAAGTCATGGTATGGGATCGTTTTGAAATTAGTCTCTCTGAATTCTCTGCATCAAAAAATACCTTTAAGTGATGTGCCATATGTTCATTTTACACCAAAATTTGTTACTTTAATTTTATTAACCTTCAACTTCCGGTTTCACCTTGAAATACGCGACTTGCGGACATGTGATTCATTGTGACTTTTGAGGTAAGTTATAGATCATTTAAAGGAAGAGTTTGAAAAAAAAAATTTCCGTTAGCATCCATTCCGCAGTTTTTGTTTTGTTTTCATTGCATGGAATTCATGGAATTCGTTTCGCACTTCAAACTTTGTTTACTGAATAAATTACTCGGCTGTCCTATGTCGTAATTTTTTTTTAATTTGTTAGGAATATTAAAGGCTTCAAAATTAATTTAATTTAAATCACCAATAGATGTGCTATTTTCAACAAAATTAAGAAAAAAACTGAAGTAAAAAAAAATGACTTTACCTAAATAAAATAAATAAAGTGTGACTGTTATTTATTATTTATGCATTTGAATAAAAAGAAAATGCACTCAAATTATAGAAAATGTTGAAACAAACAATGTGAAATTTTATTTTTGCCAATGCCAAATTTTGTAGCCGTGTTTTCGATACGACATGTTTTTTTTCAAATTGTGGGGATAGAGCTGATAAATTAGTAAGAACAATGAATACCTACCACAATATTAAATTTTGTTCATAATCACGAAAAAGTGTAATTTTAAAATAAAGAACTGACTTTAACTAGCTTTTTATTTGGATTTAAACCAAAAGAAGTTGCACTTTATTGAAAGAAAATGTTATCATGAACCATTTGATTTTAATTTTTTGCGTCATGGCATACTGGAACTGAAAACATTTTTTTTTTTTGTTGTTTCTTCGAAGCATCTTTCGAAGATATTTTTTTGATGTCCAGATCACAGTGTAGCACTATGACTGGGTTTCTATTCACTGTGGAACACTATGAATATATTTTGTTTAAGTTCCTTGGATTCACTGTGTTACACCATGAACTAATGATTGACGATATTACTCGTAAAAGAATAAATGCGTTGGGTTCAGTAGAGTGACTGACCAATAAATTTTATTTAAGTACATTTTATATGTATTTATAGAAAGAAAAAGCTAACTCTACATTATTTACAAAAACAAATAATCAAAAATAAAAAATAATAACAAAGAATAAAGCGTGTGATGGAATTAAATTACAACAGAAAATAACAAATTGAAAATCAAATAAAATGCAATTTGGATCAACAACCCTTTTCTGTTGCAATGTCATGTTGTTTGTTCATGAAAAATACTATTTTGCTGATAGTGCAGAAGGCACTCAACATTTTTTGAAAGAAAAATAAAAGTATTATATATGTAATAGTATAGAATAATAATATATCAGTGAAAGAAACAAAACATGATGAATTAATGTACCTATGAATTTCAACACTTTTCAAATAAACACACAAAATAGATTTCACCTCTTTTTGTGACTTGTAATGTATCAGTGATGATGAGAAGAATAGCGCTGTAAGGAGAACAAGGTTGTGAAATTAAGGAAACACAAATTCTTCCGAAAGACTTATTTAATGCAAGAATTCATTAATATACAAATTTTCCGTTGAGCTTTATATTCCTTTAAAGGATCGTGAGAAAAATTTTAAATTTTCCAAACACCATTACGGTATTTGCATCTGCATCTGCTTATTGGAAATGATTCTATATTCAAAAAGAATACCTAAGAGCTTAATTTATTTTGTTGTTAAAAATGAATTCCTTGAATTTAATCCAAAATCAAGTAATACTTTCAATTCCTAACAAGGCAAGGAAACACGATCCCTTTCCATTGCAGACGAAAAATTAATGAATAGGCTTTCAACATTAATCTGATATTTTTCTACGCACCGGCCGGCATCATTCTGCTGTACAAACAACAAGCAACCGTGTTAACTCACTTTTTACGATGACAGTGATGTTGTTAGGATTTGAACCTATAACATTGTTTGGGTTCCGACGACAACGACGATCGACGGTTCCTACTTCCAAAATCATTTGTTTTCTCAGCTCACCTGTGTCTTTGTGTAGGGACTTCTTGTTGGGAGCAATAATAACACTTATGACATCTGGGTGAGTTTATGCGCAACTCCAGATTCCATAGATTCCACGGAGTCCCAGAAACGAAAATATAGCCTTTGTCATCGAATAAAAGTAATGAACCCATTCCACGTGATCAACAAATAATGATAGCTGGTTCATTAGCGATTCGGTGCATTAATGGCCTAATTAACATGATCATGATGCGCGACGATGACAACAGTCTTGTTCCTGTTCGGTCGAGCTGGTCCAAGAAGAAGAACTATGACCACTGAGCAGGTATATACGCGTGTTGCTTAGTTCATTATCAGGCATAAGTTCCATTTTCTTTTCTTTTTTTTTCGTATATAAACGTTTCGATTGGATTGCATTCTTATGGTGTCGGGATTGATCTGGGACACTGCGTGTTAAACTGTCCCGTGGTGCTATTATACTCACCGCAACATTTGCGTCTAACTAATTACAAATATGGTTGCCACTCTATTAAAAAAGAAAGTTTTCACCACAAGACCTTGATTTGATAAATTTTTTCTCGAATTCTAATGAGTTGTTTTTGACAATACGTCTATTTTTTAGATGATATAGAAATATATGTAGTTCACTTTTTTGCTTTAAATAACTGTGAGTTCATTTAATAATAATAATAATTTATAATGCTTAAAATACGTGATCTTCAGAAGCCCAATAAATTAAAAATAGTTTTCGATTTGAAATAAGATTTTGACCTGCGACTAGCGCAATCAAATTCCAAGTACCAAAAAGGCCTGTTGGAAAAAAATCCTAGCCCAATAAAGGGTAATTATAGTTGAAAATATGTATAAGGTCTTTGAAGTGCAATTTTACCAAGTGTTGAAATTTTGATAAAATTTATATATTTAGCTCTAGGATCTTACCTCATAATTTAACTTTGAATTCTTAAAAAAAAAAATCAAATTTGTACCATAATATTTTTTATAAATATTCGTCAGGTTTTTTCTTTAGGTGGTAACCATGATTCAGTTGGAATGTCTAAAGATGAATAAGAAAAGTTTATTTTTGGTGCATCTATGCGATCACATTATGGAAGCAGTGGCAGAATTGTCTTTCTACACTTCGATGTATCTGATGGACGTGAACGTGACATAATGCACTTTTCGTTAGAAAAATATTCTTTTCATTAATCCTTATGATTCTTAAGCAAATTAGTTGATTTTTTGTTTGTATGATGTGAACCAAATTCCTTAGATTTAATTGAGTTTGTGTCCCCTTAACTGCGACACCACCTGCTGCTGGTGCTGCTGAAGTGATCCCTTCCTTATAGACATGTTTATATTAGAAGCTGATCAATACATTATTTATATTTACTGAGAGTATTGTTTCGAAATGAGCTTTGCCATACAATGGGGTTTCTGTTGCCATATGTTGATTTGGTTTGATGGCATTTAAATTTTATTTTTACGACAATATTTGGGTTATTAGGTAGATAAACGAATGCTTGTGGCAAGTTCTTATTATTGACTGTTGATCTGAATTTGTTGATTCGGGAATATAATTGACACAATGAAGGTTTTTTTTTTTATGATGTTGATAGGAAGTTATGGACTTACAAGATCTAATAATATAGTTATGTTATATCCAAGCACACTTGTGCGCCCCCACAAAAATCAAATAAACAATAATCCAATGATAAAACGATCATCAGCATTTTTGCCTTCTGCAACTTGTGTGGTATCATTGCATCATTTCATGAAACGCAGATATGCTGCGCTAGCATTAAGTTAAAGATACGCAGATATGCTGCGTTAGCATTAAATACATATAAAAGAGATCTCCACATCTCATTCGAGTTCAGTTCTTTCAGTTTGTAAGCTTCGTATAGACAAAGATTTCCCCCCACCAGCGGTAAGGGATCTGAGTCTCCTAATAAAAAATAGCAATTAAATAAAATAAAAAACGGATATTTTTATTTCAAAAGTTGCCCTATTCTCATGAAGAGAATAGGATGGAATATTTTTTTGAAACAAGTTGAGAACTCAAATATAAATGGCGCAGTCGGTAGGATTGACAAAAAGCAAATAGAACGAAAATCTATTAACGTAAAAGAGTCAATCCGTAATACGAACACAAAACGCGAAAACCTGCAACCGCGTTAGAGACATTGAAAGTGTTTTATTTGATGAACGCAGATCATCAATATAAATAAAATCAAATTCAGTGCTGAAAAAACATTAAGTGAAAAGGTGTAAATTTTTTTTCGAAATGAAATCGGGAAAGTTCACTTGGACTTAATCAATGTAATTTTTCGAATGCAAATCGACTAATTATTAAAAGAAATTGTTTAGTAACCAATACCAGTGCATATGGTTAATGTTACGAAATCCATAGAGGAAAAATAATTTCAAAAGTGGAAGTGAAATTAAAGGTGGATACTAAATTAAAAAAGTGATGAAATAAAAAAGTAAAAAGGAAAAGAAAAACACAAAGCAGAAAAATAAAATAATAAAATAAAAAAAAAAAAAAAAAAAAAAAAATATAAAGAAACAATAAAGTGAATCAGCAAGTGAAGAAATATATTAAAAATAAAAAAAAAAAAAAAAAAAATTACATAGAAAAAAAAAATTGTTTCATATTATATGTGGAAAAAATCTACTTGAACGTGTTTTGAATAGAAGGAAAGAAGTGGCCAAGCGAGAGCCCCAACGAGATCGAAATTAATGAAGAAACTGAAGACAACCCTAAGAACATTAAAAGGAAATAAAACAACTCAACAAGTGAGGTATCAACCCTATAATACAAAACCGGAAGAGGATACAGACACAGAAGACTTCATGGATCCACCAGTTGAACAAAATCCAGCGGCGCAAGCAGCCGTAGAAGGTAATATTAATCAAGGCAATAATTTAGATATAAATTTGAATATGAATAATAATTTTGTACCAAGAGTCTTAGAACTCAATCCTCTAAAGTATATTGAAAAGCTTTCTACTTTTGATGGTAGAACGGAAGACCTTCCCATTTTCATTAGTAATGTCGACGACATTATCCCTACCTTGCTCACTTATAATGAACAAGGCCAAAAAATGTGTATCAACATTTTAAAAAGTAAATTTATAGGAAGAGCCAGACAGGCAATAGATATTCATACCCATCTTACGAGATGGACTGATATCAAAAATATGCTTTTGCACAATTTCGGTGGTTTCAAGAATAGCTACCAGTTATATGAAGACTTAAGGGCTTCTCAATATAGAGGCGACCCCTTCAAATTTTATAACTATATACAACGTACTCTCTCGTTATTAAACCAAAAATGCCTACAAGAAGGTAACCAGTTAGACATCCCAAGAAATAACAATACTGCTTTAAAGATTTTTAAGGAAAAATTACCTGTTCATATGAGAACTATTCTGTACTCTTTAAGACCCACAAGCATGGAGTCAGCACTCCATGAACTTTCACAAGCCGGTTTTATAACTCGCACTCCTGACTTAAATATGATAAAAACAAATGATAATAAAACTGAAAATAGACCCAAAAATAACAATCAAAACAATTACAACAGACAAAATAATAATAATTATAATCGTAATAATTTTAACGGAAATCATAATAATAATAATTATAGACAGTATCCTCAAAGATTTGAACCAATGGATATAGATCCAAGTTCATCCCAAGTTAGACGAGCACCTAAAACTAATTATATAAATAAAAATAAGGAACATACGGAAGCAAATTTTCGGCATTCAGCCTCGGATACTCACTTCCCTATATTAAATTAGAAAAAGGGAATATAACTTTAAGACTCCTTATTGACACTGGAGCAACTAATAGTCTTTTGCGTGAACAAGATTCACCAAAGGAATACACAAAATGGCGTAGTCAGCCAATGAAAATACGAACAGCAGGAAATTCTATAATAGTTGAAAAAGATGTAGTAATACCAAAAAATAAATTTGCGCTATCAGTAAGAACTGATTGTGAATTCCAAGTGCATACCTTCAATGAAGAGTATAATGGAATAATTGGAAACAATATTTTGATTCCAAATGATGGAGAAATCAACTTCAAAAGTAAAACATTAAAACTGAATGGCGAAATCATACCTTTATTCTTCAGCGAAAATGAGGAAAAAGAATATGAAAAGACAATCAATTATTTTAATGAAATTATACCTGAAGACTCCATAGTAAATAATGTTATAAATAAAGATCTGCGAACAGATCATCTAAATAAAGAAGAAAAATATATATTAAATGAATTAATAAAAGAATGCAACGGAGCATTCTATAAAAAAGGTGATGATTTGTCTTTTACGAATCATGTAAAACACAATATACCTACCGAAGATAATTCTCCTATTTATACGAGAATATACAGATATCCTGAAATCCACAAAAAGGAAGTGGATAGGCAAATAGAAGAAATGCTTGGACAAGGTATCATACGTCCAAGCACATCCCCATACAACGCTCCGATATGGGTAGTACCGAAAAAGGATGATCACGCTGGCAATAAAGAGTGGCGTATAGTAATTGACTATAGAAAACTAAATACCAAAACCAAGGAAGACAAATATCCGATTCCCAACATGGATTCAATACTAGATAAACTGGGACATGCAGTGTATTTTTCTACACTGGATTTAACAAAAGGGTTCTATCAAATAGAAGTGGAACCAAAAGATAGAGAAAAAACAGCATTTAGTACTCTATCAGGACACTATGAGTTCTTACGGATGCCATTCGGATTAAAGAATGCACCCGCGACTTTTCAGAGACTTATGAATGAAGTCTTGAAAGACTACATAGGAAAAATATGCTATGTTTACTTAGACGATATCATAATATTTTCCTCCAGCCTACAAGAACATATGGATTCACTCCATAAAATTTTAAATACACTTAAGAATGCAAATCTTAAAGTATCATTTAATAAATCTGAATTTCTACGTAAAGAAACAGAATTCTTAGGGCATGTAGTGACTCCAAATGGTGTTAAGCCAAATCCCAAAAAAATTGAGACAGTAAAAAATTTCCCTATTCCAAAGACAGTGAAAGAAATTCAATCCTTCTTAGGACTAACAGGATATTACCGTAAGTTTATTTCTGACTATGCGGCTATTATAAAACCAATGACGTTATGCCTTAAAAAGGATAGCAAAATAAATATAGAAGATGAAAGCTATAGAGAATCATTTAATAAACTAAAAACTTTATTGACAAATGACCTAATAAATAGGCATCCAGATTTTTCAAAAGAATTTACCCTAACTACTGACGCAAGTAACTTTGCTATTGGAGCCGTGTTAAGTCAAACACATGGACCTCTCTCATTTGCTTCACGCACATTAAATAAACATGAGTGCAATTATAGCACCATAGAAAAAGAATTACTAGCTATAGTTTGGGCTACAGCTCAATTTAGACATTACCTTTACGGTAGAAAATTTATTATAAAAACTGACCATCGACCTTTAGTTTGGCTTTCAACTTTGAAAGAACCAAATTCTAAACTCCAAAGATGGAAAATAAAACTAGAAGAATATGACTTCGAGGTACAATATATTCAGGGAAAAGAAAATAAAGTGGCAGACGCATTGTCACGTATAAAAATAAAAAATAAAATAAATATGATGAATAACAATGATAAGAATGAAGATGATGAACATACTCAACATAGTGCTGAATCGGATGATACAAACCTTATTCCTATTAGTGAAAAGCCGATTAACTTTTATAATCGACAAATAATTCTTGAAATCAGTGAAAATGATTGTCAACAAATTATATACCCATATGTTGGAAAAAGAAGAGTAACATTCACACGCAAAGAGTTTAAAGACGAAGATTTCTTTAACATAATAAAAGAAGTAGATACTACAATACTTAATAGTATATATGTGAAAGATGACAAAATATTTAAAAACTTCCAAGACATATGGAAGAAAGAAAACAAGTTAAGTAATAAAATTTTACATAGAAGCACAAAGCTCTTACAAGATCTTAAAATAGACGAAGCAAATGAAATTATATTAAAAACACATAAAAATAATAACCATATAGGTATAGAAAAAGTATATCTGGATTTAAACCGAAAATATTATATACCAAATCTTAAAACTTTGATAAATAAACAAATAAATAATTGTCATCTATGTATGACGAAAATCGAAAGGAATCCGATTAAATTACCATACGAGAAAACAGAAACTCCAAAGAATCCAAATGAACATTACCACATAGATATATGGTTCTTAAACCACAAGAAGAAATATCTTTCATGTATCGATAAGTTTAGTAAATATGCTGCTATCGAACCAATAAAACATAAAACATATACAGACGTTTTAAATGCGTTAATGAAAATTTTTACCTATATGAAAAAACCAAAACAAATAACTCTAGATAACGAAAATGCCTTCGTATCTGAAACATTAAAGAATTTCTTAGAAAATAATGAAATAAATATACATTATTGTACAGCAAACCGCCATACAGGTAATTCAGATATAGAACGCCTACATAGTACACTTAATGAGCACATTCGAATTTTAACTCAAATACGAGAATCAGGTGAAGAAATTGAACCAATCGAACATACAACAAATGCCATACTCACATATAATAATGTTATTCATTTAACAACAAAAGAAAAACCTATTGACGTACATTTCAATAAAATAGATAACGAAATAATCTTTAAACGAATTGAAGAAAATAAAATTAAAGTTTTAAATAAATTAAACATAAACAGAAAGGATGTTAGTATAAACGAAAAATATGCAAAGGTAACAGAACAAGAGAAAATAAAAAACAAAATAGCTCCGAAACATAAAAAGGTAAAGGTAATTAATAAATCAAATAAAAAATACACGTTACAAGAAGGAAACAGATTTAAGAAAATTCCTAATCGTATTCTTCACAAAGATCAATTTAGGAAAAAGAAAAAATATCAACAATTAAAATCATCCCATTCCAGATCCAATAAAGATATCGCATCAAATATCGCAACAAATGGCGATAGTGCAGAAAATAATGATAATCCTGATGATTATAACAACCCTCAACCAAGTACAAGCGGAGTTAGAAGTACTTGATTTAAATAAAGGTAACGGTTTCACTATAATTCAATTAGATGAATACCCATTAATAGAAAGTTATAATACAATTCTTCATATAATTAATCTAACTGAGTATGAAAAGAACATAGAAATTATGGAAAGAAATGTTAAAAGAATTCCTGAAGAAAACGATAGTTTTATTAGGAAAATGGCAAAAATACGTAAAGAATTTGAAGTCCTTTTACCCCATCCAAAAACAAATAGGCAAAAAAGAGGTCTAATAAATATTATAGGAACAGGTATGAAACTAGTATACGGAACCATGGACGACAACGATCGCCAAGATATAGAAGAACATTTAAAAATAATAGAAACAAACAATCATAATGAAATTGAAAATCTAAACAAACAAATAATAATAAATGAAAAATTTAATAAGCAAATAAAAATACTTACAGATACATTAAATAATGAAACCAATAAGATAATTAAAAGAATTAACACATTCACAGAAAGTTACGACTATGTAAGAGATATAGCTAAAATACAATACGAGATAAAATTGAGAGAAAACCTAGATTATTTGCATGAGGATATAGAAAAAATTAAGGAAATAATTATGACTTCTAGATTAGGAGTACTTAGCAGAGACATTTTAACTGTAGAAGAAATAAATGATTACGGCATTAACATAAACAACTTAGAAGAATTAATTCTTAGCTTAGCCCTTTATAAAACCAATATTATATTCATAATCAAAGTACCAAATTTCACAAATGATACATACAAAAAGATATATGTCCAACCTATTCCAAATAAAGAAAACTATACACAATTAAAAATAAACACAAAATTGTATTTAACTAATGATAAAATTATATACCACAATACTAAATATGTAAAAAATCTAACCAAGGTAAATGATAATTGTTTCGAAAATATATATCTTGAAAAGTCAATGAACTGTAAACTTATAAAAAATGTAAAAGAAGAAATTATAGAAATCGGAAACAATAATCTTATATTAATTAATGTAGAACTACAAGAACTGAATCAAAATTGTAACAATCAAAAGATTGTAATTAAAGGTAACTACCTTATAAAATTTGAGAAATGTAAAATTAAAATAAATAACAAAGTATATGAAAGAAAAAACTATAAACATGAAATAATAATTCCTAATACAATATTAGATATTAATTATACAAAAATAGAAGAACTCACTTTTGAGGAATTACAATACCAACATATAAATAATTTGGAAGAAATCAAAGAACTTAAATATAATCATAAAAAATCAAGTTATACTATGTATTTGATGATAGTAACAATTCTAATAATTGCAATAATTTATGTGTATCTAAAAATTAAAAATAGAAAAAGGAAGATAATAAACAATGTAAATCTTCCAACGGTAACTTTGCTACCCTTAGAAGAATCTAAAGAGGGGGGTGTTATATCCAAGCACACTTGTGCGCCCCCACAAAAATCAAATAAACAATAATCCAATGATAAAACGATCATCAGCATTTTTGCCTTCTGCAACTTGTGTGGTATCATTGCATCATTTCATGAAACGCAGATATGCTGCGCTAGCATTAAGTTAAAGATACGCAGATATGCTGCGTTAGCATTAAATACATATAAAAGAGATCTCCACATCTCATTCGAGTTCAGTTCTTTCAGTTTGTAAGCTTCGTATAGACAAAGATTTCCCCCCACCAGCGGTAAGGGATCTGAGTCTCCTAATAAAAAATAGCAATTAAATAAAATAAAAAACGGATATTTTTATTTCAAAAGTTGCCCTATTCTCATGAAGAGAATAGGATGGAATATTTTTTTGAAACAAGTTGAGAACTCAAATATAAATGTTATTTATAGAAATTTAATGGCTTAGTAATATTTAAAGCACATTATTTGTAATCAGTGAACTTAATGAGGTCTTAAATGTCTGATAGTATTTCACAGTAAGCTATTGCATTAATTTATAAAGATGGAGTCAATTCAAAAACTTTTGATGTTATAAATCTACATTTCTTACATAAATGCAAGGGTCGGTTGCACAAAGCGGAAAGACAAACACACAAACCTGAGAGGTGAGGATAGAATCATGTTAGATAGATGTGAATAAAGATAAGCAAGGGTACACCGATTACCTGTTACCTACAGTAACGAGCAAACAAAATAGCTGGTATGTTCTTGTCCTAGGCAAGAACTAGATCAAATTGGTCTCAAGGATTTTTTTATAGTTTCACTCTCCCTTTAAGACATGGTTCAGTTATGCCAAGTAAGCGCTGAGCTACTGAGTTACATTGCATAGAAAATGAATAGGAGCTTGTACATCACGAGAAGTAGGTACAAATTACTAAGCTAATGGAACAAGTAAGGACAGACTGAAACCAAATATCTCCAAAGTAATTGGTGTCTTTGATTGGATCAATGGTTAACAGCCTAAACGGGTTGACGGATTTCCATGGAACAGATTATTTTTTTAATAATTTCCAAAGTTGTTTTTTTTGTTTTTGAATATCTCGATTAGAACGAATACCTCCCATATAACGGTTTACTGTTATTGGATTTTTCTCGAAAACGGCTCTAACGATTTTGATTAAACTTGGTGTACCTATATTATGTTATAAGTGATTGTAACAATTTTAACGTGGACATCAACTTTGAATCTAATCGCAAATCGGTGATAATATATTACGGTTTCAAATATATTTTGACTTAGGCTCACAAAATCAAAATTTTGATAATTATTTTTACTTGCGACATAGGAACTAAGTATATTGCAAGTTTTGGATTCGTAAAAAAAATTAACTCGACATAATAATCAAAAACGACATTACGATGATAGAGAATGCGAAAAAAGTGGGTCCGGCAATTCTGTCTGTCTGTTTCTTTCTAAAGCTGTAGCCTTAGTCGATGAAGCGTTTTTCTTCAAACTTGGTAGCTTAGGTGTTTTTGGTGATTCCCTAGAGGTTAAATTGAATTTTTTTTAGTACTTACCAAAATTAACGGTACCTGTAATATGTCGAAAATGAAAAAAAAAATAACTCAAACGATTTTTTCGGCTAATAACGGTACCTCCCATTGACCCGTTTTTTGTCTTTCTGTTTTTCTCGTAAACAACAGAAAGGATTTCGATGAAAATTTTCACTCATTAGGTTCAGAGCAATAGAAGAACTTTAAACTTTTTTATTTGAAAACTCGATTTTTCGAAAACGGGTCACTATATTTTTTTGAAATTTTGTTTTTAAATGTTTATTTATATTTTCTAGAATACCAATTTTTTTCAAACAAGGCTTGAGTATTTTTATACATAAATTTATTTTTTTTTAAACGGCTCTTGCAATTTTAATTTTTTTTTTTTTTTTAAAGATTAATGTTTCTTAACGAAATCAAATGGCATACATAGTTTTGAGGTCAAAACAATTTAATTTAATAAAACTTAGATTAACTAATTTTAGTTGTGAATTTTATGTTACTTTTTAATATATTTTCATTTTTAAAAAAAATTTGTACAAGAAGATTTAACATCCGCACCAACTTAGACCCTTAGGATTGAGAGCAAGTACGTGCGACCCAGTCGTGCATTTGATTTCTTTTACAAAACTGGGCAAAACTCGTGAATGATTTTTCGAAATTACTGAGCTGGGAACATGGACCTCATTTTGTCCTCTATTTGTGCACTGCAAAATCCACGACACGTAGAAGTAGTTCATTTATTTGATACCATATTTGATATATTTGACTAAAAATTTTCAAACTTTTTTTTTCAAAGTTCTAGGGTGACGTATCTGTATTTCCATCTGAATCTCGAAGATATACGAAAAAGCTGCAGTTAATTATGTACATTATGATGGAATCTTTTATACAGTAACATGATTTTGTAGGCTTAGGGGGGCTCGAGTCCCCATGAGTCCCCCCGCCTCAATACGCCACTGGTTGACTAATAGCTAAGATTTAGTTTTATTAAATGGATGTAAAGACATATAGCGAGTTATGTTTCCAAGATAAGGATACCTATTCAAATAATGTTTCTTTATCAATGGGTCCATTACCATTATGGTTGAGCATTAATATTTGAATACATTTTGTTTCTATTTATAATAGACAAACAAAAAATACAATAATGTATTTTAAGCATGGAAATATCCAGAACAGAAGACACCTGATGTCCAGCGTTTTGTATACTTTATTACAAAGATTATTATTTTGATTTTATTTTAACACCTTATTGTCATGATATCAAAGCATTTATAAATAATAAATTCAATATGAACAGTTATAGAGTTTGAGTTAGGGTTGGGCCTTGGCATTAACAACGCCCTACCTTTCTCGTTTAGTCTTTAGATAAGTAGTACCAATATTAATAAAAAATAATATTGACTTGAAGACAAAGAGCAACAAATGAATTCTTATAATGCTTGGCGGTAATGTCAAAGCGAGATTCGACATCAGAATTTATTTTGTTTTGTATTTAACTACTTTATAGTCTAGGAAAGACAGAAAATAATAAGAAATACCTAGACACAATTAACTCATTAATTTGTATTCAAAAGGACCAATGATCACAAGTATTTAGAATAAAATGCACGACTGGATAGTACGTTCTTGCATGTTCTGTATATGAAAAGCTTTCACGATTTTCTTCAATTTTGGCGGTTAAGGATCTTTGGTGATTCCCTATACGGGTAATTGATTTGTTTTTTAGGATCAAAACTAACGGTACCTACCGTTTTCACTTTTGTTAGTAGAGTCATACTTTTGAAATGAAAGAAATATTTGTAAAAATTCTACGAATAGTACCTCGCATAGAGCTGTTTATTTTTACATTTTGTACTTTCTCTCAAACGGCTGAACGGATTTTTATTATTTATACGTCCTTATGAACATTAAAATTGATATCAAAATTTTTGAATTTTAAAAAAATCTTTCTTTCAAAAATGTATCTTTTTTGTGGCCGATTTTTCAATAATCAGATAAACAAACAGTTAACTGTCAGAGGAATAAGTTTATAAGATTCTTAAACAATCAGATATCACTGAGTTATTTTTTATTCCATAGAATAGCAATATTGAAAATTTTTGAACTCATTTTCATACTAATTTTTGATTAATGTTTGTTTTTATTAGTAAGGCTGTAGGATTTGTGAACAGGTACCTATGACAGATAATTTTTACTGACATTTGTAAATTTATTTCAAGGAATATTTTTTAACAAGCTCTGAACTGAGCAGATAAGTTTATTCGACTATTGAAATAATAATTCCAAGGAAAACGTAATATCTGAAACTTGGAAAGCTTATTACTACTTATTCATTAGATAGAGCGAAAATATTGACTGGCTTTATATCTATTGAAAAACTGGGCCTTTTAGTACTGACTTTTATTGTTTTTACATTTCTTATGAAATTATTTATTTTTAAAAACTTTATATAAGAAGCTTTAACGTCCACAGCAACCTTGACCCTAAAGCAAGTACGTGCGACTCAGTTGTGCATTTTATTTTTTTTTGTACGAATGCATAACTTGATATAGGTATTGTATGGGTACCGCAAGTAAAAATAGAAGTGGTTTTAGTTTGTTGGCGCTTACAATACACTAGTAAATGTGTGTCAACTACAATAGGTATTCCATGCCTGCCTGAGCCTTACCTAACCTCTTTTTTAAGGTCAGAATTTCCCAAAATTATGTCTAATTTTGTCTGGTGATAAATAATACAGTAAGTTTGAAATCAAAAAGGTTCCTAGAGAGAATGTTTTGGGATAGTTTTGATTTCTTTCATATACTTTATGTTCTTGGATTTTTCGCAATTCAGCTACAACTTGGTAGGTTATTGTGCTAAAGGTGGTGTTTCGATGTCAAATTGATATGTATGTCATCATATAAAAAAGACATTATAAAAAAGACATTGGCTATCAACAGTAAATTTATAGTATTTTTTCTGCCTAGTACTATATTTTCAGTACAACAGGTAAAATTCAGCAAAATTCAATTTTCTGGAACTTTTAGGTACAAAGTTGTAATCAAAAACTAATCTTTCACGGTAAAATTGTCCTTAAACTGCAAAATGGTCGAAAATTTCGTGTTGTTTTGCATTTTTGACCATGTTGCGTTATGAAATTTTGTTGGCAAACTCCATATTCGTATTCCGCACCCCGAAAAAACATAAAGCCTGAAAGAAAGAAACTACCCGAAAACTTGCCTGTTAAAAGCACAATTTAACTGAATTATAATTTAAGTCAGCCAAAGTTTTATCAAAATCCAAATTCTAAACTAATTCTAGTTTGCACAGTTAGTTTTTCGAAAACTGACATAATAAAGAGTGGTTGTATTATCCCATATAGGTAGTCTGTTAGCGGTAGCGGGACAACTTCAGTCCGTAGATCTCTCGCCCACTGAGTGGCAAGCTGGTTACAGTGTAAAATTTGTTTTTTTTTTTTATTTCAATTTGGAAAAGAAGTTTTGGACGTTCAACCCCATGACACCTGTTATTGTTTTTTTAAATTTTCTCTTTATAAGAAAAGAAGACACAAATTTCCATTTCAAATATTTATATCCCGTTTCCTGGTTTAATTAAATACTCTTTAGTTTTATTGTTAGAAACATCATAAACTTTTTGTATATACTTTCGATATTCCAAAGGCATTTTGGACCCTACACAAAAGTCATAACTTTGTTTAATTATAGCCTTACTGCCGTCTTTTAAATGTTTCATTAGCTTAAAAGAATAAGCTAAAACAATTCTAAAGCCCCCTATTAAGTTTAACGATCGCTGCCGCCCCGCCCGAGCAACCATTCAACCGGTAAGTCACTATATGGTATATGCGCAGCACAGCAACAGGTGCGATACTTAATTAGAATTCTTCCAAAGCTTATACGCATTCCTATATTTCTTAGTTAATATTCAAAATTGACGAATTAAAAATCTTAAAAATACCATCAAATCCACTTATCAATTCTTCACGGAATATTATGCGATTGTGAATTTCATTACTCGTCCGGTTAACAATTCCGGATTCTTATCTCAAATGGACAGTGCACTTATCTTCCGTCTGATGACAACATTTGGCCATTTTCTTAAAATTACAAGGCTCCCGCTTACCAATTTCTTTTTATCTAATGTTTAAATGGCCTATTAGAGAAGGCACCGTCAAAGCAGAATTAAATAATTAGCTTGTGCAATAAAAAGATGATACCTAATGCTACTCCCCAGAAACGCCAAAGCAATATATAGAGGCCTCTTGGTAGAGTGACTCTGGGCTATTTGAAAAAGAATCAAAAGAGAAATAAGTTGAACACCAGCAGTCATCGGTGATATTCGATGGAAATTCAGATCGAACATTAACATTTGACACGAGAAGACCCTTAGGTGCAATCGTAGCGGCATCTTCAGATCTTCTCGTATGAAGCAAAAAGAAAATTATTTTAAAATTAGGCAAATGACGGAACCACCAGGCCAAGCTGCACCGGCTAAGACGCACCGCGTCGCCGAAGAAGATTTTGTTCCACTTTTGGAATTTGATTTTCTGGCATGAAGGCCATTAGTTTGGCTATGCTGATGTCACAGGGTAGGAGGATCAGCTTAAAGTAGCTGTGTTAACTAGGGCTTAACTAGATTAGATTAGGTTGGGAGATCATAGATCGTTACTTTTAATTACACACGCTCTTATAGCACATGCACGGACATTCATACATAAATACATATACCTTAAGGGCCGATCTGCTGAAACGGTGCTTTTATTATAATCGCCGAGGTTATTTACGATATAAAAATGTAAGTCTAGGGTTCGGGGAATGAATAATTAACAGCAGAACGTTCAGAAGCAAAACCTGAAGCTAACTATAGCTCGTTTATGCGATAGTAATATGGGCTGTCGAACAAATTATGATTTTGGAACCTACGAGACTCCAAACCTTAATTGAGTTATCAAACAACTTATGAACTGACACGACTTAAGACAATGGAATTTGGTCGCGCAATCTTATCAAACGGTAGCGGGCATTTGTAAGTGTGGCTCTTTGGCGGCTGAATGGTAATGTGGATCTGCTAGTTTCAATATTTTTAACAGTTTATGTGGAACGATAGCTTATCACACCTTAAAGGTGGAACCAATGCATTCAGTGCATTGCCGAGCTGCGCCGCACCGGCTACTGCCAACTGTAGGCGTTTGGTATTTTTCTGACATTCTCGAGAGTTCAGAAGGATTAAGATATGAAAATGAGCTGTCAAAAAAGAATTTACAATAATTTTAATTAAAGAAATGTAAAAATATATTCGTTTTCGATTGTGTTGCACTGAACATTTAAAAAAAACATAAACTCAAGTCATTTCTTCTTACTTAGTGCCATAAGCCGTAGTGGGGATGCTTCTTTACGATAATCTAAGTTGATTTCGAAAGAACTACAAGTGCAATGAAAACCCATAAACGGCAACCATACACAGAACGACTATACTATGATGATAGTATCCGCCTGTAGCGTGAGAATGTATAGTACCAATGAGGATTTGGACTGAATACAAAAGAATAAAACTAGTTCTTTTATAAGCCTTTGCAATTTTTGCTGTAAAAATACGCGTCAAAAACACTGAAAAATGCTTTTCTTTAGATTTTGTAACGGGAATATCTTAAGCACGCTTAAAACTTTACCAAACGTTTATTTATTTTTGTTAGGGGAATCAGAATTGCACAAAAAATGGGCAAACGGTTTTGGTTTTTTGATTTCTCTTTGAAGATAACTGTTCTCTATAAAAGCCAAAAATCAAAGCCAAAAATCTGCTCCATTACCTAACTAAAGCACCAATCACTTTTATCTTAATCGAAATCCTTATTACTATTCAAGTCACCTTAGTATTGGAGTGATCTAAACGTCAATAATCTAGTTTCGAAAAGTTTATATGAGAAATTATGCCAAATCACTCCGACTCCAACGTCCAACTTTGGGTACGCTTTACACACTATTCTAAATTTGTTTAAAGTGAAATAAACATGTTCTTGTTTCTTACAATAGAATTTCTCTTTACCAAAAACATCACAAAAACAGTATTTTTGGGATATTTAAAATTCAATACCTCAAAAACTTTGCATGATGCAACAATTCTGATCCTAAATGCCCTTTTTTCAATTTTTGACAATGTTTCTAACAATAACTTACTGTGTTGTTTTCTTTCTCAATCTCAACAGAGGATTTAACCAAAAAGAAGCCATCTGAAAATTTTCTAAAAACAAAAATTTTTTCGTCAACTTTTTTGATTGAAAAATATATATTTGACTGAAAAAATTGTATAAGTAGAAAATATATCAATGTACCTACGTTTAAATCAAGTTTCATAAAAATCTCTGTAACTATTTTTTAAAAAGGTAAAAATAAAAAACTAAACAAATTTTTTTTGGCATTTTTTACAATATTTTTGGGGTAACATAGAGTACGATTCTTTTACTGCATGAAATGAAATGCACGACTGGGTCACACGTACTTGCTCTTATAGATAAAGTTATTACTTATGCTAAGCCTTTTTAATTAAAAAAATTGTAAACGCAGTTTTAGAAAAGAAAAAAATTAAAAAAGCATAAAATTCGATTTTCAAATGACTAAAACAGCTTCTTAAATGAATTTAACCTGAAAACGAAGCTTGCAATTTGAATTCTTCTATAATGATACATTTTTAGAAAAAAAAAATTTTGAAAATCGTTAGAGTCGTTTTCTATAAAAACTATTTTTTCTATACAAAATTTAGCAAGGACTTTTATAAAAAAAAAAATTGGTACGCCATTTTTAAGATATTATTTATCAACATTTAAGAACTAAGTTTTGAAAAAAATATTGCATAGTTTTCGAAAAAATGGTTTTTCAAAAAAAACAAATTTCAAACTCTTTTTAAAAATCCAAATAAATGATTTTCGAAATTTTTCTTATTAAATTTTATTACGGCAACTTAAAAGCATTCATGTAGAAAAAATGGCTAAAATTGATTGAGTAATGAAGGAGAAAATCAGAATTTAAAAAAAACGGTTCTATGGCAGGTACCGTTAATAACGGTTTTTGAAAAAAATGGTTTTCATTTAAAAATAGACCTTATGCAAAAAAATGACCATGATTTTTTTAATCCAAATCGTAGGAACCGTTTTTTGAGAAAAAAGAGTTTTTTTAAAACCGGTGTATGACAGGTACCGTTATTTTTGGTAAAAAAAAAATCAAAAAATGTCTGGGGATAGTCTCCAAAAAACACCACATACTAAGTTTTATGTAGATCGACCCATCCGCTTAGGCTGTGGTCTCTGATACATACAGACAGACAGACAGACAGAATTGTCGGACCCACTTTTTTCTCATTCTCTATCATCGTAATGTCATGTTTTATTGTTATCTCAACTTTTTTTTTGTATGAATGCATAACTTGATATATGGTACCCATATCGCAAGTAAAAAATTAATAAAGTGTGTACTAAAAAGTACTAAATGATAAATTCTGAAGCTTTCATGTTAATTTTGACTTAAAAATGTATGTTTTGAGTAATAATTCAATTAATAGTTGATAGTAAATGGCACATTGAACAAATAGACCGAGAGTCAGCAACAGATTTTGGATGTTAGTGTTAGCATACAATTATTGGAATTTTATGAAATGTCTTTTGGTGGTATCAAAATATTCGCACAAAAACTGACTTGAACTAAACTTGTTGGTAGCATAAAAGTAGAACTATCTTAGGAGTGCAATTTTTTTGGTCGCACCTAGGACAGGTTGACGGAATTATATTGAAAAAGAAACACCAGTGAGATAATTAAAGTATACGGTTTTCTGTAGAAAGAACGGATAGTCTAAGAGCCGGGAGTAGATTTCTTGCGAGAGAGGTAACCGATCCATATGAATGTTACAGGTAGTCTAGGTTATGGTGATGATGACTACCTTAGTCTGCCTGTATTTATTATGGGCGTTGTCGAGAAAAAGTGCATCAGAAGTACTATTTTTCTGACAATCGATTTGAGGGTATCCACTTAAAATTTATTGATAAACAACACGACAAACACACGGATAACAAATATGCTAACGGCAGTCATTTTAAGTGGGCCCAAATCCCTAGCAGACGGCCCCGAAAATGCGTTTTTTTTCTGACAGGGGTTTGGTTTGGTTCCATTTAAAATGTCTGCCATGGGTGTTTTTGTCATCAGGGAGCCCAGGGCTACCAGACGCGACTAATTTCAAGTGGTGACCCTAAATAAAACCATTTTCAGAAAAAACGCATTTTGGAGGCCCGGCCGTCTGCCAGGCCCATGTAAAATTCCTATAATATCAAGTGAACAATTAGTTAAAAAATGAGACCACAAATTTTTTGGGCTTGATATTCGTTACTGTAGGAGGACTTGTTGCCCGGCTATTAAACTATCATAAAACACACTTCTGTTTCCAAAAACAATCCCAAAAACCTTCCTTTTGTTCAATTACTACATTAATTTGTAAAACCTTGACTGCACGCAATAATAAATAGTGATCCCTCTTTAATAAAAAAAAAGTTTAAATCAAATTGCATCATTTTTGTCTAGATCGGAGGATAGTCATCATGGCAGGGGTTTGATAGTTCCATGTTGCACAGCTGAAGAAGCATCATAAGGAAATTATTATGTTCATTTTTTCATTTTTTTAAGTCTGATGATACATCTACTCCACCCATAGTTAGCCTCTTTTCTTGTGAACCAAAGATTATGTTGTCGTTTAAGAAATCATCACCATTACCGTCTTTATATTTTGCGGACCAAAGAAAAGTGTATACTGTACATTAGTGTGGTGCACGTTATAATGCAAAAACAAAACAAAAAACAGTAAAATCATTACATCCCCACCCATTATTTTGTTGAACGTATATCAATACCAACATAATGCTTAAAGTCTTAGCTTCCTAAAATAATATTAAGAGGGAGCTCATCAGCTTTGAAATATCAATAAACTTTTGTTCATTCGAACAGGATTGCTACGATGCTGCACCTATTTTTAGAAGTGGCAACCCTTTATGTTAATGTTGAGTATCAACTTATCTTTCATTTGAAACTAAATTAAATCTCTAACCTTATGAGCTAAGTAAAATGACGGTTGTCACTAGGTCTAATAGGAGTAAGTACATTATGTAATTTGTTCTAAAGATAACAATTATTGACGTCTTTAAAAAAAATCGCATCGTCTACAATTTTCAACAGATTTTAATAAATGATATCTCATTTGATTTACTAGAAAAAATGACAATAAAATAAAAGTTAAAAATACAAATTTTTGTAATCCCAATATTGCTTAAAACGGTTTGCAACGTTCAAAAAATAGAAAAAATCATGTACTTTTTAGATTTAAGCAGTTTTAAAGTGTTACCGCAAAATATATATTTTTAAGCATATATATTTTTACAAATTACATGTTTTTTTCTTTTCAAAACTGTAAACAAACGTTATATTGGATATTAAATGACGGAGTTAAAACACCTTAAACTTCAAAAACAGTTTTTTAGCAATAAGTTGAAATTTTGAGTCATTATGTGATCTTCTCAGTTATACCTACAACCTCAAATACGTCATTTCAAAAGTAACTGCATTTAATTTTTTTTGTAGAACATTGTAATTAGAGATTGTGAGTACCTACATGGTTAGAAGAGTATTGGCCTATAATCTTTAAGCTCGTTCAACGCCCAGTTCCTATTGAGGTAATAAGCTGAAATTTCACATGTTTAATGCAAAATACATGTGCAACAAATAAATACGTGTGGAACACCGAAAATGTCCAAACTAAAAAAAAGGACCACCCTACTGTACATATAGGATAGGTACACAATACACATAGCTGTTGTTGATGAAGCAGAATGAATCTTTGGATTTGAGCCGCTCCCCAAATAGTGCATGCATTTTACTCGTTTATATCCTCGCATGAATTATATATTTTATGACATCTTTGCATGGATGCCTATATATTTGCTCAAAAGGGCAGAAAGTGATAGAAGTAAGTGTACATAAACCTGGCCAGAACGGATCACATCCGTTTTAGGGTGTGTCCTTTAATATTCTTTTCTTAAAGAAGCACCATGCAGAACTTTACTTTTTAACGAGGACAAAGACCTACAAAGTAGGAAAATTAGAAAGATTACATTAAAAAAAAAGAAATTAAAAAAAAAAAATATTGGGATAGTACGAATTTTCTTTTAGGTTAAGTTGACTATTTTTTTTTATGTTTTGAAAATGCATAGTTTTAGAACAAAACAAAAAATTCTGTTTTTACTTCTCCGTACACGTAGTGTACTGTACAGGAGAAGTAGGTAAGGCGATTGGCACAATTTTTTACCGGCATTTGTAAAAATATCCAACCAGTAATAACACATAGACTTTTTCAGCCCATTATTCCTGTTTTCTTTCACACAGACACCATAAGTAGGGAAACAGTAACAACACACTTACATTTTAAACTGGGTATATTTTTTTTATTATGCACAATTTGTGTGCTGACTGATTCATTTTCTACACTAAAAGTAATAGAAAAATACTAAATACACCAAAAGATATAATGTTAGATTCCGATAAAACAGGATTTTTTTTTAAATTCCACCAGGAAGTTAGGAAAAAATGGGGTAAAAGACAAAAAAAAACTTTATGTACACCTCGACAAGTAAAGGGTTTTCCAATAAGAGGTGTTATTTTGAATAGCCCACTATTTCGGTAGCTGTCACTTTTGAAGCTGTCATTTTTTGACATTTGACAAGTAAAAACTACGCTATTAATAAAAATGGAACGATACACGCTTCAACAACGCATTGAAATTATTAAAATTCACTATAAAAATGGTGAAAATTTGGCAGAGACGGTTCGTAAAACTAAAACATTTTTGGGTCGTCGTGAAGCACCTTGTCGGAACGCAATACAGAAATTGGTGGACAAATTCGAGCTGTTGGGACAAATTAGTGATGTGAAGAATAAAATCCGTGCACGTCGCTCAAGAACAACTGAGAATATTGCTGTTGTAGCCCAAAGTGTTGAAGAAAACCCAGGTTTGTCCATTCCTCGTCTTTCTTTGGAATTAGGCATTCCACAAACGTCATTACACCGTATTTTGCATAAAGACTTGGCACTTGGGTCTTAAGGCTTATAAAGTTCAGTTAACACAAGAACTCAAGCCGGCTGATCATCAACAACGTCGTGTCTTTGCTGATTGGGTCCTTGAAATGCATGAAAATGAACCGGAATTTCATCGAAAAATCATCTTGACTGATGAGGCCCATTTCCACCTCCGAGTCTACGTCAACAAGCAAAACTGTCGCATCTGGGGCTCGGAAAACCCAAGAGTTATTGTTGAAAAGCCTCTCCATCCTCAACGCGTGACTGTTTGGTGCGGTTTATGGTCCCGCGGGGTCATTGGACCTTACTTTTTCGAAAATGAGGCTGGAGCAACAGTTACGGTCAATGGATTGCGCTATCGAGAGATGATTAATGATTTTTTATGGCCTGAATTGGATGGTATTGATCTGGACAACGTTTACTTTCAACAAGACGGCGCTACGTGCCACACAAGCAATGAAACCATCGATCTTTTACGGGAAAAGTTTCCGGACCGTGTTATCTCTCGAAGAGGTGATCACAATTGGCCACCGAGATCTTGTGATTTAACACCTTGCGACTTCTTCCTTTGGGGCCACGTGAAAGATAAGGTCTACGCCAACAGCCCAGCGTTGATTCAAGACCTCAAAGATGAAATTCGTGAGGCTATCGAGGACATAGGGCAGCCACTTTGCGATTTGGTTATGGAAAATTTCATGAAAAGGATATGGTCCTGTAAGCGTGGTCTTGGCGGCCATTTGGCTGATGTTGTGTTCCATTATTAACGGCATACCTTCCTCTTTCGATCATCCGTTCATTTATCTCCAAAAATGCCATTTTTCTTTGAATATCAAAATAACACCTCTTATTGGAAAACCCTTTATAAGGTTAAGAATTATGAAATATATTTAATTGATAGATAAGTTGAAATACTGATGAGTTCTCATCAAGAAAAAAATTCTAAAAATTAAACTTTTCAAGTTAACAATTATTTTCCAATATCAATTTTTTTTTTTAAACATTTGAAAATGATGTTATTATGGATAAAGTTGATAATTTCTTGAAAAATCTAATTATGCAAGACAATAAAAAAAATTAAATGCAAAATTGGGTCTCACGTACTTGCTCTTGAAGATAAAGTTACTATTAATGCTAATCCCTTTTAATTAAAAATTTGTAAAAGCAGTTTTAGAAAAAAACAATTAAAAAAGCATAAAATTTGGTTTTCAAATGACTAAAACAGCTTCTTAAATGAATTTAGCCTAAAAACAAAGTACGCAATTTGATTTCTTCTATAATTATACATTTTTAGAAAAAAAATTTTGAAAATCGTTAGAGCCGTTTTCTAAAAAAACTATTTTTTCTATATAAAATTTAGCAAGGACTTTTATAAAAAAAAATTGGTACGTCATTTTTAAGATATTATTTATCAACATCTAAAAATTAAATTTTGAAAAAAAAATATTGAGTAGTTTTCGAAAAAAATCCAAAAAAATAATTTTCGAATTTTTTTTACTAAAAACTATTACGGCAACTTAAAAGCTTTCATGTAAAAAAAAATGGTTGAAATTGATTGATTTATGAAGGAGATAGTCAGAATTTAAAGAAAACGGTTCTATGGCAGGTACCGTTAATAACGATTTTTGAAAAAAATGTATTTCATTTAAAGATAGACCTTATCCAAAAAAAAACCCCTCATTTTTTTAATTAAAATCGTAGGAACAATTTTGAGAAAAATGAGTTTATTTAAAACCGGTATATGATAGGTACCGTTATTTTTCAAAAAAAAATAATTCAAAAAACGTCTGGGGATAGTGTCCAAAAAACACCACATACCAAATTTGAAGTATACTTCTAACGAGCTTGATGCACTGTCTGACTCCATCCCAAGAATTGTTTCCCTTTATGCTCGCTCTGAAGTCGTCATTACGGGCGATTTCAATGTACACAATTCTTCGTGGCTCCGCTATTCTGGCCAGACAACACCCGAAGGAAGGTATGATGAGATCTTTGCTGAGTTAAACCACTTAACTCAGCTTGTTGACGAGGCAACGCGAATTTCGGACGTTAATGGTCGAGCCGAAAACAAACTAGACTTGTTTCTAACCTCTGACCCTGATAAAAACACTGTCAGTGTGTTATCGCCTCTAGGAAGGTCGGATCATTGTGCCATATCTGCAAATATCTCATGTCCTAGAAATCCAGTTAAAGAAAAAACACCTAAAAGAACTGTTTAGCAATACGAGAAAGCCAACTGGAAGGGTCTCAACGATTTCTTTAAAAAATTTAACTGGTCGCTATGTTTCCTTGATAGTGACGTTGATTCCTGTGCAAATATGATCACAAATTTATTTTTTTCCGGAATGAGACACTTTATCCCGAACAGGGTTAAAGCTATCAAGCTGAAAGAGAATGCATGGTTTGATTCGAGCTGCAAAGAGGATATCAGGGTTAAAGAGGTTAGCTTCCGATGTTACAAAACCAACCCTACTGAGGAAAACCGGAAAAAGTTCAAACAAGCTAAGAAGGCCAGCAAAGCCCATATTCGACGAACCAAATTTTTGCATGATCAAAACTTTAGGCAAAAAATACTACATTGTCCCACAGGTAGTAAACATTTTTGGTCATTTGCTAAAAACATCAAAAACTCTACATCATCTTCGGTTCCAACGCTTGTCTCCAATGACACTCCTTCGTTAGTTCCGCTGAGAAAGCTAACCTTCTTGCAAGGCAGTTTGCTACCAACTCTACACTGCCCGATAGTGTCATGACTCCTCCAGTACTTGAGCGCGTAAACGGATTCATGGGACGAATCTTCTTTTGCACTCGTACAGTGGCAAGACCTTGACATACACAAATCCGCTGAAAAGGTGTTCTTCTACGCTGGGAAAACCACTGAGTAAGCTTTTTCATCTATCCTACTCTACTGGTCTCGTTCCGAGTGGATGGAAAACAGCATTTGTTCAGCCCTTCCCTAAAAAAGACGAATCTTCCTCACCCTCTAACTATCGACCGGTTGCACTTACGTCCCTTCTTTCCAAGGTCATGGAAACGCTGATTAATTTTCAGTTAAAGAAATATCTCGAAGAACGGAAGCTTCTTAATGACCGGCATTACGGTTTTCGTAGCAATAGGTCTACTGGTGATCTGATGATATATCTCACGGAACAGTGGAACAAATCTTTATATCGTTTTGGAGAAAGCAAGATTATTGCGCCTGATATTTCAAAGGCATTTGATAGAGTTTGGCATCAAGATCTCTTATCGAAAAAGCATGCATTTGGTATCGATGATTCTCTTCTTCGTTGGATTAGAAATTACCTTTCGTATTGGATGGATTCAAGTCTGAAACCCACAAAATAAACGCTGGTGTGGCAAAGGGCTCTGTTCTTTCTCCAACTCTCTTCCTCATTTTTATTAATGACCTCCTGTCTGAAACTTCTAATCCACTTAACTGTTTTGCTGATGATCCTCAGTTTAATATATTCGTTTGAGAATTCACACCCATGTCCTTCGGATGTGGAACTTTAACGGTAAAGTATTAAATTCTGATCTTGACAGCATTGTCCAATGGGGAATAAAAAATCGCTTAGAATTTAATGCTTTAAAAACACAATACTGCTTACTATCATTAAAACGGAACCTTCCCCCTATCCCACTATCAATGAGTGGCACTTGCATCGAGGAAACTAACAAACTTTCCATTCGCGGTATGAGTGTAACAAACCACCTTCTGTGGAATGAACACATATTCGATGTCGCTAAAAACGCTGCGAAATGTGCAAGAAATTCTTCTCATCCTCTGATCTAGCCGTAATCTATAAAGCATGCATTCGTCCGAAACTTGAGTATAATTGTCATATCTGGGCAGGCGCTCCGATAACGTATTTCAGTTTCTTGGAAAGAATACAAAATCGTGCTTTTAAAATGATAGATGATAGATCGATAACTGAGAAAATTGAGTCCCTCGACCACCGACATCTAGGAATGCTCATCAGGTTACCCTTAAGCTCAACTTCTGACGTACTGTCAAATACAGAGATTCTTTCTTTAGCCGCACCACACGAATGTGGAATAGATTACCCACCTCTGTTTTTCCCTGCCATTTTAATGACCAGAATTTCAAAACCAAATGGTTAAAGCCGTTTTTGAGAAAATCAAGTTTATCCATATTGATTGTATGGTAGGTAGAAAAAAACTTAAATTCTTCCAAACTTTCCATTCGCGGTATGAGTGTAACAAACCACCTTCTGTGGAATGAACACATATTCGATGTCGCTAAAAACGCTGCGAAATGTGCAAGAAATTCTTCTCATCCTCTGATCTAGCCGTAATCTATAAAGCATGCATTCGTCCGAAACTTGAGTATAATTGTCA
Source organism: Meliscaeva auricollis (assembly GCA_948107695.1). Lineage (NCBI taxonomy): Eukaryota > Metazoa > Arthropoda > Insecta > Diptera > Syrphidae > Meliscaeva > Meliscaeva auricollis. The sequence goes on along the minus strand of OX403616.1, from coordinate 21,686,518 downwards.
TATCTGGGCAGGCGCTCCGATAACGTATTTCAGTTTCTTGGAAAGAATACAAAATCGTGCTTTTAAAATGATAGATGATAGATCGATAACTGAGAAAATTGAGTCCCTCGACCACCGACATCTAGGAATGCTCATCAGGTTACCCTTAAGCTCAACTTTTGACGTACTGTCAAATACAGAGATTCTTTCTTTAGCCGCACCACACGAATGTGGAATATATTACCCACCTCTGTTTTTCCCTGCCATTTTAATGACCAGAATTTCTAAACCAAATAGTTAAAGCCGTTTTTGAGAAAATCAAGTTTATCCATATTGATTGTATGGTAGGTAAGTACAGTTAATTTTGGTCCTAAAAAAAAAACTTAAATTTTTACAAATATAAAGATAATCACTTAAGTACTTTAGGCGTTAGCTTTCTCTATCATCGTTATGTTATTTCTGATTGTTACCTCGAGTTCGATTTTTTTTTTTTCGAATCCTAAACTTGCCTATACCGCAAGTAATAATTGATAATTTTGAATACATTTTTAGCTCAATTTCAAGATGTATGTATCTGTTCTCTTAAGTCTTACACAATACCATACAAAGTTTATTGATCGCACAAACAACTAGAAAGCTCAAAAATATTTATTCCCATACGTAGCTTATCACATTTGAGGTGGTTTGAGACAACTTTGAAAAAATTATTCCTTAACAGTTCCTTTTGCATGTATGGAACTATACTCTGTCCAACAAAAATTGTCAGTACAGGTCTTATGGGAGAGCTTTTTTCTTAAAAAAGGTGACGGTTAGTGGTTATATTCCCAAATCACCTACTGAAAAATATACGCAGCCACTGACTTACCCTTCAATTGTTGTTGTAATTTCGCTTTGACGATCGTACATTCCCCCATAACCTGCACCGTGCGCAGCCTAAGCCACACTGAGTATGTGACATCATGATAAACAGAAAACAAGGTATGCTTATAATGAACGCCATGTCGCTATTTTGGAAAATTGATGACGTAGTAGTCATCTTCGATGCTGACAATCGAGTTTTTTTTCAGTTTCATTGTTGTTGTTTTCAATTAAAAAAAATGTTTTCTCTAAATCCATAACTGACGTTCGGGCGAACTGCCGATGAGAAAGATGACTATGACGTCACAGAAAACCTGCCAAAATTCTAACGAGCATACCTTGTTTTCTGTTTATCATGATGTGACATAATATGTGTTCCCAAACAACCCTCATTATTATCAGAGTTACCATTCTCATGTTATTGCAAATCATGGTGTATTTTTCTTTGAATTGTGCTTGAGAGCTTTCAGAATGTGAGCTTTTTTAAAAGCTTATTAGAACAAATATAGCAATGGTGTTATTGCTTGCCTTTTTTATTGTATTCGTGGTTTAAATGTTCTTTTAATGTATGGAGAAAAAAACGTTTAAGTGCAGTTAAGAAGATTTTGGCTGTTTTCTTTAAGGAAACAAGCTTCTTTGCGCGAATTTAAAATTAGGTGCGGTTTGAAAAGTGAAGTTGATTGAGTATTCTTCGAAATTAAATGAGTTTTAATGACAATCATAATAAATTAAAAACAGAATAAAAAATAGTGTTTTTGTTCATACAAAAAAAAAAAAAAATTCTTGATATTTTATAATCAGTGCCAAGAAAAACTTATGAATTTTGTTAAATTGGATTTTAATATCAACCCATTTTCAATTTTCAAATCTAAATCAATAGTTGGTAACTCTTTAAATATTTATCAGAGCTTTTTCGAAATCTATAATGTGCACTACGGAAACCCTGTAATATTTGCGCTCTCTTACAGCTTAATGAAATTTCACTACAGTCAGAGTGAGACGTAAGCGTCCTATCTTCTCTGTACTGACTTTTTTTGTTGGACAGAGTATAAATAAATTTACCTATCTTTTTTCCATCAGCTGTCTAACTAAGTTCTCGCAAATAAAATAATTATTTTAACTACTGTTTCAAAGTAATTCATTTGCTTTCAAAGATAGTACATAGTTACGGACAAAAGTGAATCCCAGAGTAGAGGAGGCAGGAGGGTCTTAAATTACATTGCTCCACCTGTAGCTTGTAGCTTCAGAAACCATTTTGATAAATTTCTTTTCCTTCATAATATAAATCAGTCAAAAGTGTTTTTGGCTATTTTCAATTCTGAAGTTTTTCAGGAAACTAGTCTATGTAGCAGTCGGTAAGATATTTTTTTCTTGTGCCTCACAAACGCGATACCCATGCCTATCTTCCTAATCTAAGGAAAATTTTATGCTAAAACAGCCTTAGTTCTGAATACGGTGCATTAGGTACTAGTTAACTAGTTAACTAGTTAGATATTAGTTAACTATTTCGATTTACGCAACCACATATCCTTATCACTTACAAAGTTAATGTGTCCTCATATATACAAACCTGTTCTCCTCGGAAACTCTAGAAGAAATTGGTTCCGTTATGAAAAAGATTTCTAGATACAATCCATACCGCTTCTATAAAAACACATTATTCAGGTTTAGTAAATTTTATCGAATGTAGGAGCAAACACAACCAGAGAACAGATGATAAGGGTCCATTTACATCTGTTCTTCCTACATTCGATTAAATTTACTAAGCCTGAATAATGTGTTTTTCTAGAACACCGGTAAGGAAATAAAAACCATTTTAAATTTTAGATTTATTGTACAATCATTTTTATTCTCTACGTCTATAATATTTAGTACAATAAGGAATTAAATTATTTTACAATTATTGGTTTAAACATTTGCAAGGCATTGCGCAGAGTGGTTTGCTTTGTTTCTGGCATGATAAAATAGAAAACAATTCCATACGCAATCTGCAATGCCCCCAAGGTATAACAAAATGATAGTAATATTGACTCCGTAGACAAAGAAATAATGATTTGAAGAATGTTTTCTGAGAAAATGGCAGCAAAAATGAAATAAGGTTTCACCGATACGGAAAAGGCCTCCCCCAAGTAACATGTACTTGCTGGGGCCGTAATGCCACATAATAGCTGATAGATACAAAACAGGTATATTAATGTTTTTGCATTGTCCTTATTCAAATGGCCCGGAGACATCAAAAAGCCAATTATAATAAGGATTCCACCACTAACAAGTATGGTAGTTGAACTTGGTATTCTGCGTCCAATAGTGTCCATGATATACGATGAAATTATACATCCAAATAAGCGCATTAATATGTAGTACACAAAAAAAAAACCGGTTTGACCGCTCAATACAACTGTTGTGGTAAATAAAATTGTCATCGGAGCAGATGAAGACATCGAAACAAAGCAACGATATAAAATCATCTTCGCCATTGGTATCCAGCTGTGCGAAATGTTAACGGATATTCCTCTACTCAAATCTTCTTCCAACAGTGCTTTGCTCTCATTCAGTAAACCGTAAGTCTCGTTGGTTACAGCTAATGGTTTTTGAATTCTTCGCAATACATTAATAGCGTCTTCCTCATTGTTCTTACGGAGCAAAAATACTGGGGACTCGATGGTTGTTATTACAGAAACTAAAGCTGCTACACCACAGACAACAGCGACAATTCCATACCACTTATTTGGATTGAATGATTGAAGTGACAGAATGCACTGTATAATAGATGTGTTTAAGAAAGCACCAGTAACCAGAAATATTTGTTCCCAACTGAGTAACATGCCTCTGAATCTCTTAACCGATAGCTCGGATCCAGCCAGAATTGTTGGAATCAGAGTCAAACCAAATGCAATACCATCGCAATAACGAGCTAAAACAACTAATGTATAGGTTGTTGGCCATATAATGTTTAAAATGCCATTTATCATCACAAGCACTGATGCAACAATCTGTAGAAGGGATAAAATAATTAGAAGGAATTTGTTTAGAATTTATGTCTATGAAACTTACATAAAACATACGCTTTGTGATTGTGTGCACTGAGGCAGCGGATATGCAAGATCCGACGATGACAGCAATAAACCAACACAGTTGAATATGTGATCCCAGTAGAAGTAGTTGAAAACCAATACTCGATGCCCAGCTTATGCCACCCGAAATAGAAATGAAATATGCTGAAAATATATAAAAAAAAGTTTAACTTTCAAAGAGTGCTGAAGTTTTTTGTTTTACTAAAAATAGTTTTTAAATTGCGATCGGGTAGATACTGACAAGTCCATTTTCCTCCCCGTGATACCTGATAGTAGTCTCGGCCAACCGAGACAAGTCTTGGACCAAATAAAATAAAAAACGTTAATTACCTACCCTAGATTGGGAAAAAAAACTTCTAGCTTTCTAGGATAGATTACGAAGCTTAGCATCCTTCGTACCGTAACTGAATGAATGTCCTCTAATAAAACAACACTTTGCCGGCTAACAACTGATCAAACGTTTATGACTTTTTGTTATTGTAGCGCCAGGGGACGAATCATCTCTCTATTTGTCTCTCTATCTTTTTGTAAAGATTATATAGAGACAGCAATAGCCAATATCAACGTTATGGTTCGTTAGTTTTCATATGCGGCTATTCCGGTCTAAGATTCCTCCAACTTCAATTAGAAAGAGAGTTCAAGCATGGTAATTATAAATGACAGTATTCCCGCATAGCTCTAAGGTACAAGTTACAAACAGTGTCAAATATATTGCGCGAGCTACTGCATTAACTCATTGAGAGAGCTTGGAATTCCGAGTAAAAAAAAGAGATGATCGGAAAGCTCACAAAAAAAATTCAAAAATTGTTTTAGAGCGAATAAAAGAACACCTTAGCCCTAGAAAGCTAACGTGACTGGACTGCAATTAAAAACAAATCATTTGACTTTTTGACGAACATTTAAAAACTTGTTTAACCAACTTCAAAAAAGGAGGAGGTTATCAATTCGTCTGTATGTTTTTTTTTTAATGTTTTATACCACAGAACTTTTGACTCGGTAGATCGATTTTGATGATTCTTTTTGTATTTAAAAGCTGGTGGTCTCCATTGGGTCCTATTTTAATTCGGTTAAGTTTTGATAACGGTATTCAAGATAAAATATTAAAAGGGAAGGTAATGGTAATTACATATATTAAAAATGGTTTTAAATAAGAGGAAATAAAAATAAAAATAAATATTTACTTCAGTTTTTAATACTATAATCACATTTTGCATAGATCATGTTTCTTATATAAATTTAGTAAGGAACTATTCGTCAAAATGACGAGTATACTGAAAATATGCATTAAACAATAACACTTGACATGAGTTGGCGCGAAAGCACGATTTTGTAAGAAAAAGAAATATTTGTTCGATGATTTTGACGAACGTTAGCTTTCCACCGTTAAAGACACAAAAAAGTTCGTACATTATAAGAAAAATATTTTTTCATCGGCGAGTGATTTTTATTTTGAAATTTAGCTTTGAAATGTTCATTTAAATTTTCTTCAAAATTAAATACCAACTCTATTTAAAAAAAAAATACGAATTACTTTTCCGCAGCGTTGCAAGAATTTTTTTACAAAAAAGTGTAAAACATTGATTTTTACCAAAACTTTTTGACATTTAAGTATTTGGATTTTGGGTTCTTGGATACCACCATTTCAATTATTTTGGAGGGTTTTTGTATGAAAAGTACAAGTAGGTTAAATTCAAAATGGCTGAATTTCGACCGATGACAACGGCACACACACATAAAAATGTCTCAAAAACACGTGTTTTAAAACAGCTCCAACGATTTTCATTTTTTTAATGTATGTGTCTTTCTTAACAAAATCAAACGGCATACCTAGTGTGGAGCCCAAAACAACTAAAGAAGCATTTTAAGTAATTTTAGTAATGAATTTTATTTTTACTTGCTCTATTGGGCAAGTATTGGTTTCGTGTCAAAAAAAAAATTTGAAGTTTTAATTAAAACCAACATTACTGTGAAGGAGAAGTAAAAAAAAGTGGTTTTTGTCATGCCGTCCGTCAGTCTGTGCGTCTGTTCGTCCATCTGTTCAGAGAGCCACAACCTTAACGGGTCGGCGGATTTGTAATTTCCAAGTTTTTTTTTGTTTGTTTTTCAATATCTCGATTAGAACAAATAAATCCTATATAACGGTTTCGAGTTATTGGACTTTTCTCGAAAACGGCTCTAACGATTTCGATTAAACTTGGTTTTAGTTATGTTGTAATTGATTGTAACAATACTGCATTTTTAGTTTTTCTCAAAAATTCGAATAACGGAAATATGATGAACACCCGCTTCGAAAAATTTTCCATGATTTCTAGTTATTTCCGTATATATCATTTGTGGCTCTACCGATTTTGTTTTTAAAATTTGTCAACAGGTTTATTTTATTAATTATTCATTTAATAATTTAATTTTTCAAAAAAAATCATATAAAAAAAATTAATAAAAATAATTTTTTTGATAATTTTTTTTCCAATATGAAAATTACTTAAAACTTAAGTGTTCACTGAGCAAATACGAGTATATTATTACTTTGAGCTACTGGACCAAGTTCGTGCCATCCAGTCGTGCATTTTATTTTTTAAACATTTTTTATAAAATTATTTATTTTTAAAAATTTGTATGAAATGCTTTAATGTGCACAGTACTGTTTCCTGTTACAGTTTTATACAAAAATATGAAGTATAAAACGGATATTTTTCTTTTTAAATTTGTCACCCGGGGTACCTACAGATTTGTAAAAAAAAATGGGTATACGTTTTGTGATGATAACAATTACCGGAATTAACAAATAAATTATGTAAGCAATTGTCAGTCAGGAATGAAAGTTACAATACATTTTGTTTGATATCTCGCTTCTTTTGTTATTATACAGGGTGTCCCGTTATTAGTGAAGAAACATTTAAAGGGTTATTCTGGGGTATATTCTAAGAAAAAAATTGTTCTGCAGTAAAATTCTATCTCAAAAGTTGATATCACATACCGATGATTCAAGAAAATTCTTACTTTGGTAGACCTTGACCCATGTTAACGATAATATTCTCTGTTAATACAAATGGTAAACACGTTTTTAAGGGCTGTATTTAATTGCATTTAAATTGAATTGATAAATTTTTTTTTTAGTTTTGGCTCAGAAATTAACTTTCAAAGGTGTTCCATTTTTCACGGAAAGTGGTATTAAAGTGCTATTTAAAATGGCTACATGTACAAACCAAGAATACCAAATATTATTTTCGTTTATGGGCTGTGCGATGGAAATTCAACTATTGCGCGACGAAGATCAAGAAATTCATCCTAACTGACGAGTCCCCAGTGAAAGTTGATTTGCAAATGCATTCCAATGGCTTCTAAAAACTTGATCAGTTGCAAGTGCACTTTATCGCGCTAATATCGATAAATGAAAGAATATTGCAAGATGTACAAAATGATCCATCAATTAGCATTCGACGTTTAGTTTTTAGCTTTCCAACTTAATGTGTCCAGACAAAGAATTTCAAATGTACTTCAAGGAGAAAAGCTGCAGTTATTTCACAATACACCTGCACAGGAACTACTTCCCCATGATTTGGAAAAGAGGCATGAGTTTTGTAGCTGGTTGATGGAGCGGAATTTGAATGACAACCAGTTTCTAAAAAAAATTCTTTAAACGAACGAATTTCAATTTACAAGTGATGGAATAACAAATTTCCATAATCTCCATACATGGGCTGCGGAAATTCCACATTCAAAAAAACATATATCATATCAACATAGATTAAGACTTAATATGTTGGTAGGTGTTATCGGAATCAAGTTGATCGGACCCTTTAAATTTCCACCCAGGCTGAATTCCACGAACTAAATGGAGTTTTTGCAAAATAATTTATGTACTAGATCTATTGAAGGATAAGCAACTGGTTCAACTAGCTTAATCATATTACCAACATGATGGAGGTCCAGCTCACTACGGATGTTATTCCCCAGTTTTCATTACCCGCAGCTGACCCACTACATTACTTATTAAATATAGATTAATGCATAATTGCAGATTTGCGTCACACTTAATGTGACTTCCAGAATGCAACTCAGTAGGTCAAAGCTGAGTAATGCATTTTGGAAGTTCTTCAAGAAGTTCCAGGTTGGTCTCCGGATATCAGGTGAGTCCGATTTCACAGTCGAAACAAGACGGTTCTTTTGATTGATTACATAAAAGACTTAACACGGACACAAGGTACAAAATTGGCTTGATGAAAGCAACGGTGCCCGTTGGATAGGAAGAAATGGACCAGTTCATTGTCCTGTTAGATCTCCAGACCTTACTGTATTGGATTCTTTTGTTTGGGAAAGAATAAAATTCATTGTTTATTCCATTCTAGTTGAACTAGGAGAGCGTATTCTCGAAGGGTCATCAAAAGTCAGACACCATTGATGCCAATTGATATTGGGAGTGAAATTCAAGGAGGACACTTTGAACACCTGACAGTTTAACAAAGATATCCATACAATTTAAACGCAATTAAATAAAGTAGCATTTCTTCCAAAAATAAAGCCCTTAAAAACGTGTTATTATGTATATACTTACGTTATTATATATATTACTTACCTGGAAGCAGCGACCTTCGTTGTGGACTATTTTTGCTTAAATCCTTTAACCAGCTTAAACGCGGCGATTCTTGGTCTTGTGTTGATCCATAGTTAACTCTATTCCCTGTTTGGGGTATATTAGTAGTATATTCCCAATGGTGATGAGGAACTCCGGCTGTTCTGTTATCCGGATGTGATTGATTCATTCTTCAAAAAACACTCTTTTAAAATCCTAAATTGTTAAAAAATATCAAATTTTTGAGACAGCAAAAAAAAGATCTTCTACAACTAATAAACAGCAATGCTTTTACCACGAGTGTGTCTTGTTTACTGACTGTAAACAGTATTCCAATACATATTTTCCTTTCATATCAATAAAACTTGTCAAGTGTTCTAATTTTTTCCAAGAAGATCTTAGATTTTGTTGCTGTTATCATTATTATCATTATCCATTACTTCGAAATACAGAGTTATGTAGTAATAGATAACAAAAATCACATTTGAGGTTTTGTTATATGATTCATATCATACCCAAAATTAAAAGTGGTTCCCAATGTATTTTAATCAATTTTTCGAAGTGAGAAATATGAAGTACCCTACCCAATTTGTTTACCAAATTTTATCAGGGTATCATAGTGCTCATAGTGCTGTTCGAAAAATGTAAGCATGTACATATTTTTTTTTTTTTTTTAATTTTGTGTTGTACATTTTTTTTAATGAGGATTTGTTTTTGTATGCGGTTTCAATCGTTTTATTATATACAATTTTTCACATGCGGTCAAGGGAGCAAAAAAATAGTTTGAGCGAAAAATGGGTTATATGTAGGTAGATGCTTCATTTTTAAGCACCTCGCACATGAGAGCTATCAACAAATGAGCTAATGAACAATAAAATGAGATTTGAAATCACACGAATTGGTAAGAAACTATCTGAGATTAACGTTAAGAAACTATAATATATTAATTTTGATTATTATAATGAAAAATAACCTAAATAAGAAAACAATTTTAGTACGGTACGCGGCTGATGCGAAACAACATTTTTCGGTAGCGTTCACTAGTACAGTAACTATATACGTCAGACCTTTCGTCAAATCCGGTTCTGATTTTTTTCTGAGTTGTTTATGATGTTTTTAATACAATTTTTCGACCTCGAGCGACGAACGGAACATTGGTATAAATTCTGTTATATATTTTTTATTGCTATATTTTGAAAAACTGTATCTCGGAAACTGTTAGATCTACAGAATTGGTATACAGCTCAACATAAAGAAAATTTTGTAATGGTGAAACCGTAGAACATAATTCATAGTCAAAAATACCATTTACCAAAAAAAGCACAAGAAAATCGCCGTGTTTTGCATTTTAACAATGTTGTGTCTGGCGCTCGAGGTCAACAAATTGGATTTAACATTGATGGCTTAACATCATAAGCAACTCAGCAAAAAATCAGAACTACCCGATTTGACACAAGGTCTCCTTCCTACGAAACGACAAGGTTACTGGAATACTAGTTCAGAGCAAAATAACAACGAAAACATAAACGACAAATATTCAAAAAGTATAGGTATTCTGTCAAATTTGAAACAAAAAAATCGGAAAGTTTTCTAAATTGAATTAAAAATTATGAAACGCTTAAAAAAATATAAAATCCACTCTTTCCGGCGGAAAATAATATATCGGGCAATGCATTGTGAGTGCAAAATATGAATGTATAGACTTCTATATACCATAGAATGTACCACAAAAGACTTTCCGAGCAGGTTTCTCTTCGCTCATACGAGCTAGGTGCTTTCAATATTAAGCTTTTGGTCTATCTGTCAAATTAAAATTTTCCACGATGCTTCAAAGTCCATCATATAGCCATTTGATCATATTGCAGACAATGGGCGGATACCACGCCCCCCTGAATGAAAACTCTCAAATTTTTGATTTTTTCCCTAAGTCCCTAGTTCCCTAAGTTTTTGCCAAGTCTTTCATTGTGCAAAATTTCAAGACTCTACGACACTTCAGGAAACAAAATTGTAGATTTAAAAAAAAAAAATGTAGTAGATTGAGGAAAATCGGAGTAGATTGCAAAATTAACTAATTTTACATAAATATAAAAAAAAATTATATTAAATTTTACAAAACAAAAAACATGAAAAAAAACAAAAAACTAAAATTTTTCAAAACTTCATTTTTGTATATACATAAGAATATATTTCAATATATTGTTAAACAACCATTTTTAAATAAATTTAACAAAAAAAAAATTATTTTAAGAGTAAATTTATTTTATTCTATTATTTTTTATGGAAATTATGGAAAGAAAAAAGAGTAGATTTTAGCCTTTTTGTTATAAAATTGAAGTAGATTTAAATAGAGAATTTTAAAATGTAGTAGATTTCGATAATTTGATGATGATGCGTAGTAGCAAGTAGACTTCAGTTGTATCGCTGCTCTACGATGTTAAGAAATACTCCATAAGTTGTATAGATACCAATTCAGTGAGTATGGGCGAATTCCACGCCCCCTATATGAAAATTTTCAAATTTTTGTCAGTGAGTGGAGTCAGTCAGTCAATCAGTTACATTTTTGCAATTTTTGAAGCCCTGTATCTCATAACAACTCATGCTAAGTAGATGAAATCTGGGTGTTCTTGACTACCTCAACAAATACTGAAAATTTGAAATTTCTGGCCTAATGTTTTTAGAAGTTTTTAGAAGAGGGGGGTTGCAACATTTTGCTACCAAGTACACAAAAACCCCGTAGCTCTTATAAAGTCGAAGAACTGCGCCCCAAAAAGGGCAACAAAATATTTGACCAACATTTTTCAAACAGCACTGTATAGGCATTGTTATAATCTATTTCATCATAAAACGTCATGAAACGCAAAATAAAAACGTATTATTTTGAGGTATTTCCTATTAATGAGCAGTTATCGTTGGTGAGGTTTGAAATTTGTATACAAAATACATTTTGTTTCATTCTAGATTAATTTAATCTCTCTTATACTTTTTGTTGGTGAAGATTTCTCATTATTATGAATTCTTGAAAGTATTCAAATTATAAGAAAAAAATTATCGATTTAATCTTTTTACACCGAAGAGAAACCGGGGCCTTGATTACCTGTTTTTCATAATTATTTGTTCAATTTGAAAATCTTGTTAAATAGTTATTTTTACATAACTTAGTGGTGATAAAACGTTTAAGCGGTTTTTGGAAACTTGCGTTAAAAGCCGCATTAATGTTCACACATAATACGCTGTTTTGACCTAAAATTAAAAATACCAGACGGTCTCCAAATGGACACATTTAAGTTCATGAATAATCATTTTCTACTATAAAAATTGTTTTATTTTGTCTAACGAAGAAGCTTTTAAGACTTAAAGAGTAAGCCGTGGTGGGGGTTCAAACTTGCATTTTTTTCTTAAAAAAAACTCTGCTTCAAAGCTGAAAACGAGCAGATTATGTGAAACATACAATTCCAAAATGGCAAAGGCTTAATAGATGGAAAATGGGCAGAAGCCAGCAAAGTTCTGAAACATTTTTTTAAATTTATCTGACTTCCAAAACAACTGCCTTTTTGCAAATGCAGAAGGCAGACTGGATGGGTTCATTTTTTTTCAATTTTTATTATACTTTAGAGTGGGGCATGAAACCTAATATACAAAAAAATTAAAATACACCTGCAACGCCATATTATACTTTTTCCAGTCTTTAATTGAATTGTTGAGTGTAGGAACCGCACAAGTCCAAATATATTATTTTAGAGAAAAAAATCATAAATTATTTTTCAAAAAAGTGAATAGTTTTTCTATAAAACTCTTATATATTTGTTTGTTTTTAACCGACTTCCTTCAAAAAAGAAGGAAGTAATATTCGTTTGGATGTTTTTTTATGTTTGTAACCTCAGAACTTTGTGGATCGATTTTTGATCGATTTGTTTTTGTATTTGAAAGCTAGTGGTCTCCATTGGGTCCCATTTGAATGTGGTTTAGTTATGAGAATGACATCCATTAGAAAATATCAAAAACCTTAAATTTAAGTCGGTTGTTTTTCTTTTGAAAGGTGTTATTAAAACTAAGAAAATGGACTTGACTTTTCAGAATTAGTCTATTTCATCGTGAAACACCATTAAACACATAGAAAACACGTTTTTGAGACATTTTTATGTGCGTGCGCCCTTGCAGTTGGTGTGCGTCAGTGTTAAGGTCAGTGTCGTTGGCGTTTGGAATTTGTAAAACCAAGATAACTGGAATTTGTAAACGCCAAAAGTCTAGGATTAGCTAAACTTATGTTAAGTTCGAACATTTTTTATAAAACCTTCTTGTACTTTGCATAAACAAACCGTCAAAAAAATCGATTTTAGCCTACTTACAATTTTAGTATCGAGTTGAAACTTTGTACATAGATGTAGTTTGGATGACAACACAAAATTTTGGCTGTGTGGGTCCAGGAACCAGGGGCATTGGGGGGTCGAAACACCTCAAATCATTTTAAGCCTACTTCTAATAATCGTATCGGCTATAAAACTGCATGCTAACACTTCACTACCAAATTTTTTTTGTCGGCTCTTGGTCTGTTTGTATTTATTCACTCAATCAGAAGGTAACATTTACAAAAAAAGATAATACATAAATCCTTGGACTACATTTTATTCCATGTTGAAGTCTGAAAATTAAAAATCCTATAATATTGAATATAGCTAAATGTTCAGATTGTATAAAAAATTACATTTCAGTACCCTTTGAGTCTATCCTTTCCGAAAAAAAAAAAACAATCTACAAAAAAGTTTGGTTCTATAATTAGTAAAGTTAAAAAACGAATATATCTTTTCCTTACACGTCGTGCATAATAGAATGTGTATAGCGATTGTCAAAAACTACTAATGTGATAATGATAACGATTTCGATTTATTTCTATATATTCTATCTTAATCCAAGTAATTAATTTCGTAACTATTTCGGAGCACTACTAGAAAAAAAGGAAATTGAACGAAATTTTTGCAAGAATAACTTTATTTAGGTCGTGTTATTATAAATATGAGTAAAAAACATGATATTCGTTTCAATTTGTATAGAATGAAATCAATACCATCCTACACAATTCAAAAATGGAATTTGTACGAAAAATGTATTTTTGAAAATATAAGGAAAAGAAGCTTGAAAAAAACTCTAAAATAAACTAGCGGCCCGGAAAGAGTTACACCGTTATTAACTTTGCGTTTTCGATTTTAAACCTTATCTGAAACGAGGTTACCTAAGGTAAATGAATGATTTTGTTTTGAAATTCGGTGTTCAGTATAATGTACCTAGTTACTTAAGATAAGAAATGCGTAGAAAGTACAAAAGCAAGTATATTTATATGTAATCCACCCAGTCATGCATTTTATTATTTATTTATGCCTCTAATTATGTTCTTCTGGAAAATCAAATAACGGTGTCGCATCTCCAAATGACATAACTGAGAATACATAACATCATTGCAATATTTTACAGCTATTCATATTGTTCCATGCACATCTTTCTCGTGGTAAACCTATTCCAAAAGACCTCAAGTCAACCCATAAAATAATTGATGATTCACCTTTTTTAACCAAAACATAAATTTGGAAAAGAATCAATTACCTTAGTATAAGGAAATTTTTAATTTCGAAACAGAAACCTTCTTGACAAGGCTGAGAAATCGATATTTACATACGGAGAGGGCGGACCCATTGCTATGCGGAACTTTATGACCAGTGGCGCGACTAACAAGAATCGAACCTATTCAAAAGACTCTTCGAGGACGTCACTAATGAGCTGAATGAGGCCTTTTCACCATTTTACTGTGCACCTGACTACTTTTCTTGTTGTGCCGTTCCTCCCATTGTGATATGTGTCCATTTCTATGGTCATATCTTTCTAATTGTATCTATGTCTGCTCTTGTTGAATAGTTTACCTAATGGTTTTGTGCCACCTATTCATAAATTCTCATCCCTTTTATATGAATCGAGACGTGTCTTTGTTTATGACGCTCAATGGAATTCTCCTGTTCAGACTTAAGTGGATCTGTGCGTCTGCGTGACTTGCTATTAATTAAAACATTCATAGCAGAACATGGAATTTAAATTGAACGGATTCTGAGCTGAGGCTTTGTCGGTCTATGTCAGCAGCCACTGGGATGCATATCATCCAACTGTCATTGGTAGTTAGTGTCAACTTTTTTTTTAATTTGCTCAAACCTTTTTTAAATATCAAATTTCACTCCTCTTTTTGGGTACATATTCAATAAATAACAAAAGCATTCAATGATTGAGGACCGATCTCATCGATGAATTTAAAAGAATTAGTAGAAATTTATATTTTGGTTTATGTATATCAGGAGGAGCTGAGCTTTCAAATTCATCACGTTAGTTACCATCTGCATATAGTTTATTGAAAGAAATTATTTTCCTGAAGATTTCGATGAATAGAAAGTCAAGTTTTTGGGGGGAGGTAACACATCGCGATCGCATGTTTATTCATAAAACCTATTATAGCTTTTAAGCTACTTTGTGGAAACGTGTCGTTGTTGCTAGACAGCATTAGCCAATCTAGAGCCGTTTGTCAATGGGTCCCAGTTTCTTTTTTCGATAAGTGCAAATCATTGTAAGCAGCAACGAAATTAATGACTTCTTAGGCAAAATTTAAGTCATTTTGGAAAAGTGGAAGTCACCGATGTTTAGCGGTTACTAAGCTATTGGTTGATGAATTAATGTTCATGCATAAATAAGTTCCTTTAGAAAAGTAGGTACACCTGAATTTGTGTACGTAATTTGGGTAACCTATGTTATGGGTAGGTATGTAAAAGCAAAATATAGGTTGGTATTTTTTCATTTTTAACCGGCCTTGCTACAATTTTTGAAGATAATAGATTAAATGATTTTTTGAAGTTATACTTTTTTACCGGCGGCGGCGTTTATAAAAATATTCAACCAGTAATAAAACACAGACATTTTCAGCCCATTATTACTGTTTTTTTTTCACACAGACACTATAAGTAGGTAAACAGTAACAACAAACTTATATTTTATACTGGGTTTAAATGTGGTTATTATTTTGTTACTAATTTGTTGCTAATTATTTACGAAAGTTTTAATATCAACCAACGGAAAGAAAATATGAATCACATTTCAATCTGATCCAAGGGGGATACTTCATTAAGTTCACATGAAACTAGCGAAAATTTAGGATAACACAAGAAATAAATGAGCAAACAAATCAATTTTTCTGTGACTAATAGCAACAAATTATCAACAAAATAACAAATTAATTCCATTTTGTTTGGCGACAGTTGCTTCGCTTAGTTCACACTTATCCAAAAGATAGGTGGTATAAGTAGTGTAAGATACGGCAAATTGTTTTTTTAATTATATGTATTAGATTAGATTAGATTAATTTATTAATTCATTACTCAGTAAGATACAACATCTTATAAATCAGAGTAGGTAAATATCAGTATCGAAATACTATAAGCATAAAAATGTACAGTAATATATAGCTAGGTGACATTCGTTATACTATTGGATATGAAAATACTATTTTATATAAATATATTAAAAAACTTGAAAAGAAGCAGAAAAAAAATAATAATTAATGAAAAAAAAAGATTGTAAAATTAAAGCAAAGCTAAATAATT
This sequence comes from Meliscaeva auricollis, assembly GCA_948107695.1. Classification (NCBI taxonomy): domain Eukaryota; kingdom Metazoa; phylum Arthropoda; class Insecta; order Diptera; family Syrphidae; genus Meliscaeva; species Meliscaeva auricollis. Next base: position 21,670,406 of record OX403616.1, on the reverse strand, counting down.
GAACCAAAACAATATTTAAAATACATAGTTGAAACAAAATAAATTAAATAAAGCAAAAATAATAACAAAAGTCTAGTACCTATCTAATCAAGATCGTATAAAATCTAGTTCTTCTGTTGTCATCAATTGTTGGTTCGTGGCAGCATTTGGTACAGTATTCCGAAAGTTGGGAAAAAAAAACTTTGAACTGCAAGAGCAAATTCGTGCGATCCAGGCGTGCATGTTATTTTTTTTTTTAATTATTAGCACTGGTCTATATCTGTCTGGCACAATTTACAAAATTTTGGTCTAATTTTCTAAATTTATTTTTTTTAATGTCCAGTTTTTTGTAATGATTAGACAATAATTTATGCATGTTTTATGTTCTGTCCAGAAAACTAAAGCAAATTATATCAAAAGTTAAAACTCAACAGATTTTATAAATAATCTAAACAAACGATTCAAATATGTAGACAATGTAGGTGTAAGCACCTAAGCTTTAAATTTAAATTTAAATTTACGTTCTTGTCTTTCACACTGAAGGAAAAAACAACGTACAATAAAAAGAAAATACTTTAAATCAAAGTAGAACGTCAAGAATTTAAGCCTAAAGACGATAATTTTAAAAACAATGACGTTTCCACTTTGTATACGCAAAAAGTGAATAAAATAAAAATCATGGCTACTATCAGTATACTAACCAGCGGTGCTTGAGTTACAGGTCGACAGTTCTACCAATTGTGATTTACTCTTTGATGAAAATAACTTGTTTTTGAACCAAGTTATATTTTAAAATAAGTGTCACGAAACAATCTTGAATTTAATACATTATACGTTGCGTTTTTTTCCTTTAGTTTATTGATTCCATAAATACTCGCATTTAGAAGAACAAAATTTAAACGAAAAACATGTATTACATTGGTAATCCCAAACTTCGTACCGTTGCAAAAAAATTTCCCAAAAAACTGTTACATAATAACATAATATTAAAATATTAATTTTGACCACATTTTTTGAGAACTAAGTTTATTTCGGCCTTTGCATACATTCGTTATTTTGAAAATCAGTACTATTCTTCATTTTAACATTTAAGAAAATAACGGAAATTTGTGGCACTCTCCATACAAAAGCACAAGTTTTTGGATTTTTTAATAAAAAGTACAAGAATGCTTCATTGAAAATGTCTCAAATTGGAACTAAACTTAAAACTTACTAATCCCCAACTTTTGGCGGTAACAGTTTCCAATTATCTCAATTGAAACAAAAGTAATTGTGTTTTAAAATTTCCAACGGCAATGACGATGATTACGGCGCACCCACACAAAAATGTTTAAAAAATATGTTTTCTTTACGTTTAATGATTAAAAATTGGTGACATTTGCTATTAAAGGTATCCGTAATAAACTTCAAACTGAAAAATCATACCCCCCGCAAAATATTTTTGTGGCTACGGCCTTGCTATTAGATATTAGGTAAATACATTTTTGTACAAAATTTCTGAAGTTTTTGTAATCTGTGAGCGAAGATAATATTTTTTCGGTACCTAAACGTTCGAATTTCTGTATCTGGGATAAAATCGTAAAAATGTGTTCTTAGCCAAAATTTGGTTTAGATATAAATAGTATGTATTTTAGAACATATTTTTAAAACATGTTATTTTAAAAACAATTGCTTTAAATTGATGTCGAAGTTGGGTAAATGACGAAAAAAATTGATCACAAAATGTACCTACAAATATACAGTCGTAGCTATAGGTATTTTAGAACCAAATCACAGGTATTTTACATGGTTGAAAAGTTCTAAATTAACTTCACTTCCCCAACTGCGTTTCTATAAACTCTTTTGAGCTCTGGGTACGTCTGCGTAACCATTTATTTTGTTAATGTCTGTCCAAGATTCAAAAACTGGATACGTAAAAAAATTTTGTTTTGCTGAAACAATAGACATGAGACTTATAAATCTCCAATCTAATTAATTATGTTCATATTATCAAACAAATTTAAGAAAAACTGAGCAAAATATGTTATTACTTTCCAAAACGCTTTTTAAAGTATGAAATTGATAATTTTGTTGTTCAAATATTTCTTTGAACTGTTATTTTACTTAAACAACATACATTTGATCAATTAACGCCGATATAAAATCAATTAACGCCAAATGTATGGTGAGGATAATAGTTAATTAACTAGCACAGTGAAAATGAACATTTGAAAAACCAAAGAAAATCTTATCTAAATATATTAATGGAGTTATTTCAAAGTTAACACTTTTTACTCTCCTTCTTCTTATTATTTGTATTTCTGTATGGAAATTGTTTTACCCGCGTTTAATTTCTTACTTAAAAATTGTAGCCTAAGCTAGCTTTATACCAAAAGTTGAAAATTTCTGAATCCGAACATGATATTGTGCAATGAATAAAGGTTTAATTATTGTTTCATTGATTGCCAATAAAATTCCTCAACTCAAAAGAAGTTTCCCATAAAGATGGTTATAGCAATTGCAAACAACTGACTCTTTTAAATATATGTACAGTACATAATGTTTCTAGCTATATCTATTATACTAGATGCACCAAGGCACTTTTCTCCTGCACCTCATAACAAAGAAACAATTTTTGTCTGCTCAATGAACAGAATTTAAAGACTTCATAAATTCTCATGAATGCCACTCTGAGAGACACAGCGGCGGCGACTGCTGTGTCATGTCGCGGCGGCGGCGGGCGGCGGCTGGCGTGGCGTAAGACCTTAGTGTTACCGTATTTGTGAGAGTATCGTATTTGTATAGGACTTTCAAAAAAATCGTTAATGCTGATATAGTGATAAAACTTTGAACATTTATGTATACCCTACCAAAGCGCAACTGACAATTGGACCTACTCCAAGCTCGAGCGGGATGATCCTTGGTGCGGTGTGCTTTTATTCTTTTTTTGACAACATGGATTTCTGCAGTGAACCAATATTTTTAACCTCTATTTTTATTTTTGTTTATAAAGTTAGTAGTTTTTGTAGGTGTAAGAAATTTATTAATTTGAAAACAGTTTGGACCTTAATTCCTTAGGTGTTTTCTATGCCTTTCGTCTTTCATACTAACTGTAGAATTTTTTTCTTGACGTTAAAATTGTATCAACGGTAACACTGCATGCCATGACAATGGAGTGCACTGTACAGAGAGACTTGCAGAGAAATACATAGGTGGACCACATCTGACCCGGAGGCATGAAAATTTCCGCATGGCTCTAACTATATACGAGAGTCAACAATTGGCCACAGTTCAATTTCAAATCCTCAAATTGGCACATGGACACATGGCTCTGTGCATGCGTGGCAACCTTTCGCTGCAAGTTGTAGTTCTCTCCCATCGTTTGATCATGTTCGAATCTTTTATTCCTTTGACTCTAGATCAGCGTCTGGATGATGCAGGGCTCCGGAGAGGGAGAGCAGGGACAGAACGATGATGCTGCTGCAGTTCCAGCCACACATGTGTACATCTCAAAAGTCATTAGTGCGGATTTTCCTCGCACATTTATGTACATGGTAAACTTTGGTTCCAGGTTTTGGACAGCATTTGTTTGCCCTTCGGCAGTTATCTCTCAATGCAGATCGATGGAATTTATTTACTTTTATCAGAGGGAGATAATTTTGAAATAGCGCGCAATCGCATCAGGTGAACGATTTTTGAGGGGAGATAGCAACCAACATTGTGTTCTTGTGATAAATGTGAACGCTATTTAGTTTGATTGAATTCGGAAAATTTTTGAATGGCGCCTTAGGTAACGAAAGAATATGTCTTGTAGATTTGCCATCATATCAATTTAAGCATGTTTTGAGAATATCAATAGATAAATTATGTTTGACGTTTAGTTAGACAGACATTAAGTTCATATTGGTTTTGATTAGTAAGACTGTCATTATTAAAAACAAACTTGATTTTGCAAATAAATGGTTTAAAGTTTTTAAATTGAGACATTATCTAATAATAACGGCATATTCTCGCTTCTAACAGGTAAGATAGACAAGATTATAATTTGAATATAGAATCTTTTTAACCGACTTAAAAAAAGGGAAAAGGTTATCAATTCGACTGTTTTTTTTTATGTTTTTACTGAGAACTTTGCACTGAGTGAATCGATTTGAAAGCTAGTGGTGTCCATTGGGTCCCATTTCAATTTGGCTCAGTTCTGACAATAGCATCCATATGAAAATATCAAAAGTGTTAAATTTCAAGTTTTTTTTTTTTTTGAAAAGTATTATTCATAATATTAAGCATGTTAAAACGAATTCTTCTGCATCATTAACTTAAAAATCACATTTTTTGAGTGTGACTTACTGAGGATGTGAATGCAAGAGAAACATCAGAATATGACATGTCAATGACCATACACTTACCAATCAAACAATTTTAGTTATTAGCTATGAGTAGATACTAGGCTTAAAAAATAAAAAAAATTGAAGAATTTCTGTCGTTTTGCGTACAAATAATAACTATTCTTCCGATTTTTTTTTCGGCATTGCTTCAAAAAGTTACGTTTTGCGTTGAAATGAAACCAATAATTTGATACCTATTTATTGCCAACCAACCAATTTTTCGTCAAAATTATTTTTTTTTTTTCTAATTTCACCCAACACCACTGATCATCAAAAACTAAAGAGTAAATCCTCAAGTTTAAATAAAATAAATAAAATGGAGTTTTCTTGGAACACGACACGTATTCAAATTGGCTAAAATGTCGGTCCAGCAACAAAAATATCAATTTTTTTTGAAAACCATCCAGCTTACCGGACAGGCCATCGTTTGAGTGTGCACATTATCAAAATCGAGGTCGATCCGAGCAATTTGACAGTTGGTCGTCCGGTAAGTTAATGAATGTGAACCCCCCTAATTGGGGGGTTAACATTGACTAACTTACTGGACGACCAAATTACTACTCTCTCCCTGGGAAAATATCAAAATCATTTTAAAACCATCCGAAAACTGTCATTTTTCCATTTTGATAGCTCGTCTTCCGGTAAGTAAGTCAATGTGAACCCCCATAATAGAGTATTTCATGAAAACGTCAATGTCAAATTGGAGTACAAAAAATTTGACAGCTAAATGCCGATGCATAAAACAAAGCTGACATTCGTCAAATTAAACGTATGTTTCGTAGTTTCGTAGGAAGTCCTGTGAAAATTAAATAAATTAACAAGCAAATAATTGTTAAGAAAAAGAAAAAAAAAATACATTAATAATTTATTAATTAATTATTAAAGCAAACAAAATTGTGGCTATAGTGTATGTGCATTATATACTACATACTACATACATATGTACATTTTTTTTTCCATGTGAAGTGCAGTCTAGTCATTGACCGGAGACTTGTAATATATTTTTCGTTAAAAAAAGGTATGTGTACTCATGTACGCGCGCCAGAAGTTATACTTCCTATTATTATTAGTATTTATGTTTGTAGTTTTTTTGGATATGTTATGTAAAATTATTTAAGAAATGTAGTGAAAATTTCTAGAAGAGAATTTTTTTCAAAGAAGCATAATGTGCTTTTTGTGAAATTAATTCAAATATTTTATATAATTAATATTTTATCAACCAAACCCCTGTTATTTGGCTTATTTTTGCGTTCGGCCAATTGCAAATGAACTTTTTGAAACTTGTAGCTTACCCACATAAATGTCTGATACTTCAAAATGACCGCTAATCAGTCTGTTATTTTAACAACATATAAAAACATAACAAATTAAAACAATGTAAAAATTACGGTAGATGATGTGAAAATTGATAATTTTTCCTTTTTGGGGAATTTACAAAATTTAATAAACAATTGTATAGGATTTTTTTTAAGGCTTCTATCTTTCCATAGATACCTCAAATTTAAAAATCGGTTAAGTTTTTGTAAAGTTAAAAGCTATTTTGTTTACGTGAAAAGTATATTTTGAATTTTTTTAACAGATTTATGTAAGAAATAGAGCTTGTGAGTGTCTTATTAAAGCAAATTGTATATCAATATAACTACTGACATTAAAAGTGTAGTTTTATAGAAATTAAAAATTGTTTAAGTAAATACATATAAAAGCTTTGGAATTCATGAGCATAATTTCGTGCGATCCAGTCGTGCATTTTATTTTTATAAAACTTCGCTTATGTGAAGCTAGTTTCAGTTATCCGAAGTTCGTTTAAATGAGTGCTTTACTGAAACAAATTTTCTGCAATTTTAGTGTTCCAGTTAATCGGAGCCAATTGTATGTAGTTCATAAAAAATCTCTGAAAAATTTCTCGTCTCAGAGACCTCCGCAAAATACAGGGAAGTGACAGCTCAGATTTTTTGTCCCACTCAAAAAATTTCAGAGACCTCAGAGATCTCTCTTTGTGGGACGCACTTTCGATCTACATAGTTATCATGGAAATTCAGTTTCCATTTATAATGTACATGTACATGTTTACCATGCTTTCTGTGCAATATTTCATCAATTTATATTAAGTGGTTTGAAAGAAAACTATAGAAAGCGTACAAAAATATTCATATGTATATGTCAAGAATAAAAATTTGAAATTTTTGTGCACTTTCTTAGCGAGTAAATGATAAATAAATTTCAACTGGGTTTTATGATTTAGTCATCGATAAAAATATTTTATTAAATATAAATACATATATGTAATATAAAATATAAAGGGTCACTGTGGCGTATGAGTAACGCCTTTTTATTTCTGCTGAAAAATTTGATACAAATATTTTGTATGGAAATTGTTTTGGTATATCTCTGCATAAAAAAAATAGTTTTGGGGTGTTGGGGGCTGGGAAGAACCACAATCTACGAAACAGGTTAGCTGGGCTTAAATTAAGTATCCTAATTGAGGATTAGACCATTCGTTCTTTGAGTTTTTTTTTTGATGAAGTTCTAACGGGTCAAAGCGATTTGCAGATAATTAAAGGAAAAAAACCTTCGGATTTTTATTTTGACCCCTGATAGCTTACCATCCTTACAGATAATTTTTTTTAAGAAATAAGTATCTCAAATGCCAAAATATTGCCAAAATCAGAATAAGACCAGTTTTAGGTGTTGTGAATTTAGATCTGGTGCTAAGATGTGAATAAATCCTCAGGTACTAGCTTTTAGTTAGGACCGAGTACCAGACCTGTTCAAGTTAGATCGGGTTCTAGGCTGGTTTAGTACTTTTGTGAAAAAATTGTGAATTAAAGTTTCTTATGGGAAAAACATAGATTTTTTTGTATCTTTCAAAGTTATATTTTACATTGAAATGAATGTTCTATTTTTTTTTTCTTAATATTTAGAGGTCATAACATCAATTTTATCAAAAAAATGCAAGTTTTTCATATATTAATTGATAAAAAATTCTAAAACTCATTTTGTTGTCTAAAAAAATTGGTGTCAAAATATTTGTGAGCAAATACTGAATTTTCTGTTTCTCAATTTGATTTAACGGTTTGATTTACCGGTTTTAAAATTACTTAAAAATGTATATGTTATTATATTATATTAATTTATATCTTTAAAAAAATCTTGCCTGTTTTTTATTAAATTGAGGTTATGACATCTAAATATTATATAATATGAGCATATATTATTATTATTACTTGAAAGAAATAAGAACTTGTAACGTTACCTTTTTAACTGAATGAGGCCATCGGAATCTTGCGTGCATATTCGCATGCGCAGCTAACATTCAAAGACGATAGATTTACAAAGAAGAAACAAATCGTTGCAGTTTGTTTACGTTTGTTAGTTCATTGTTACATGTTGCATGGGCATGGACAGCACAGGACAAACGGAAGTATTTTATTTGGGAATTAACCTCTGCAAGTTGCTGAAGTTTTTTTTTTTAAGAATTTATTATTGCTTGCAACATGCAACAACGACACATATATAGCACCTGAAGCAACCTTCTGCTTCTGTGCTCTGATTAAAGTGTCCTTTTTTTGCAATTTAATTCAATTATTCTACTTTCAGTTACGGTTTCGGTTGGGCCGGACAGTAGCTTTATACTTGAGTGCTCCTTTGTGTCACTCATTTGGAGCGGAAATAAATTTGCCTGCTAAACGAGGTTTGCTCCCAAGTTGTTTAAAAATGTATAGTGAAGAATATTTTGTTAACCAGCACTTCAGTCCTATAATGGACCTCTGATACTGTAGATTGCCTGACAGTTGGTTGGCATGGTGAGCGGTTGAATGGGATGTCTAATTCAGAGAAATCGTTTTTTATAAAAGAAAGAATAAGGAGACCAGAAGGATACAAATTTGCATTAATTGCTCAGAATGAAAAAAATAAAACAAGAAATAAATTAAATAACAGTGTCGTCATACATTACATATACATATTATTCAATATTTTTTCGATGCTACTAATTCGTGGTTGCAAGTATTGATGAAGTTTATAAATCGGTGTTAATGTAATTGTTGTGCTTGGATGAATTTAGTATTTTTTTTTTTTTAATTTTTTAGTTTACTTTGAATCCAAACATGTTCTTTAAATAAAAATTGTATTTGTGTTATTTCTAAACACGTTTTTTGCTCACCATATCTCGAGAACGAATGAAAGTAATAATTTCGGATACATTTTATTTTACAACTTATATCCTCAAAAGAGATTTTCAAAAATTCAATAAATAAGCAGAAACCTTTGTAGATATTTAATTTAATTTAAAATAATTGTCCAACATTATTTACACATATATGGTCTAACATTTTGTCTTATTAAAGAAACAAGCCTTTATTTTATCGTTAGTGCTTTCCGATAGGCAAACTGTACTTCAGCGAAAATGGTCGCATTGAGATATATTAAAATGCATTGAAGAGAACAACACCAACACCAACACCAACACCAACACCAACACCAACACCAACACCAACACCAACACCAACACCAACACCAACACCAACACCAACACCAACACCAACACCAACACCAACACCAACACCAACACCAACACCAACACCAACACCAACACCAACACCAACACCAACACCAACACCAACACCAACACCAACACCAACACCAACACCAACACCAACACCAACACCAACACCAACACCAACACCAACACCAACACCAACACCAACACCAACACCAACACCAACACCAACACCAACACCAACACCAACACCAACACCAACACCAACACCAACACCAACACCAACACCAACACCAACACCAACACCAACACCAACACCAACACCAACACCAACACCAACACCAACACCAACACCAACACCAACACCAACACCAACACCAACACCAACACCAACACCAACACCAACACCAACACCAACACCAACACCAACACCAACACCAACACCAACACCAACACCAACACCAACACCAACACCAACACCAACACCAACACCAACACCAACACCAACACCAACACCAACACCAACACCAACACCAACACCAACACCAACACCAACACCAACACCAACACCAACACCAACACCAACACCAACACCAACACCAACACCAACACCAACACCAACACCAACACCAACACCAACACCAACACCAACACCAACACCAACACCAACACCAACACCAACACCAACACCAACACCAACACCAACACCAACACCAACACCAACACCAACACCAACACCAACACCAACACCAACACCAACACCAACACCAACACCAACACCAACACCAACACCAACACCAACACCAACACCAACACCAACACCAACACCAACACCAACACCAACACCAACACCAACACCAACACCAACACCAACACCAACACCAACACCAACACCAACACCAACACCAACACCAACACCAACACCAACACCAACACCAACACCAACACCAACACCAACACCAACACCAACACCAACACCAACACCAACACCAACACCAACACCAACACCAACACCAACACCAACACCAACACCAACACCAACACCAACACCAACACCAACACCAACACCAACACCAACACCAACACCAACACCAACACCAACACCAACACCAACACCAACACCAACACCAACACCAACACCAACACCAACGCCAACGCCAACACCAACACCAACACCAACACCAACACCAACACCAACACCAACACCAACACCAACACCAACACCAACACCAACACCAACACCAACACCAACACCAACACCAACACCAACACCAACACCAACACCAACACCAACACCAACACCAACACCAACACCAACACCAACACCAACACCAACACCAACACCAGCACCAACACCAACATCAACACCAACATCAACACCAACACAATACTAAGACTAACATAAGGAACTACATTATTATGACATTTAATGGCAACAGACGGCTCAACTGAGCCATTGATGTAAAATACATTTTTTTATGTTATATTAAAAAATTATTCACTTAAATACTTATTTATTATGTTTCGCGTTTTAACTCCCCACTTTTTTTCAATAAACAATGTTAGGGTTTTTTTTTCAATAAAAAACATGTTTTCAATTTCATCATTCTAACCCATAGTAGGTAGGTTAGTTAAAAGATCAGGAATTTTCTCTAGAATAAGTTTGTTTTACTCTGTAAATAAAAAAAAATTTATTACGTGTGTCTGTCTATCTTGTTAGTTTTTGGTCATTAAAACTAATTCCAAATAGGTTCTTCTCATCAGTGTTATCTAAAGATCGGACCTATAGATGTGTTTTGATTGGAAGTTGTTGTTTCTCACCCTCGCCCTATTTGCATAGCCTCAGTCCTAATGTAACACCTTAAGTCAAGAAAAAAAAAATCTTTGATGATTTTGTGTATCAATTCAAGCACAATATGTAAATCAGGACCTATCGTGCTTAAAATCACACTTCTGATTATGTTTGTATAATACTTGTCAACGTTGTGACAGATTAATAAGATGATAGAGCCACTGCAGTAAACTCTATGTCCATCAAGATTTTTAAACTAGTACGAATGCCTCTATCGGCAGATAGACCAAACGAACCTCATCTCTAATTAATTTATGTACTCTGCTGACCTCAACATATGGAAAGATTTAAATCACTATGTATTATCAATCGTCATCATAAGCAGCTCTGGATAATTATCTCAAAATCAACCTTTTTCTGTTTTCAATCCTTTTTATCAGATCAAACGAAACATATCGTTAGAACCATCATCACTTCATCAAATTGCTTGTGCATCCCAATTCCGTTCCTATATTCCGACCTCAATTTGGTGAAGAAGCAATCTCAAATGCATCTCAATATAACATCTCAATCAATTAATATTTCAATTTGAGAAGAGTTTTGATTTACTTAATTTATTTCTCTCTCTCTCATTCGCTTTTATATATATAAAGAAAGAAGATCAACTGTGCCTGCTGTTTTCAAATTAATCAATCTGTAATGGTAAGGGATTCATTATTTACCGCTTGGAGTCATATCGCTGTCAATCGTGATTTCGAGAGTGAAAAACACGCGTGCTAAGCGATTGATTGACCCTTTCCTATCTGTTAACAATTAAGATTATGTTTGCTTTAGGGCCTCTCCTATAAAATGGTCTTCATCTATAAGCGGGACTGATTAATCAAGATCTAAAATCATGATTGTTTAATTTTGGTTTCGAGGTCAGAAGAAATTATTATAATTATAAAATTATAAGATTACACAAAGGAAAGCAGACATTTTTTTTTATTTCTATATGAATCGTGTTAATGTCAAAAACGGGCACAATAACAAACTTTATAGTTGCCAGTTGATAAACACTTACGAGTATTGTATTTTTACTCAAGAAGAACATTATTGCGCAATACTCAGTATTGTGCTATAATATTATGACCGTTAAATTAAAAAATCATGAAACAGAGAGTGAATTTAAGGTCATTGAGCTGATTTTCATTAATGTCTGCAAACTTATTGCTATGTACCCGAATTTCACATCAATGTCCTTTGCCCATTGTTCAAATGATTTTTGTTTTATTTTTGAATGAAAATACAAACATATCAAACTCAGCGCAACGTTTTTTTTTCTTGCTAGGTCACCAAAACAATTCATTAATTTGGACGGATCCATTGTCCGATAAGATACATACGATAATGGCGAATGATTTTGAACAAACGGACCTCCATGAAACGTCAGAGATTTGATGTTTCCCACGATTGCAATAATCTTATGGACCTTTTTTTGCACATTCGTGTTCCCCGTATTGTGCATATGTATAGGTATGATATGCAGTGTCTTTGGCTTCCTTCGATAAGGATAATTATCTGTTTGTGCAGTTGTTTGTTGTGCAAGGCAGACGACAAAAGAAATCGATAATCGCAAATAATTTTGTGGTTTGGCTTGCTGCGCCACAATACCCTTAATCCAACCTTCTTCGATTCGATCGGTCGATCACGAACAGACTGCACACCGATCGATCGCAGGGTAGGAAATTGCTGCGATCTGGCACTTAGGAGATAAGCGCGAATATAACTTTTAATTATGGTTCTGGGTTGAGGTGAGGTGAGCGAACATATCACAGACCCTAACATTGTTGTTTGTTTAACCTGTGGAGTTAATATCATGGTCATGGATGTTGTTGATTTTGTTTCATATTTCCACGTTTTGTATTCTCTTAACCGTTTTCAGAGGTGAATGGATGGCGACGACGACGCGACGACACGGTGCGTCCGTGGATAATGATGCGTGTGCTTTGTAAATTGAAGTTCCAATGAAGTTATTTCTTCGGCAAAACGTTATTCTATTGATGCTTGCTGCTCGTGAGAGATCATCCTTGATTATAACACCCCTGTGTCATTAAATAGGTTCATTTTTAGGTCCATATTTTTTTTCCTGAGCAGGTCGTGGTTAAAATGTAATTGTTTTTAATTTTTATCTTCGTAGTTACTTTTCTCAAAAAAATTAGGTCAACATTTTTCATTGAACCATTTTTATTTTTCAAAAAACCAAGGCTTTCATTACTTAATATTACTGACACTTATCATCCAGGTACAAGATAGCTGTGAACTCTGATTTAAGGTGAATTCTTTTTCAAAAAATATGAATTATTACTTTTATATGAAGTACCTACTATCAACGATGAAAATTTCATGCTTTCTTCTCAAAGCGCACAATTGACTCTTTTTCAATGCTAAGCCCCCTAACTAATGTGAGGATTTTATTTTTATTTTATTTATTTCGAATTTGGTTTTTGGGGATCTTGATTTTAGAGCTAGGGTGCACAACCCCTGTTCGCACTTTTCCCTCAGATATACATACTTACAAATTATCGGGTGCTTGTAAAATTCAATATCCTTGAATGACTGAAAAATTCCCCTTCATAGCTTAATTATTTTGGAACTCCAAAGTTTAATCTTTCGTTACTAATTTTAAAATACATTGTGATATGATATTCAGTTCCGAATTAAATTCAATTGTAAGCTACCCTGTAGCTTCACAGCAGGTTTGGTGGTATCTTTATTCAAAACAAATAGGACCGTCAAAAAGACCACGTTCCGTAGTTTATGTTGTATACAATCATACTATATGCAAGCACTATATTTGTATATACATATAAACATCTATCGCTCTTTCTATTTAAATCTTGAGATTAAACACTGAAAGAAAATTAAAGAATTAAAAATATTAGATCTAAAATCAACTAATATGATGGAAAAGATTATTTTGTGTGTTCAAAAAGATGACAAAATTTATGTGATAGCTCCACACTATCAAAAAAACTGTAGTCAATCGAAAACCGATAATGTTTCGAAAAAATTGCTTTCTAAATTCTGGCTGGCAATGCCCTTGCCCAGGGTTTAAACAGTTTTTAGTTAGGACCATAACTTTATATCCTGTATTAGCGAAATTCTAGTCAAATAGGTAAAGACGATTATTTTCTATCAATAAATTTAGGCAATGAATATAAATTTTGGATATATAAATACAAAAATTAAGAATCAGCTGTCATTAAGAAAACAAGAATCCATATTAAAGACCTTTCCAAGTTACTTGTCAACTCTCTATAACTTTTTTGATCGATCTGAACAATCAAACTTCTATATCTATAAAAATCTATAAAAATTGGAATTTGTATACTCCCAGAGGCTAATATGGTTAGAATAAACTAAAAAAAATATTCTTCAAGTTTCAGGTCATTAACTTAATTCTAACCCGTGCCTCTAATGCATTGTAGTTTTTTTATGAAAATAGCATGGGGTTTTGCTCTTTGAGCAGTCAATATTTAATTCTGAAACTATTAGTCCTACAATTCTGAAACTTGGTAAACTTTAAACCTATGATTACAGTGTTTTTTTTTTTTATAAAATTTAATTAAGCTTTCATAGTTTTTTTTTTCAGCTGTTTTTCATTTTATCCAAACTAATGTTTCGTTTTTAATTCTACACTAAATTTCGATCAAAGATTATGAAACTTGGCACACGCTGACCTTATATTAATATAGTTTTTGAGTTGCAGTTACTTAAAAATAACGATTTTTTTCATGTTGTACAAAAGTGTTTAACAATTAATAATAAATTATTTATAGTCGAGGACCTGAAACAAGGCAAATTTTTGTGCATGATGCCATATTCTTCTGACAGTCTTCAAAGATGGTATTCGTTAGACACTAGGCTCCCAAAGTTATGAAGAAACAATAACTAAAACGCAATAATAAAAATTAAACATAAACATAAAATAATGATATCTTACTCCGTTTAAAAGATATAGAACATTTATGAATACGACCATAGTTCTAAATCCCACCAAATTTGAAAAAAAAACTCATCATTATGACCTTGCTTTTACTAAAAAAAACTATAACAGCTAAAATCTTCTAAGATATCCGAATGATGGTTATTAATGTAAGGTTAACTTGTGCCAAGTTTCAAAATTTTGAATAAAATATAGTGTAAAATTAGCTACGAAACAATGTTTGGTTAAAATTAAAAACAGCTGAAAAAATTCGCTATACCTCGAAAACTATAAAAGTTAAAAATTTGTAAGAAATTCATAAAATAGCTGTAATCATAAGGTTAAAGTGTAGCAAGTTTCAGAATTTCAGAAATAATATCTCAGTTAAAATTAAATATTGACTGCTCAAAGAGCAAAACCCCATGCTATTTCCATAAGAAACTTCAACTGATTGGAGGCACGGGTTAGAATTAAGTTAGAGACCCAAGAGAAATGTTAATCCCTCGCAAGAGGCACAACCTATGGAAAAAACGGTAAAGCCCACCTTATATAATTTTATATATCTTAAAATAAGAAAAAAAAAACAATTTTTTTTCCATTCCACCCTAATTGTTTTTTTCATTCCACCCTAATTGACATATCTGCAAAAATGAAATAAGCGTATAAAGCAGTGTTTGCATTTTATTTTAGGGTGGCGTACATAAAAGTGTGAGAACGAAATCTTAAATCAAATTTATTTAAAAATACATTTTGAGCATTATTATTACCATTTTTTTTAATAATCGAGTTCGCTGATCAGGTCTTTTGTTTTGTTTTTTTTTTTCTCAAAGGATGATGGGCAAATTTGTATGAAAAATGGAAAGCTAATTGCTTAGTCCTGGATTTTAATTTTAATATGGGGGCAAGGCAAGATAGAGCCCATTAAATGCACCAATATGTCGCCAATGAGTAAATTAATGTTTAAATAAAGACATTGTTTGGCTCGACACTGATTTATCTTTATAAGAACTTGTACCCACAATTGCAGTTCTTACCCACAGCTAACAATTACATCAGAATCGGGTGAAACTTCTCCGATTTGGATGATTTCTTTGCTTTAAATGTTAACATACAAAAAACCTTAACAGTTACCGGTTAAAAATTGCTGGTCTTATCAGATTATTTCTTAAACTTAACAAAAACTGTTTTGTAAACAAAAATTTTTACTATCCGAAAATTTTGTTAAAATTTTAACAAAATAGTTTATTTAAACTATTTCAAAAAATTTCCAGATCTGTTTAAGGAAAACAAGTAGTGAAAATAGGGGTCTATTATCACCCGTTAAGATGGAAGGGGAAATTTGTTCAAATATTTACCCAAAGCAGATAAAAAAGTATTGAAATACAATGGAGTTAACTAAATTAGATGTTCTTAGGTAGTCAGAAATACCTTCTTTTATTAAGATTTGGGAAAAAGTTGATCCAGTCAGTAGTTTAGGAAATAATGAATTTCAAACTCAGATTTTCAAAACAAAAAATTCAATCAAAATGTTTACTGATTTTTTTCAAAGTTTTTTTTACAAAATATATTTTTTACATCCAAAAATCATAAGAACATTAAAAAGTTTCTTAATTTTTAAGGCAAAATTAAAAAAAATATTATTCAGTTTTGTATTTTTATAAATTTCTTTAAAACTAGAATAAATATATATAAACATTTACGTTTTAGTATTCAACAGAAAAAAAAATTAAGTTTTGGTAAAAAATGGAACTCAAAAAGTAGTCAATGTTATAATAAATTTGATTTTTTTTATATATTCATTTTTTTCCTAAATGTATAGCATGAAAAACAGTTAAAAAAAGGCCATTAACTTTCCTTGAGCCAGTTGACTTGAAATATGGTCATAGAATTATGGAAGAACAAATTATATTGTATAACGTATTTTTTTTTTTAAATAATAAGTAAAATTTTTTATTAAAACTTTCTGAGTAAACAATTTAGTATTTTTGAGTACCAACATATGAAAAAAAATCATCCAAATCGGAGCGGTTTTGCCCCGTTTCGAGATAATGCTTTTGAGCTTCAGTTACTCCACTAATTATAAATGAAATGCACGACTGGATCGCACGTTCTTGCTCTTGTAGCTCAAAGTAATAATATATTTGTTAGTCAAGAACTGACTTGAGTTCTTGGTGTTTTTCATATTGGAAAAAAAATTTTTATTTACCTAATTTTACAATATTTTCTTTGAAAAATTAAATAAACAATATTTTTCAAAATCATAAAAAGAACCTGTTGCCAAATTTTAAACGAAATCGCTTGAGCCAGTAAGAATATATAGGGAAATAACTATAGTTTACGGTAGCTCCGTTATTCGATTTTTTTGAAAACGCAGAATTGTTAAAATCACTTTTTACAACATACAACAAGTTTAATCGAAATCGTTAGATCCGTTTTCGAGAAAAATTCAATAACTTAAAATCGTTATATGGGAGGTATTCGTTATAATCGAGATATTCAAAAACAAAAAAAAAGACAAACTTGGAAATTGAAAAAGAGTCATCTGTATCAAATTTCATGCGAATCCGTCTACCCGTTGAGGCTGAGGCTCTCGGTACATATGGACGCACAGACAAACAGACGAACAGACGCACAGACCGACGGACGGCACGATGAAAACCACTTTTTTGGACTTTTCCATCATCTTTATGTTGGTTTTGATTAAAACCTCGAATTTTTTTTTTACACAAAACCAATACTTGCTGTATAGAGCAAGTAAAAATCTAAAAACATACAAAAATAAAAACTTAAACTTAAATTTTTTTTTTTCGGTGCATTACTAAACCCGACTGATAAATCGTCCATCCACACATGGAGTTCTGACCAAGTGCAATACGGGATTTAATTTTACAGAGCTTCGGATATTGTAAGATGTTCGATCGATTTGCTTTGCGTTCATATCCACATGGTATCCAGTGGATGTTAAGATACACCTGGGAGAATATAATAAAACAATATATATTCATACATTATTATACGATCCAACGAAGATACTGACAAGAGAACATTTTAAGTATTTGTTTAGCCCAACTGAGCTGTCAATGAACTTGTTCGATCGCTTGATTGATTGATTTTTCTGGTCGATCGTTATGAAGGGCATAAATCAGTTACAGCATCGCGCGCCGCGCCGGCCGGCCAACTTTTTCCCTAAGAGTACAAAACGAATCAAGCATTGTGAATGAATATGATTTTTTTTGTTTTGTTTTGTTATTTTCTTCCATTTCAATATAAATATATTACTGAGAGAATAATAATTGAAAAATCATTTGAAGTTTGTTGGCTTATTAGGTTTTTATGTTAATTTGGAAGCAAAGCAGGGTAAAATCGGATCGTACGGCCGGCATGTATGCCGGACGTGGAGTGAGTGTAATCTTTTTTTCGCCATATGACCGCAGGTTGTAAAATGTCATATGGGCCAGGTGGATAGACAAATCTTTGTAGACACAGCTTTTTAAAAATTGATCTACCATGAGGGAATTTGGAAAATGTGAGAATTAACATTTTTGATTGATTTCCCGCCTCGAAATGGGTAGGTATCGGTTTGACAAGGTTCTTTTTGAATATTAAATGAAATATATGAGCGCGTAAAAGAGATACATGTGGCGTATGGTTTAATGAAATAGTGTCTTCTCCATAATAATTTTAATTTAAATAGCTAAAGGGTAAAATAAATGGTATAATCTAAAAATGTCAATCTTTTATTTACAAAAAAAAAAAACCAAACACTAAAATTAATAATCACATATATATATTTTATTTTATAATCCGTAAGAAGTTTGGCGCCACTATAGAAAGTTATTCGTCTGTTTTAAAGAAGGTAAGCCATCAAATCAAAATTTTATGAAATTCAAATGTATGCAAATTGATATCACCTTGAAGACACACTTTAAGCTAAGATGAATGCTTAAACATTTTAGATTAATTATAATTTTTTTTTTTTATTTCTTGATGAGTAAGTGCCGGTGCCTGATAGATGCGTAAATTACTAAGTGGAATGAAATTAATTTTTATATTTTTGGTCTTTTTATTTTGATCTTTGGAATTTGGATGTTTTTCAACGAAACATTTGATTTGTCAATTAAAAATTGTTTTCGAAATACGCATGTTTAATAACTCTACTAGAGGTCCTCAGTTACTCAATAAGTAAATCGCAAGAATACAATTTGTGTACATGGTTTTAGTTCGATTGTTCTTCGGAAACCGAAAAACTGATAAAAACCGAAGTAAAATAGATTTGCTTTATTTTTTTTTTATTGAATGGTTCCTATTGATTGAATGATAGAATTTTTGGAAAAATTGAATGCACAATACTTTTTAAAGTGATAAAAAGTACATGTTAAATAGTTTTGCAGGAAACCATTACAGCCGGTAATGAGATATCCGGATATAGCTGAAAATAATGTAAATTTTTGCAAGAACCGTTCAAACCATACATACGTATTTCAATGTTTTTTTGAGAACAAATTACAAAATGCCATGCAGTAAAATTTAATAACAATAAAGGTACAATCGGATTCGCACCCGCGAAATAGCTTTAGCCCTAAACTTGGTGGTTATAGTTATTGTTGTTTTTCGAAGATTGATATAAGAACTGACAGTAGAATACAGTATGGAAACATTCACAACTTCACAATTGAAATCTTGAAATTTGATGACTCAAAACCTTATGAGAGGTTGTTTGGCTATCAGCACATGGCATATAAAAAGTCGCATACGTTATTGAATCTGACGTAACGTAAAAAGTTGCAAATGTGTCGCATATTTTATACCAAAATCAGTGATCGCAAACTTGCCTTGCAAGGGTTTTCACACGAATATAAGTTTGCGACCATTTGCTCACATTTAATTTGTCCGCTGGTTAGGTTTTCTATGTTTAAAAATATGCAGTCATAGAAAAAACGAATTTTCAATGACTTTCTTAATTTCCTTTTTTAAATCGTTAGGGGTGTCGAATTTTATTTGGTGAAAAGGGATCCCAATCGAAATATTTGACGAATTTTGTTCCGTTTTTGCTTGTAATTTTTTCCTCTTGTATTAAGAATAACGGAAAAATTAAAAAATGAGTGACTTTCCTAGAAATTCTTCTATTGAGAGCCCTTTTCCCAAAAATAAATTCTCCGGGAAATTTCATAAAAATAAAACTTTACAAACAAAATTATCAACCCACTTTTGAAAAATTAAGACATGCACGTATACAAAAAAAATTATTTTAAACATTTTGATATGCAAAAAGTATGAAAAATATTGTTGAAATCGATGTAGTCATTTTACAGAACATCAAAAAATGGCTTTACATCAAATATTGTTTATAAAAGCTTTTTGAAAAGAAAAAATTGTTAAACTAAAGTTTTTTTTTCGAAATAAAAAGAGTTATTAAAAAAAAAATGATTCCAAACGATTATTAGCAAGAACCTTCCTTTATATAACTTTTTAAGCTTTCGCGGTTTTTATTAGACATGATAAAAATTAATTTCGGATTATACCGCGTTATAAAATTATCACAGAGTACAATATTGTACTCACCCCGAACGTTTCGCAACAAATTACATTGTCCGTGGTCACCGGGAAACTGATGTTGAGATTTTATTATTGAAAAGCTTTAGACTGACTACGCAGGTTGTAGCGGTGCGTAGACAGTTCTATCTCCTGATGTTGTTGTTGTTGAAGAGTAAGCTGTTGGGAACAAACCGTACTCACTACATCACAGGGTGTTCTAAGTTTAAACTTGGAAGGCCCTAGGTTTATTAATCACTGGGTCCCAAGAACGCGCAAATTTAAAACTGTCATCTCGATTGAAATTTTTTGTGACGTTTTATTTCAATCGCCTCGCGAACTAGTCTAGGGATGTAGTGAGTTTCGGGAGCTAGCAACTTTGCTTCTTCAAAGTGGATCCAGTGATGTTCGTCAGGATTTTCCAAAATGTGTTCACAAATTGATGATTTTTCCCGTTGTTTTTTGCTTACAGCACTAATGTGTTCCTTTAGCCTTGTGGAAATGCTCCTTCTAGTTTGTCCAACATAAGCCGACCCACAACTGCAAGGGACCGCATAGACACCGGGTGTTTGGAGAGGAAAGTCGTCTTTAGGTGATTGTAAAAAACTTCTCACCTTTTTTGGTGGTATGAAAATGGATTTAACTCCATAGTGTTTCAGTACTTTCCCTCTATCCGTTACATCTTTGACGTAAGGCAAGAAAGCGTTCTTGTCTGGGAAACGTTTTGGGGGTGAGTACAATATTGCACTCTGTAATAATTTTATAACGCGGTATAATCCGAAATTAATTTTTATCACCTTCCTTTATGTTTGGCACTAAACAAAACCACCTTCACAGTTTTTGAAAACGATAAAGTGCTAAGTTCGAAATAAATCGACCCAGCAATTTATGCTGTAGGGTAGGGCGGGGCTGGTTGAACCACTTCTTACTTAAAGGCTCATAATTTTCAAGCCAGTGCAAGTATATAGCTGGTATTATAAGATAGGATAGGATTCTGGCTTCAAAATTAAATTTGAAAAAAAAGTAAATACGCCACCGCAGAGGAATAAAGCTGTCTCAAATGGAGCTGGTCCGAGTGGTCCAACTAGCCCCTATAGCGGGGCTAGTTGGACCAGTGTGTGGTGTAAGCTGGACCATGTCTTGAAAATTGAAAAAAACGCAAACTGTCACAAAAAATATGCAAGGGTGTTCACACGATATGCAAACTTATATGCGACCCCGGTGTAGCATATTCTTGGCACATCATATGCGAGCATATGCGCACTGTCCCAAAAAGGTGTTCACACCATATGCGAGCAATGGTTGCAAATGATGACGTAAAAACGACGTCAGAGTCGCATACGTATGCTTTTTTTTATATGCCGTCTGCTCATAGCTCATAGGCTATGTGCTCGTAAAAGCAGGCCTTAAGGAGCTTCGCTAATGTGCGCCAAAATGATTTGCATAACATCTATTCTTGTTATTATGGAAATGAGAAAATAGCTTGTATTGGACCTAAATGGAAGCTAAATTGTTACTTGGATAAATATGAGTTTTCGTTTTATTTAAGCAGGATTTTGAATAACAAAAACACTAGTTAAGTTATAAAATCGGGGTTTGCGTGTTTCATCTAGTTCACGGTGACTTAAAATTTATGCAAACAAAGTATTTTGACACTTTTAATTTTTTTTATATTTAGAAAGCTATTTTATTTATTTGAGCTAATTTCTTCAACAAAAACTTAAATATATTTTAAAAAGTGCTTGAGCTACAAAATTATTTTTTTACGCAACAAATTAGCATTTAAAAGGCAACAACTTTCACAACAACAAAATAAGTATTTTTTTAAAAATCTTTTGTAGCTATAAAAACGAAGCTTTTGCCACTTAAAAGCATTTAAAAAGCTATACAAATTTAGATGCCAACCAAAACTATTTTAATTTAAGATTTTGTCCGCTAATTTCAAACTTATTTTAGCGGAAAATTCAATGACTCAAAACCCATACGATGTACAAATGTTTGGTTTGCGCAAAAAAAATTCACTCAGTTTATCTATGTTTGTTTGATTCCACCATAAATTGTCTGCCAATATAAGGGACGTGAAATAAAAAAAAATACTGTTGAACACACTTGGCGAAATGCATTTTTGACCAGTTGAGGTCGCTTGGAATTATTTAAATCTAATTTATTTTCATCCCCCCCCCCAGCGCTTATAAACTTTCATTATTTTTTCTTTGGTACTTATTAGACCAAGAGCCCTTGCATAAGCTGATTTGTATTTTAGAAAGTGTTTTTTATTGTATGCATGAGATGTTGAATTCTTGCAGTTCCTAAATGGGGCGTTTGAAAGTCTTAATGCAGTGACAATGCAATTTTTTTTAAATATGTGATACCAAACAAAAATGTTTCCCCTAAGAATTTGCATCGGTACGTGAAAGATGAGTCCCTCGGTTTCATATTGTAACCCCACGAGTGAGCACTACTTTGGAACCTTAACCCATCAAAACTTTTGACATTATTTTTTTTATGAACTTAAACAAATACAATTCAATGGTAAAAAATTGTTAAGTTTCTCATTGCGACTTAAACCTGAAGTCCTTAACTAAACACTTTGCATTATTTACCGATTTTTATCATATCTATTTTTATCCAATGAATCTAGTAAAACAGATCGAAGAATATTACCAATTTTAGAAGAACTACGGTGCACGCTTGAACGATCAATACTATAATCTTACAAAGCAAAACCGCAAATTGTCTGATTCAAGTGGGAGTTGTATCACCGCTCAGTCATCACATTAAAGATTCAATTAACTTAGTCATAGCTCGACAAGTAAACACATGTATGAATAACATTAAAATTATTTTAAATGTACAGAATCTACTGTAGTTTAACCCCATTTGACATAATCTTTGGGTCTTCTATAGGCAAGACAAAATTATCAAGTACTTGTATGAATTAAAGGTTATATGAATCAGTTGCGTTTTAAAGAGAATAATATTTCATCATCAATCATGCATCACATATTGTATCACATCTTATTCAAATATCTCAAAAGTGTCTACCTAATTTTTCAAATCCTAAAAATGCTTTGGGCATTTCTCGAACATTCGAATTGATAAAAAAAATGTTGGTACTTACCAAAAAGAAAAAAATAACACAACTTCCGGCTTGGGTTTCTTAAAATCTTGTCCAAAATTTACAACCATAAACGGAAATAGAGCCAGAAAAGCAATAACTTTGTTATAAACAAGACTTTTGGCGTGGGCCGTTGAGATCATTATTTTCTTTGCGGTTTGTGTACCTATTCGAAAACAAAAGTTTCTTTAACCGAAAAGCAACACTCATGCATCGGTTGATCATCAATTTTAATTTTAATTTTTAGTTGGCTAAGGCAGGCATGGCGCTATAACACGTTGCTGTCAACGATATGAATAGATCTGACCTGGTGCCAGAAATTAACGATTTAGTGTTATTTAAGATTTCCGGTGGAATATCAATTATTTGAATTTTAAATTTCAGAACTTGCGCCACAAAAGACTGCAAGCCAGTCAGTTAGAGCCAGCAGCAGCAGCCTGCCAGCAGCGTGACAAAAGATGAAAATGCATTGGCTCATCTATGGCCATCTCTGGAAAGACTGCGTTGCGTCGTTAATAAAAATGAACTGTGAAAAGTGTAGGCTGATGTGGCACACAAAGCTGCATGGTGCGGAACTTCCAATGTTAATCCCGCATTCACCAACCAGCAGCATCCAAAGTAGCAAGTAAGGTACCAGGTGTTGGATCTGAAGAAAAGGTGGGCGATTATAGTAAGCGGCTCAATGGGGCGACATTTGATTTTAGATATGATTTTAATGTCATTTTAAGGGACCCGATAATGAAGTTATAAAAATAAATAAAAAACTAGGTTAGGGCTATCCACACTAGACTTCAGTATTTATTAATGGTTGTGTCTGCCATTTCCTGTGGCGAAATAAAATTATTTCTATTCTACGTATAATGCATATACGATTTTGTTTAACAGGTGTGATTGGATTTTGTTGAATGCGAAGAAACAAGAATGTTTAAGAACCAAAATCATGGAGGTTGAAAATTAGCTTAACATTTTACTGCTGACGCACCGGTTTAAATAATTTATATGGATCTCCGAATGTATTTACTTTGTTTGATACAGAGTCAGTTTTTGCTTTATTCCATCTAATATAGTCGAAAAATCACTCCGGGAACGCTTTCATAACTCAAAAACTGAGATTCAAGTGACAGTAAAATACACTAAAATAAATTAAATTTAACTACCTGCATTCTTAACTTTACAAGGCAAAATTTTCTCAAAGAATTCTCACGTGCCTTGCAAAAAAATTGAAAAGCTTCATTATTTCAATTTAAATAAAAGTTTTCCGAAGGAATGTGTCTGACTGTAGTTATACTATTTCAATAATAATTTTTGTATTCATCTAACGTTCAGATGGCGCTACAAATGGTATCTCTGGTGTGTCATGGAATTGGTTTATCGTTGCATGGGTGCTACATTTGAAGATAGACATTTCTAGTTTTAAGCAAGCAGAAAATATGACTGTTTGGTCTTCATAAAACACCATTTATCTTCCTTCTCACACAGTTATTATTGTTGATAACACGAAAATAAAACAGTTATTTATCTCAAAATGTACGATCTCAACTTCTCAAAGTTTTCAGAATTTCTTCGACAAAATACACCTATATCCGCTGGCAAAATCACTGCGTAATTGTTTTTATCTGTCCCGGTCCACATGTTCTCTTTTCGAATGGATGGCAGGCTGAATTTGTCCAGCCAATCGTTAAAAAAAGGCGAAGCATCTTCATCACCAAATTATCGTCTGATTGCACTAGCGTCCCTTATTTCTAAGGTTATGATAACAATGATTATGATCAATTTTTCAGCTTATAAAATATATCGATAAACTTTTGAAATATCTCACTTAATAGTGGAACAAACATATACATCAGTTTAGATAAAGTTTTATTAACTAAAAGGCAAGCACTCGGTTTTGATAATCTTTTTCTTTGTTGGATTAGTAGTTATAGTTTGTAGTGTCCAACAAAAGTCGCAATTAACGGATTCATGTTTGAAACTGTTACAATCGGCCCGATTTTTTTCAAATAGGAGAATTTTTGCTTTTCGGAACCATACCTCAAAGCGAAAATCCTCCGATTCGGAGAATTTTCCGCTCCGACGGATACCTCACTAGGGCCGAATAAATACTGGTGTGCCCTAGGACTACTTTGTGATTCCGACTCTCTTGCCTATTCATATAAATATTAATGATCTCCTGTATAAAACTTTTAGTCCACTTAATTGTTTTGCTAACGAAACGATAGTGCCATCAAGTTTTCATATATGTAACTGATTCATAGCCCAACAGCGTTTCCGGAAATGACGTTTTGATCATTATCATTGTTTATTTTCTTTCTAACAAAAGCAAACGAAATATTTTTGAGGTTCTGTTGTAGTAGTCTTGGTTTTGCATCATAACATCGTCAAAAAAGTACAATTTTAATCTTTATTCATACCAAAATAGGCGTTCCCGAAATGACACTCAATTGATGTACGCTATTTATAATATCAAATTTAATTTCAATTACCACTTTAGTTTAATTTATTGATGCAGAAAACTATTTATGCAACGATAAACCAATTCCATGACATATCGGAGAGATCAAATGTAGATCCATCTGAACGTTAGATGAATAAAAAATTGGTAGATTCATACCTATTCCCAAATCTACCCAGAGTTGCTGGAAAAAGTTACATATTGTACCGTTAAGTAGTAGTAGTAGTAAAAACATACTATTTCTCTAAATGGTGGTATTTTTAAATAAACATTTAATAACACTAGGAATAAGGTTCAATTTTTAAATACAAATCAGGTATATTATAATAGTTTGTTCTTATTTTACCATTTTTCTGGTGATAATTTTTAGTCAGATTTCTCTAGCGTGCTTGAAAATCCTTGGCTAAAGCCCTTTTAGTATGGAAATGGCTACTTTATCTTGATTGGCAACTCTTGAATACCAGCGCACAAACTATAGTGAAATAAAATCATTTTAATTTTTGCAGTTGTTTAACATTTATCGAGCACTACAGTGTGCTGGCAGTAGAGGGCCGTCGGATACGTAGTTATTCAATTCTTCATCATCGTTTAAGGCTCCGCAATTTATTCCCGCTGAGACATCTCTTTATCTTCATTCTACTGGACTTCTAGTGCAATTTATCACAAACAAATTATCAAAATACAAAGTCTGTGTCTGTGTTTTCTTTAAAATCACTTATCTAATTTGCACAAATTTCACATTAGCCGGAAAAACTCTATTCATTGCATCTAACTTCTTTAATCACCTCAAGTCAAGTCTCATCTACATCAAAATATCAATGGAATCATTTCATTATCTAAACTAATAAATCTTTAACACAAACAACAACCAGCACATTGACAAACCATTAAGGTGTGCCCAATAACACCAGCACCTTATTGTGCTTGATACCGACCATCAAAACTTTGATTCCAAATAACCTTCACAATCTCAAAATGATAAACTACTTTGATTGGACCACAGACGTTGCGTCGTTGTCATTATTGTCATGGCCAACAACATAATTAATATTCTTATTTTCTAGATAGAGTGCGTTCTTATAAACCAAGTCTTGACATCAGTCACCAGATGGAAAGAGACTCTCTTTTTTATCTATTATTGTATCAGAATCTCCAACCGTGCAGCAAGGGATACACATTATTGACTTGTTATCTAAACTATCCGAGCCACAGTCGTACCGCCACAAAGATAGGTAGGTATTCCTGTCAGAGGTCATCTCTTAACTCGAGTGCGACTCATAGATTACCACAACAATGGTCCACGTGAGGACTATAAATCAATTGGCTTTCGAAGAGTGTTTTCTTTTTGACGATAAGCGGGTGTCCATTTCTAGACCATCACCTTTGCTGGTGGTCTCTATTTCTATCTATCTCCTCCAACCAAAATAAGCTTGCAACGATATAATAGATTCATATCCGAAGACGATATCATAGCACATCGATCACGCAAAGCCCTCATTGATTGCCCCACTAATCTCGTGCAACAAAAGTATCAAAGCCTGGAATTAAATGGAATAAAAAAGACCTACCACAGTGTGTCGTAAGCTAGCAACGACCAACAGCGGAATTGGCCAATTTAGCAATCGAACAACAACAACTACAACGACCAAAGCGGGGTAATAACATTATTTCTGAACCGATTTTGTCACACCATCGACGACGCGTGATCTTCAGTCCTCGACATATGCGCGCGACACACGATCGGATGGACTCGGCCAATCCACCGACCGACACACCGAAGGTCGTCATCTTTGTTGTTGCACAAACACTTATCACCATCATCGTGATGCTCCAGAGCTGCAGGGAGAAAGATCTTCGGTGTATTGCCCGAAGATCGACATAAAATAAAGAAAATTTGACTTAAATGGGGTCATATAGCCGTGCACTACAAGCTCGCGTCATTCTCGCACCCATATAGACGCAGAGTTTGTTTTGTTTTGGTGGTGAGCGCGGATCGATGGTGGTTTCTAGTGTTTTTGGCCACCCAGGTGATGCTTTCTGGCTGCCGTTGCACTTTACGACAGCTTGGATGAGACTTGAAGGTGGAGTACAATACGGAGTGAAGCTCTGCTCCTTTAAGTTGATGGCGGAGGAAAATTGGGGCATTAAAGACGCCATAATAATAAAAGATTTGTGAGCCCAATTCGAGATGCATAATGATGTTTTTCCATCCATATAAATGGTGTTTTCAATTTTCATTTTCTCAAAAATATTGTTTGGTTATTTATTGATTTCTTTAACGTACCTATAATATCGGATTGACTGGTGCGCCACATAATGATGCAGTAGAGTTAAGCCCTCTGGATGATGATGCACTCTGGTGGTGGTCTTTGTATTGGGCTTTCTTAATCTTATCAATATTATGGGGTACAAGTTGTAAATTTGTGGATTTTTTCATCTCTTCCGCGAGCTAGGTGACACTAAGCCACATATTTTGATACGCCAAATATGCAAATATTACCTACTCTTATGAGAAGAATTTCTTATCGGCAATTATGGCAGGCATTTAATGGCTTTGATATTGTGTTGTTTTGGATTTGGAAATCAATTTGGAAGGCGATTAGAAAGCCCGCACAAGATGGGAACCCGACTTGTTGGTGGTTATCTTAATACGCTGGTGAACATCATGAGCTCAAATGGGTTACGAAAGGTGCTTATGGTATTTTGAACTACGAAAAGATGCTTTTGAGGAAATTTGTTTAATTAAAAAAAAAGTTAACAAGGTTCTTCAAAGCCGTTATGTTGGCATTAAGCCATAGAGATTGGAAATCTTACTGAAGAACATATAACGTAGAGGATATTTTTTTATTTATTTAATTCGTTAATGACTAACGTTAAACACTTATTATAATATTTCTTATAGAAATAGCAGAGAAAGACAAACTTGATATACCTTATCTTTTTGTGTTGCTGAACTTAAGTGTTTTTATTTTAACTACCCGACCCAGCACTGCCAATTTGATTTTTGTTAAATTTTTTTTTTTTTTCAGAAAATCACCGATAGATGTCTCCTCGCATTTTTTTGCAATTTTAATTCATTATTTTAAAATATTTCGGTTTAAAATATTCAAATAATTTATAACAACTTCCCATCTATTCAAAATTGTCGGCAAAAACTCGACTTCTCATTAAAATTTCTCGATATTTTTGCAGCATGCACTACAAGCTCCAGGACGAAGCAGTTTACCTTTACACTGACCCTTTGTCAGTCCATTATCCTGGCTATCGTCACCACAATCCTAACCACAGCTAAGCATCATAATATATTTGACTTGCGGGAAGGAACAACTCAAAATTAACCTAGTCAACCGACTTGTAATATTAAGATTTTTACTTACGATATAGGTACTATAGGGCAAATTTAGGATTCGTAAAAAAAATCGAACTCGAGATAAGAATCAGACAAGTCGAATGCGAAAAAAGTGGGTCTCGCAATTCTGTCTGTCCGTCTGTCTGTCTGTCAGTCTGTCTGTGTGTAACTCGTGCTACAACTTCAACCGCTCAACCCATCTTCCCTAGAAAGGAAATTGAAATTTTTGTTTAGGACTAAAACCAACGGTACCTGCCATATAACAATTAAAGAAAATTTAACTCTTTTCAAAAACGACTCTAACGATTTTGATTAAAATGTCTGTGTCTGCTTTTGTTAGTAGGGTCATACTTTTGAAATAAGAGAAATGTTTGTAAAAATTCTACTAACGGTACCTCCCATAGAACCGTTTTCTTTATTTTTGACATTCACTTAAGTTATTGAACCAATTTGGATGAATTTTTTATACGGAAGCTCCTTAACAACTTAAAAATTATTTCATATAACAAGTTTCGAAAAAATTATTTTTGGATTTTAAAAAAATCTTTCAAAATTTATTTTCGAAAAATCCATTTTTCTAAATATATAATCTTTTAACCTTAGCCTATGTGCATACACTTCTAACATTTTGCCACTGTATCATAATTTTTTTTTGTGTGTTTACTTATATTGAGTCAAATTGTGTTTATTATGTTCAATAAAACAAACTTGAAATTCTCTTCTCGGTAACTTGCTTACTACCAATTTCATCCTCCTATTTTATTTTGAACTTGTAGAAAACTTTTAACTTTGTTTAAGAAATCATTCAAGGACGATCAACTTTTCTATTAATTTTTTTAAAAGCAATTATTGCAATTTTTCAATCTTTTAATGTATCCACAAAACTCATTTGTCTCTTTCAATTACTGATTTACTTAGTGAGTGTGAGTGTCAAGACCGAGAGCAATCTTTTGAATGTTAAAGAAATCGTGCGGTTTTTAATAATTTTTTTGCCCCTCAAATACAGTTCGATTTAAAGCAAGTGCATTTTATGTGTATTCTATAGATGTAGAGAGGGAGATTTTATTTTGTTTCAACTTCTAGCCTTTATCAGAATGGTTAGAATTCAAAAAAATAATTTTATGAACCCCTTAGATTCTTGGTTACTAGGTCACATGAAATACTTTTAAATACTTTTTATCAGATTTCAACTATATAGGATGGGCCAAAATCATGGAGGTTGAAAAATTGATGGCCCGAATTTTTTTAAAGTCAAAATTACATTAAATTAAAATTTAATACTGGCGTACCGGTTAAAATAATTGAGATGAATCTCCGAGTGTATGAATTCTGTTTGAAAAAGAGTTAGTTTTTGATTTATTCCATTTAATATAGCCGAAAAATCATTCCGGGAACGCTTCCATAACTGAAAACCTAAAATTCAAGTGACAAAATACACTAAAATCAATCAATCAATACAATACAATCAATTAAGGTATCTGCATTCTTAATATTACTATGGCAAAATTTTCTCCAAGAATTCTCATGCGCCGTACAAAAAAATGAAAAGATTCATTATTTCTATATAAATAAAAGTTGTTCGAAGAAATATGTCTGAATGTGGTTAAAATGACCAAACATCAATTTTTTATTCATCTAACAGATGGCTATACAAATTGTTTTTTCGATTTGTCCTTTAATTAGTTTATCGTTATATACATAAATAGTTTTCTGCATGAATAAATTAAATAAATGTGGTAATTGAAATTAAATTATGTATATAAGAAGCGTATATCAACCAAGCGTCATTTCGGGAAAGCTTGTTTTGGTATGAATAAAGATTAGAACTATAACTTTTTGACAATGCTATGATGTAAAATCAAGACAACTAATATAAAACCTCAGAAATATTTCGTTTGTTTTTGTTAGAAAGAAGAAAAATCGAAAATAATGATCAGAACGTCATTTTCAGGAACGTCATTTCCGGGAACGCTTTTGGGCTATGAATGAGTCATTTAGTATTCTCAAAACAAATCTGCATATTGTTGGTATTTTAAGTCCAAATCTAATAGAATTATGGCTTGAATATGTTGTTAAAAGTTTGTAAAAAATCTTGAAAAAGTTATCTATTTCGTAGGTATTCTAGAATAGTAGAAGATCCGATTTTTTTAAGGATAATATTCTAAGAAAAACTGAAATGAAGTCATATTTGATTAAAAAAGTTATATAATAATACATAATTCAGATTGACATAGTTTTTAGAACACCACAGTCATTTTGGAAATATTCATCATTTTCTGATGGCTTCATCATTTTGGGGACCGTTATTTAATAACTAAATGCTTCACGTACAAAATAAATTATATAAAAATTGAAATCTAATACAAATTTAATTAGAAATTCCCATATTTTTATAAATATGTAAGTACAATAAAAAACCTAAAAAAATTAAATATAAATATCCAAACGACTTTTTTGATTTATTTGAGAGCTTTATAGAAATGAATTCTTAAAAATGATACTGATTTTGGCTTGGTTATTGCAATTCATCTCTTTTTTAAGTGAATCTACACTCAAATTTTGATATTTTTCGATAAATTGAAAAATAAGTAGTTTGGAGCTCTGCCTGTTTATGAACTAATAAATGACAACTAAACTCAACACATGAGCTTATAAACTTTATTATTAAACAAAGTTGTTTTTTTGATGGTTTGGATGATGATGATTTTGGCCCAGATACTAATTTTGTATGTTTATCAATAATTCCGCATATTGCCTGCACCTAAAAGAACAGACTTTTATATTTGATTCTTGGTTGCTATGCAAAATGAAACCGTAATGCTGCATTTATAAACGTATCTACCACTAAGGTTACTTGATGCCGATGGCAAATGAATCATTTTTACGAATTTTCATTAGGGTACCATTTTAGTCATAGTTTTATTCTCTAGTCATAGTTTTATTTTCTGTACCCTTAAAAAACACTCTATATGTATCATTTTTAAGTCAGATATGCTTTATAACTTATTTCACACACACCCTTCCCCTAAAAACCTTTAAACAACGGCAATGTCGTTTGTAACTACCCAAATCATTATTTTATTAGTTGGAAAACTAGGACTTCCTTCACATACAAATTTTAAAGAATATCTTTTTTTCATGTCAATTTTTCCGTCAAAGCATGCTGCACATAAATGCGGACACTTAACAGAAAAATTCAGTTAAATATTTTACATGTCGCCTTATAGATTTTATATCGACATTGGCATTTTACAACTAATAAGAACGTGTGTAAAAATGTCTATAAATTTAAGATCTTGTTTTATGATTCTTAAAAGCAATAAATCTTATGTAGAAATATAAATATATGTATGAAAAAAACAAAAAACCACCTCATTACTCCAATTTCATTTATCCCCTCTCCCCAAAACAAGGTCTTGTTGTTGGAGTTGCAAAACAACTAAGTAATAAATTTTTACATTTTCATATCAAAGATTGTTATCTCGGTGTCTATTTAAAAGAGAGAAAAACTCATTAACGCAATAATTAAGATGACAACACGGACGACCGAAGCGATAACGCGCAACAAAATCAAAAAAAAAAAAACTACACTAACAGCAGCACACAGTGCTGCGCAGTAGTGTGGTCGCCCATGCCTTAACTGATTTTAAAATCAAAGATACTCTCCACCACGTCATATCGTCATAGTGGCAAATGCATTTTGACTATAAGATACGGATGCAGATGCTGATACAGATACAGATACTTAGGCTGCATTCAAACACCTCTCGTTCACCAGCACCCTTTGCCCAAGTTTTATAATATCGGTGAGGAGATCTTAACTGGAGATCAGAACGCAAACTCATTTACCAAAGAGGATATACGTAATGCGACGACACGAACTAGCGTACAGTGATGTCAAAAAAGATCCAAAGTTGAGAAAAGTCGCATTACCCACTTCACCTAAAATTATATCTTATAATAATTAGGATTTTATAGTTTCTTAGATTTATTTCCAATTAATATTTAGAATGAAAATGGCCATCGCGAAGAGTAACCCCAATAGTCTTAGGTGCAAATAAATTTATTGCATTTTTAACATCTGTATCGAAAAATCATGTAAATTTTTGTTTGAGAAAAATAATTTACTTGTTTTCAAAGTACGAAAGTTATGAAAACTCTTGTAGACCAGTGCCAATATTTTTTTGAAAAAAAAATAATTTTTTAGCAGGATATGGATGGAGTGAAAAATTAGGGAAAATGATATACATATGAAAGGGAATAAATAAATTTCTCACCACAGATTGGGTGAAAATGGGGTTGGTGGAAAAAAAAGTGAGGTGGGCGAAAAAGTGAGGTCTTAGGTGCAAATAAATTTATTGCATTTTTAACATCTGTATCGAAAAATCATGTAAATTTTTGTTTGAGAAAAATAATTTACTTGTTTTCAAAGTACGAAAGTTATGAAAACTCTTGTAGACCAGTGCCAATATTTTTTTGAAAAAAAAATAAAATAATTTTTTAGCAGGATATGGATGGAGTGAAAAATTAGGGAAAATGATATACATATGAAAGGGAATAAATAAATTTCTCACCACAGATTGGGTGAAAATGGGGTTGGTGGAAAAAAAAGTGAGTTGGGCGAAAAAGTGAGGTGGGTTACGAAAATCGTAGTTTTTACCATTTATTTATAAAGTAGACCACGAAGCGAAAAAAAAACTAATGCAGCAGCTGTAGGTTGTAAAAAGATCTACAACTTTTGTTGACATAATTTTGTTATATAAGCTCTAAAATATTGTAAAAAATGCCAAAAACTAATTTTGTTGGTTTTTATTTTAATCTTATTCAAAAACAGTTAGATTTTGATGAAACTTGGTTCTGGTGGTCATAGAAATCAAATTAATTTTTTGCAAAAGATTTTGAATCTCTTTACTGGAATCTAGTATCAGAATTACTCTACCTTGCAAAGTTTTTGAGATATCGAATTTTGAACTTCCCAAAAGCACTGTTTTTTTATGTTTTGGTAAAAAGAGATTCTATTTTAAGAAATAAAGACTAAATTTTGGGCAAAATATCTTCGCTGGCTGTTTTTACTGTCATTAACGGAAAATCGATCTAAAAAAAACTTTTTTTTTCCAATTTTTGACAATGTATTTTGCAATAACATTTTTGCATTGTTTTCCTATTTAAAAAAACAGGATTAATCCAAAAAGAATCCATCTTAAAATTATGTGAACAAAAGTTGCAGATCTTTTTACCACCTACAACTCTTGCGTTAAAATTTTTTCGCTACGAGGTTTACCTTAGGTATAAATCGTATAAAACTACGATTTTCGACATCCAACCCACTTTTTCGCCCACACACGCCCTTTATAGTCTAGTCTGTTGGTGGAAATTTTATGTTTCCCTTTTAAATACCATACATCCTAAACTATCCTATTATTTTACCAACAATTTCTTGAACTTCTGCCCTCTTAAAACTGGATTGAAACTGTTCTAATAGCTAAAAGATTTGAATTAAAAGGGATCCCTCACAATTTCAATTTTGTTTTTTCAAGGCAAAAGTTTTTTAAACGAAAAACCCTAAAACTCAAAATGGTGGTACATTTCTATTTTAACAACCTTTAAATTATTTTTTTTGCAAAAAGTTTGACTCTGTAATAAATTAGTAGCACCACTGTTCGATGCAGTAAATATAATGATGCGAAACGCAGGACGGAAAGGACGCAGGAATGTGCACACAAAGTGATGAGATTATTCACAGTGATATAGGATCATGGTGGCAGTAATGACGACCGGCAGCCGCAAATCAGAGGTTCAACACTGGAAGCATTCGCGTCATCGTCATCGTCGTCATCACCACATCGTCATCGTATAGTCTTCCACCACCTCCTATATTCCTGCACTATAAGCTCGCGTGTTGATCTTTGTAGCATCTTTTTAATTTCATCTTATCTTGATTCCCTGATCAGTTTCTTTAGATCACTTATGGTGCATCATTTGGTGTTTTGTGCGTTTTACTGCTGCCAAAGACGAAGGGTTATATAGGTATATCTATCCAGCTTCCTTACTCCCTAAAGACCAATGCCTATGCAATTTGAAATAAGTCGAAAACTTCTTTGAGATTTATCGACTTGAATCGTTGGTGGATTAGTACCTGCTTTGTGTGTCATAAGTACCATGTCAACGGAAGCTGTCCAAATAGTGTATATAGGTAAAAGTGACAGTTTTCCCAAATAGAGATTATTATCGCCACAGCTGCTGTGCTAGAGGACCCATATAGACTTGCCGCGTTGGTATTGTGTTTTTTTTATTCAACTTTTGCCACTCATGCCTAAGAAAAAAGAGCTCAATGTTTTTTTTTTGTTGTTGTTTATCCGACAGGTAGCCAAGTCACGTGACAAGTCATTGGCCTTTGTTACAAAGCAGCAAAGGAGTCTTTTTTGTAATCTGATTGAGGCTCAGAGTAGACTGATAAACAACTTTGAGTGTCAACTGTCAAAAATCAATATTGTTTTCAAATTATAATAGGTTTTTAGAATTTTGGATTCAGTGATACTGGAACATTTTATAAAACAAGTTGTTAGTCTTACTTTTCATGCAACTGGCTCTAACAAAAGAAATAAATAATGTTAGAAGATATGTGTATGTATTTGAAGTTAAAATTTCAAAACCGAAAAAATTGTGCAAGCATTTTTTATATATCTTATTAAAACACCTCAAAATTGTTAACTAAAATGCTTTAAAAAATCTTAACTTTGTTTTTTTTTTTCTTGATAGCAATAAACTACATATATTCATTCTTTCAAATTATAATCAAAATAAAATTCAAACTTAAATTCTTTACATTTTAATCCATCGGAAAACTACTATTGTTATATATTCGTAGGCTGATTGACATTGTTATTTAACCCAGTCAATATTGTGGTGTTAAATTATGATGTTAATCTTGTTCGGAATGTCTATAACTTGAACTCAATTTTCACATAATTACTAGAACAAACAAAAATTGTCCCATTCCCAATTGGATTTTGACCAAAACTCTCATTAACTACCCTACGCATTTTAAATATTTTGAAAACAAGCTTATCAGAACAATAGAACTAATAATATTGGTTACCAACATAAATTGCTCCGGAAATCTTAAACTGTCATCTTTTCATTGAAGTGTGCTTCTCTTGGAATTTTTCAACATTTTTCCATCAACGAAGAGAGACAGTAGAATGTCATAAAAATCCTACTTTAGAATGAGTGTGCTCCTTCTGTCATCAGCTGAAAAGTAAAAAAAAAATCAAATCTTTAAGTGCTCATTTCAGTTTATGTGTGTTTTTGGAGCTCTTTTAATAAACTGATAAACTGACCACAAAATCGACCCCACACAGTGAATGACAACAGAAATCTTACAAGAAGAGCTTGATTTTACAAACAGAATCTTACAGTTAACAAATTTTCAAATTAACAAAAGAAAAAAAAAACTCCCGTATAAAATATTTTATGGTAGTAAAATCATTGTAGCTAATTATTATTTTTATGTTTTGAAAAAGATTCAACGGATACCTTAAGTCAACAGATGGACTAGTTCTGTATTCAAATCACAATACCATCATCTGCCCCATGCTGATATCTTTAAAACTCACTGTAAGAATTCTTAACAATTAATTATGTAAATTTTAAGGCACAATTTGTGATGTACATGTAAACACTCTTGAGAAGAAGCAAACTTATATACACGATATGGAGTTAGACACATCAAAATCGAATAGATTACCTTTTATTCCTATCTGAAAACTCGTTGCTAAAAAAAATCAAATAATAATTTTTCATTTTACATTTCACAATCAACTGATTTATTTGAGACAGATTGAGGTCTACAAGTAACCATTCATCAGAAATCTCTTCTGACGACAAAACGATGTCTAAAGGCTATCGATGAAATGTCTGTTGACAATTTTTCAATTGGAAAACAATTTAGAAAACACACCATTCCAGTGTCACAGGTTAGATTTTAACAAAAAAAAAAAAAAAACACAGTGACATGCTCAACGAAAACGATATAAAAACAAAAAAACACTCATTCCAAAGCACCCGCAGCAAATGGTCAATGGGACAAATGTTTAACCATTAGACAAACGGGGTGACAAAAAGGGCAAATTTTTTCGACAACACTTCTCTATGGATGGATGAAAATTAGAAAAGCAACAAAGAACAAGGATGACGCAGCATGACGCCAAGTAATAAAATCACAACGAAAGACAAAAAAACGAACGGATAGATAGGAGAATGATGAAAAACAAATCAAGTTCGTAACTCAGCTCTTTTGTTTTGTAATTTTGTATGCTTATTTCATTCACTTCGACTGAGAAAAGTACTTTTTGTAGCATACGATGAACATCTGCAGGTATAAGAGTATTTTTTTCTTTATTATAAAGTTTGATGAGATGGGTCATATGAATGCGCGCGCCTACAGATATTTTGGCACGAGCCAAGAAGACAATCTTTTTTTTTTTGTTGCAATAAGTCTATATACTATACATATTGGCTGAAATAATTTATTCCGAATGCAGGAACATTATTTTTAATTTTATTTTGATAAGAGTTATAGTTTTTGTATATAAGAAAGACGTTTTTTATCCTCAG
Source organism: Meliscaeva auricollis (assembly GCA_948107695.1). Taxonomy (NCBI): domain Eukaryota; kingdom Metazoa; phylum Arthropoda; class Insecta; order Diptera; family Syrphidae; genus Meliscaeva; species Meliscaeva auricollis. The sequence continues at coordinate 21,632,739 of OX403616.1, read as the reverse complement.
TATAAATGCATATATTATGATAATTTATTAATCCTATCAAGTGCGTAACGAGAAGATATAGTTTAGATTCTTAATTTTTAGATATTTTGTACTTCTTTCTGTGAAGATTCGTAAATTCTGATACGGAAATTTTAGTTCTTTTGAAAGAAGTGTTAATAAGCGGATTAGAAAATAAATTGAAATTTATAATTTTTGACGCCCTCAACTAAATATGCAAGATGATGTTTAAGAAGAATTCTGTTCTATAAATTTAAGTTAATATAAAATATGTAATTATAGGAGTTTTTATGGCTGTTAAATTAAATAAGATAGAGGCGATTGTTGCTTTGGAATGTATGTAATAATGTATACATAATATTATAATTTCATTTTATAAGAATTTACATATTTTATAATGTAGACTCAGCAAAGGTAATAACTTTACATCCAATAATATAGTACTTTGAGGTTTAAATGAATCCAAGTTCTTTAAGTTCTTAACTCAATGACGCTAAACGTTAATACTGTAAACTGAATAGTTTACCAAAATGATTTTTGGTTCCCAAAAAAAAAACTGAAAAATGTACAGCCATATTTTTGACTACTTCTAAAAAATGTTTTAATAAGAATATGCTGTGAAGAAGTTAAAAAATGCAGATTTTTCGTAGAATTCTGCGTTGTATTTTCTTCTCTTCTCTCCACCGATGGACAGTGTACATTGTACATTTCCCTACAATAGGACTGGGATTATTAAGGTTTTGGTTCTTTGACTTCTATAATGCCTTCTAAGCGCGAAGAAACAGCGTATGTATAATTCTTCTCTTGAAACCTTTACAGATGTCGTTGTGCGATCTAATAGTAGAACCCAAAGTTTTTGACTACTAAAATTTTAACTGCCTATTTCTCGTTTCCATAACAGCATATACTTTGTTTTCCTCTCGTTTACAGCCAAAACCAATCTTCGCCACCTCCGTTTCAGTACTTCACTCCACTGACAGCTCATCATCATCATCATCATCGGCTCGACAACCGGGGTCCGGTCCTGGCCTCTTTCAACAAGTCTCTCCACCTATCCCGGTCTCGAGCCAACACCATCCAGTTGCGCACCCCAAGGCTTTGGGCGTCCTGGTCCACGCCATCTCTCCAGCGCAAGCATGGTCTACCACGCTGCCGTCTACCATAGAATGTACCGCAAAAGACTTTCCGAGCAGGTTCCTCTTCGCTCATACGAGCTAGGTGCCCTCCCCACCGGAGTCTACCGAGCTTAATTTTTGTCACTATGTCTGCTTCAAGGTAGATTGCGTACAACTCATGATTGTACCGTCTCCGGAATCGTCCTTCCTCACATATGGGGCCAACAATTCTCCGGAAGACTTTTCTCTCGAAAGCGTCTAAGAGGTCACAGTGCCTTTTGCTAAGCACCCAAGTCTCGGATCCATACATGAGTACTGGCAGGACCATGGTCCTGTACAGCAGCAGTTTTGAAGTTAGTGTTAGATTTCTGGATTTGAATAGCTTTGACAGACTGTAGTAGGCTCTGTTGGATTTGAGAAGCCGCCCGTGTATTTCTTCTTCTATGTTGTTATCGGCTGCTACTGTTGACCCAAGGTATTTAAAGGATTGCACCACTTCAAATTCGTGCTCCGCTACCTTGATTGTTTGACCAACTGTTCTTCTCGCATTCGACGTCACCATGTAATTTGTTTTACCTTCACTAATGTGCAGCCCCAGATTTTGTGCCGCCTGCTCGATCTGGATGAAGGAATCGTGTACAGCTTGTTCGGTTCTTCCGATGATGTCGATGTCGTCTGCGTAAGCCAGTATCTGGCTGGACCTGTTGACGATGGTCCCTCTTGTTGCCGTGCCAGAGTCACGGATTGCTTTCTCCAACGCCAGGTTGAAGAGGAGGCAGGCCAAACAATCCCCTTGTCGGAGTCCATTAAAGATGTGGAGAGGCTATGATCACACTTCCACCAGTCCCGAATAGTTACGGCACGTGCATGTTTTCGTATGCTACATGTTATTCCCCCTATTCGTCTGATGGCTGACCGCCCCACTGACAGCTCGATTCGTTTAAATGTCATCACTTTAGCATAAGCAAGGAGTTGAACGGTCTATACATCAAGGGCGTCAATGATGTTCGTGCCGGCTTCCATTAGGGGAGTATACATTGACTAACTTACCGGACGACGAGCTGTCGAGTAGACCAGATTGACACCGGTGGGATGGTTTTCAAATTATTTTGTTATTTTCCAAGTAGAGGGCTATCATTTAGTAGTCCGGTAAGTTAGTCTAAAGTTAGCGGACAATATCTAAAATAATTAATAAAATAATTTTAATAAATTTGAATAGATTTCATGCATTGCGTTCGGACATCCAGGTTACTAAAGGCCGTTTGCTGATACGATACTTAAAATATTCATGTTCAACATAATCGCTTATGGGCGGGTTTTTTTTCTGCGTAAACTGTCACATAAGACTTTATGTTGAATATAAATGCTTAAGTTTCGTTGCAGCAAACGGCTATAAGTACCAAATACCTTTGTGAATATTGAGACGTGGGAACCCCAGAGCTTGTTATGGTGATATTTTAATCCGCTGCAAAGTCGATCAGTTTAAGTCTCGTTTTGGAAGTTTCCTCATACAGGCTCTGTCCACCGACCTTCAAACCAAAAATGCCCTACTTTACAATAGCGGCGTTTAAGTCACCAAGAAAAATCTTGACATCTTCCTTCGGGCACCTTTACGTCGTAAAGGTCTTCTCGAGGAGTCCTTTGAATGCTTTCTTGAACGAGTCATCTTTCTCCTCTGCTGGAGCTTTGGGCACAGATTAGCGTGATGTTCTTATATCTGGCCCTGAATCTGATATAATTTGTGAAAAAAATCCACTGCTACCGTTCCCTATAGCACTTCGTGTAGTACATAGTGAAGGATTTAATTTGCATTTTCTGGATAGCTGTAATTTCAGCTGCAGTCAAAACACTCTTTCATTCGATAAATTTGCATATTGATAATAGACAGCTACATTAGAAGATTGTTAACAATTTTCGACTTTGAATGATAAGGCATAAATGTGTTGAAAATATTTCCTAGGTATTTTTTTACGTACCTACATAGGTACATTAGGGTGAAGTGAAAAACGTTTTTTTCATGTTTGTTTTTATTTTTTGATATACAAAGGCAGAATGGGTGCCATTTGGATCCTGAATAATGGAGACAAAATTTCGCACTGATCAAAAACAGTTCTAGATGGTTCAGAAGTCGCTTGCAAATTTGGAAATTAGTATGGAATTTTTTTTTTTGTAATTACAGCTGATTCTTTATTTTTTCATTTTTGTATCTATATCAATCAACATTGTAAATTTGTATTACCAAAATAATATGTATGTATTCATGACATGAATTGAAAAATAAAGTTCTTACCAATTTTTCTCAAATTTCCTTACGCAGCATATCCCAAAATTGGTTTAAACTAAAAATGGTATAATTTCTGGTCATGACCTTTCAGAATTTAGAAACTTTTTGTTTCCAAACATTACCGGTTTTCGATTTACTACAGTTTTTTTGACAGTTTGAAAAAACCCCTTCTTTGATCCAATATTTTGCACTTTCCGTTCATAATTGATTTTTATAAAATTTCTTCATCTTGTGTCTGATATTTCAGCTTAATTTGTACAAAAAAAAACAGTAGTAATGGCCTAAAAAAGTCTACCTATGTATATATTATTACTGGTTGAATATTTTTATAAACACCGGTAAAGAATTATAATTTAAAAAACATTTTAAATTATAAGACAACAAAATCAATAACAATTATACATAAATATAGATTTTTACCGAAAACAGGTATTAGATGGAAAAAATGTTTTTCATTCCATATCATTATTAAAACAATTTTAAATTTAGTTCTACTTATTTGAAACAACCTGTCATGTGATTCAGATAATTTGGTAGTATAATCCCCTGAAAACAACATTTTATTCAAATTTAAATTATAGGTAGTGATCAGTTAAATATCAAACGATTAATATGACTCATTTTTGAAATCGTGCAAATTCAAATTGATGTAAATTCTCATTGAAGAAGATAACACACTTAGTTTTTAACACTGAATATGAAATTTATGCATGTATAATATGTAAAAGTTTACTAATATTTATGTTTTTTTTTTCAATAATTATACATGATAACAATTTGAATTTATTAAACCACCTTGTTTTGGTTAACATCTTTAAATTTTAATATGGAGTCCTTTCAGATTCAAATTTAATAAAAATATTTGATACTGTGGGCAGGTTTGTTTTGATTTTAAATTGAAGAATCAAGAAAATGGCTAAAAATGTATATGATAGCCAATCTAGTAACCAATAGCGACTACTATAAATGTCATGAGATAGGTCTTCTAATATACGTACTACAATTTAATAGTTAAAAAGAAAGTTTCACTCAATTTACTGCATCAACATTTCTCACGAACTTAGTATGGACTCAGACCACTTTCAAAGATAACCTCGAAATCGCTAAGCCATTCTTAAAATGCAACTGCCACTCCTCGTAATACACGGCTTCACGGCTTTCAAATCATTTCAAACTCGTCCTCCTCCTTTTCCAAAAAAAAATAGATAGTATTTATTTCTAAAAGTAAATTCTTTGAAAAGACACCCATACATAAATCACCACTCGTACTCGTACTCGCTCATAGTTATTAAAATAAAATTTCTTAGAAATCACCATTCATAGAGTGACATTGCTCTTATATAACACTCATTGTATCCCTTTTGTATACTCTACATAAAAAGTTTTATGATCGCCATATGAAATGCATAAAATTTCATGAATATTTGATTAACTTGGAGGTTTAGTCCTATGATTTTCGAACAAACTTCGCATAAAGTACGCTCGCAAATACTTTACTTTTGCCCTCATTACCATAAATGAAGTTGACACCTCGAAATGCGGTGTTTATTTTGTTCAGATTTAATATAGAGCCCATATACGGAGACACTCATAAACTATCTGAGATTACACCCGCTTGCACAATGCACATGGCCAAGAACTAGACAGAGTCTCCAAAATCGACACAAAAGACTTAATAACGACTCGAAGGACTGTTATTTGATACTCTAAAGGCAACAAAAATGCATCCTCTGCTTCGAGAGACCAAATGATGGAGAAGAAACCGCCGAAGTTGACAGGAATACATTTGCAGCTGATTTGTAGTTGGGGCGGATTTTATTTATTAAGTGCAAATGAATTAAATTTACGATTAAAAGAGAGTTTCCTTTCAGAAATATTTCTTTATATAGGGAACACTTTTGAAAGGCGAAGCTTTGGTTATGCACAGCAAGCGTGGCAACAAAAAAATTAAATTAATAGATTTGTTGGCGAAAGATTGCTTTAAAGACTTGCGCCAACGTATAACAAATTGCAACAAGCCAATCGGAGCGCGGCACCTATCAAATTTCATAGGAAACAAATTATATCTATGAGAGGGAGAGTGGTTTTTATGTTGGCATACACAATACACTCAGAAAAACCTGATGTACTAAAAACAAATCACGGTAAGTTTATATAATATGGATTTTATTCACTTTAACTATATCCTTATTTTATTGAAAGTGATTAAGATGAGAAATAGTTTAAGATTAATGGTTTACTAATGTAAGACATATCAATTACATAGCGGGTGTTAACTAATTCGATGAGTATTAAAAGTTGTAACTATGCATTCATTATATTTGTTTCAAAGAAACTCCAAAATCTTCGAATACAAACCGTCATATGAAATAAGTTATATTGTATAGCAATTGAAAAATCATTTTTACCAACAATCGGCGAAGAGTAGTCAGTTTTTGCAAAATATCAGTGGGTTTATAATGCAATTAATATCACTGGGCATAAGAAATTTAACAAAAAATAGTTTGCTTCTGTTGTTTGTCAATATTTGAAAATTTTCATATGGTAAAAAACAAAATAAAAACTAAATACACCAAAAGATAAATTAAATAATTTAAGATTCCGATAAAACGGGATTTTTTGAAATTTAATTCTGAAATAAGAGCACTTTAATGTTGAAAATAAAGTTTTTGTACATCTCAAAAAGTGTGATATAGAATTAATCAAAATGATGAATATTTTTCGATCAACATGAAATACTAAAAAATTACGTTTTCGAGATATGATTTTTGTTTTCGAGAGTAAAATATTTTTTTAAGACCTTTGAAATGTAGTTTATTTGAAGAAAAACTAATTTTACACATTGATAAATAATGAAATACAAAATTATGACTTAAAAACCGATTTTTTTTTAACGGCGTTAATATTTATATTGTATATTTTGTGTTTTGGAAAATAAATACATACTTTTTTAAACGTTAACTTGAGTAGTTTTTTTGGTTTTAAAAATCAAGGAATAACGGGAAAAATATTTTTTCATTGTGTTTAGAAACTAGATTTCAATTTTTTTTTTTTTTTTTGAAGGAGTCAAAGTAAAAACAAGATTTTTTTGTCCACGGTTTCTGAGCGTTTCAAATAATTTTTAATTTTTTGATTTTGGAACTTGAAACTTACACAGCCATTAAATATTAGGTTAATACATATTTGTAAAAATTTCAGAATTCTTTGAAGTGTATGAGCGGAGATAACGTTAAAAAGTGTTTTTTTTTTATAAACGGCGCGTCACAAACAAATTTAATCGCAAATAATGGAACAGGCTATACAAAATTAACAATCTTAAATTGAGTTTCATCAAAATCTAGCAAGAATGTCTGCTACGGTCGATGGAATTCGGACAGCCACCAGTAGAGGAATTAATATTTCAGAAAATGTAAACTTAGATAATTTTAAATTTCTATAAAACTACATCTAAAATGTCAACAATTATTTTGATATAAAATTTGTTTCAATAAGACTCTCACAAGTTTCGCGATATTATTAAATAATATCAAAAATAGTATAAATTTGATTTCTCACATGAATCTGTTAAACAAATCCAAATAAACTCTTCACGAAAAGAAAATAGCTTTTAACTTTAGTAAAACTTATTACCTATCAAGACCACTTCTACCAACAATATTGTAGTACGTGGTTTTATGAAATTCAAACAAAATTTGTTTTTTCGATACTGGATCAAAGATTTTTGTATTTTTTTTTTTCAAAATCAAATTTTTAGATGTTGATTAATAATAGGTATCTTTAAAATGGCATACCAAATTTTTTGTTAACAAATCGTTTGAAAAAAATTTAATAATTTTTTTTTTAACGGCTCGATAGATTTTTTTGAGAAAAATTCTAAAAATTTATCGTCATAGAAGAAATCACGTCAAAAATTTTAATCAAAATTGTTAGAGCCGTTTTAGAGAAAACTCGAAGAACTCAAAAATCTTGTATGGGAGATACTCGTTCCAGACGAGATATTCAAAAACAAAAAAAAAAAAAGTTTCGAAATTTCATTAAAATCATCTCTATCAAATTTGAAGAAAATCCATTCACGCGTTTAGGCAGTGGAAATGTGTACAGATGGACACACGGACGCACAGACACACAGACCGACGGACGGCATGACGAAAACCACTTTTTTTTTAGACTTCTCCATCATTGTAATGTTTGTGTTGATTAAAACCTCAAACATTTTTTTTGACACGAGACCAATACTTGCCCTATAGAGCAAGTAAAAATTACACTATGTCGTAGCATGGTAAAGTTAAACACCTCATTTTTTTAAAAACCGACCATAAACAAAAAAGTAACAATTTTTATAATCGTACAATCTCGAATCCATTTGTGAGCAAACGGTACCGTTCTCCACTGGTGGCTGGTCGAGTCCGACTACCAAGGCATACAATTTTGCTGAATTTCGATAAAACTCTTTTCAAGTTTGTGAAGCTTTTATGGTATGTACAGTTATATGTGATATACTCAATTAAAGGTTATTTGATCGCGATGCTCAATAAAGTCGAATCATAGATTTATGAGGCTTGGGTAAATAGTCACGAAGCGTGGCGTAAAAAACCTTTTTTTACTGGTTTCTCGACTCACAGACTACAGAAAATAGTGAAAGTTTGTACAAAAATGTATTTACCCAATATCTAATGGCTGTGTACCTCTAAAGTTTAAAACTGTAAAACGAAAAAGATAAAAACTGTAAAAATGAAAAAAATAAAAATCTGAAATATCTTGTTTTTAGTGTTTTTCATCGAAAAAAAAAAAAATTAAATCACTATTTTGCAAACATGTATATACAACACATAAATCTAAAAGCCGTTTTGATAATTTATTTATCCTGTTATTCTCTTTTTTTTAAAATCAATTAAATCACCTACATAAAGAACATGTGTGGTTTTTTAACCTAAAAAGTCGTTATGGATCATTTTGAATATATTCCGTATTGGACGCCTAATTTTTTTGTTCATTATCTATCAATGTGCATAATTAGTTTTTCAATAAAACATCAACTTTACCGACACCAACATCATTTTCAAATGCCTAAAAAAATATTTGACTTTGGAAAATAATTTTAGCTTGATAAATAATGAAATACAAAATTATGACTTAAAAACCGATTTTTTTTTTAACGGCGTTAATATTTATATTGTATATTTTGTGTTTTGGAAAATAAATACATACTTTTTTAAACGTTAACTTGAGTAGTTTTTTTGGTTTTAAAAATCAAGGAATAACGGGAAAAATATTTTTTCATTGTGTTTAGAAACTAGATTTCAATTTTTTTTTTTTTTTTGAAGGAGTCAAAGTAAAAACAAGATTTTTTTGTCCACGGTTTCTGAGCGTTTCAAATAATTTTTAATTTTTTGATTTTGGAACTTGAAACTTACACAGCCATTAAATATTAGGTTAATACATATTTGTAAAAATTTCAGAATTCTTTGAAGTGTATGAGCGGAGATAACGTTAAAAAGTGTTTTTTTTTTATAAACGGCGCGTCACAAACAAATTTAATCGCAAATAATGGAACAGGCTATACAAAATTAACAATCTTAAATTGAGTTTCATCAAAATCTAGCAAGAATGTCTGCTACGGTCGATGGAATTCGGACAGCCACCAGTAGAGGAATTAATATTTCAGAAAATGTAAACTTAGATAATTTTAAATTTCTATAAAACTACATCTAAAATGTCAACAATTATTTTGATATAAAATTTGTTTCAATAAGACTCTCACAAGTTTCGCGATATTATTAAATAATATCAAAAATAGTATAAATTTGATTTCTCACATGAATCTGTTAAACAAATCCAAATAAACTCTTCACGAAAAGAAAATAGCTTTTAACTTTAGTAAAACTTATTACCTATCAAGACCACTTCTACCAACAATATTGTAGTACGTGGTTTTATGAAATTCAAACAAAATTTGTTTTTTCGATACTGGATCAAAGATTTTTGTATTTTTTTTTTTCAAAATCAAATTTTTAGATGTTGATTAATAATAGGTATCTTTAAAATGGCATACCAAATTTTTTGTTAACAAATCGTTTGAAAAAAATTTAATAATTTTTTTTTTAACGGCTCGATAGATTTTTTTGAGAAAAATTCTAAAAATTTATCGTCATAGAAGAAATCACGTCAAAAATTTTAATCAAAATTGTTAGAGCCGTTTTAGAGAAAACTCGAAGAACTCAAAAATCTTGTATGGGAGATACTCGTTCCAGACGAGATATTCAAAAACAAAAAAAAAAAAAGTTTCGAAATTTCATTAAAATCATCTCTATCAAATTTGAAGAAAATCCATTCACGCGTTTAGGCAGTGGAAATGTGTACAGATGGACACACGGACGCACAGACACACAGACCGACGGACGGCATGACGAAAACCACTTTTTTTTTAGACTTCTCCATCATTGTAATGTTTGTGTTGATTAAAACCTCAAACATTTTTTTTGACACGAGACCAATACTTGCCCTATAGAGCAAGTAAAAATTACACTATGTCGTAGCATGGTAAAGTTAAACACCTCATTTTTTTAAAAACCGACCATAAACAAAAAAGTAACAAATTTTATGATCGTACAATCTCGAATCCATTTGTGAGCAAACGGTACCGTTCTCCACTGGTGGCTGGTCGAGTCCGACTACCAAGGCATACAATTTTGCTGAATTTCGATAAAACTCTTTTCAAGTTTGTGAAGCTTTTATGGTATGTACAGTTATATGTGATATACTCAATTAAAGGTTATTTGATCGCGATGCTCAATAAAGTCGAATCATAGATTTATGAGGCTTGGGTAAATAGTCACGAAGCGTGGCGTAAAAAACCTTTTTTTACTGGTTTCTCGACTCACAGACTACAGAAAATAGTGAAAGTTTGTACAAAAATGTATTTACCCAATATCTAATGGCTGTGTACCTCTAAAGTTTAAAACTGTAAAACGAAAAAGATAAAAACTGTAAAAATGAAAAAAATAAAAATCTGAAATATCTTGTTTTTAGTGTTTTTCATCGAAAAAAAAAAAAATTAAATCACTATTTTGCAAACATGTATATACAACACATAAATCTAAAAGCCGTTTTGATAATTTATTTATCCTGTTATTCTCTTTTTTTTAAAATCAATTAAATCACCTACATAAAGAACATGTGTGGTTTTTTAACCTAAAAAGTCGTTATGGATCATTTTGAATATATTCCGTATTGGACGCCTAATTTTTTTGTTCATTATCTATCAATGTGCATAATTAGTTTTTCAATAAAACATCAACTTTACCGACACCAACATCATTTTCAAATGCCTAAAAAAATATTTGACTTTGGAAAATAATTTTAGCTTGAAAAGTTGATTTTTTGAAATTTTTTCTTTGGTATATCTCAGTATCATATTATTTTTTCTATTCAATAAAATTTACTTCATAATTTTAGGGCTTATACTTTTCGAGATGTCCAATATTTTTTTTCTCCTTTGCCCAATTTAACCGAACTTTCCCGGTAGAATTTCGAAAAATCCCGTTGTATCAGAACCTTACATTATACCACCTTATCTTTTAGTGTATTTAGTTTTTTCCTATCGCTTATAGTGTAGAAAATAAATCAATAACAACGGCTGACTTTTGTAATTTAATACATTTATTGTGTCGTGTGAAAAAAAAAAACAGGGCTGAAAAAGTCTATGTGTTATTACTGGTTGAATATTTTTATAAATGCCGACAATGAAGTATAACTTTAAACATAAAAGCCTATACAATTGTTTATTAAATTTTGTAAATATAGGCTCATCAAGGGAAAAGTTATCAATTTAACCTTACTACCGTAATGTTAACATTTTTCAATTTATTATTTTAATTTTAATTTATTATAGTAACAAAGTAATCAGCGGTCATTTTGAAGTATCAAACATTAATATGGGTCAACTTCAAGCTTCAATAAGACCATTTGAAATTCAACGAATGTAAAATTTAGTTTAATTTCACAAAAATGCACATGCACAGACGCATAGTCTTTGAAAACAAATTTCCTTCTAGAACTTTTGACAACATTTCTTAAATAATTTTACATTTCATAAAGTTTTACTTGCCTATTTGTAATTCGAATACAAATATAAAGTCACTTTTTCGATATTGGTGATCACAGCAGAGAGGACCAACATAAAATTTATTTTAATTCGTCCCCACACTGAGATGAAAAAAAAACGCACTAAAGGAAGACAATTCGTGTTTCACCAGGAGATCAATGTCAGGAACAATGGCTATGGACGATAAGGCCTCCATAAAGCACCTCTTATCCACATCAATCTACATCACACATGAGGTAGTTTCAGCGACTTTCTTACACGCTTGCATTACGTGCGCTCAAGCTAATCTTCTGATCAGAGTCTTTTGCGAAAAAAAGTGTATGACGCGTAGGTACGGAAGCAGCTTCTGGAACTGCAGGGTTAGCACGTTGAGCGTACTTATTTCGGGATAAATATAGTGCACAGCACAGCGCAGGGTATAGGCAAGTGTGTATAGTGTATGCCTGCATTCACTTACATATATGTATGTAGGTCCAACATCGGCCTAACATATAATTCATTGAGTCATTCACCATCCGCCCTGAAGAGCTCGACTCGTATACCTAAACCAACCTCTGTTCTTTTATTATATTTACCCAGGTGCAATAAATGATGCCCACTCATCTTTGTGCAGCGTTTTGGAGCTCCACTCCGTGAGCAGAAAGACTTTTTCGAAATCCCAGAATACCAACAGATCCGCGCAACTGATTATGTATGATAATCACTTTGGAGTGTTGTGGCTGCAGGATTGCTTCATCAGCGATATGGGAACTTATTACTTCTGCAGGAACTCTGCTCAAGAGATCTATCTATCTATCTGTTCGGTTCGCTATGGTTCTTTGGCGTTTAAACCTACTAGACTTAGAATCGAATGGGAAAATTGAATGAGAAGCGGAATTAAATTGCATGAATGAATGAATGGAAATTGCAACACGTGCCCTCAGGGGATGTCCGACGTATGTGGATGGATATGTTTTTGTCTGGTCGGGGAATTGGTGGGCTGGAGCTGGAGCTGGATTTTTTGCAACAGCAGCTTCAGAAATTGAGTTGAAGTCACTGGGTGCCTGTCTATCCATTGTGCTTCCATACTAATGAGATTTAAGATTCTGTAAGTATACATATATGTTTATCAAAGATTTTAAGAGAAAGGACGGAGATATTATTAAAATTTTAATACTTTTAACCAAATGGTGCATGGAGGTTAAGAACAATATACAAATGTTATGTTTTTAACTGTACAAATAACTTACTTCTCAGGCATCTATTATGTATGATGTATGAACGTATGCTGCATGTTTATTTTTTATTTTAACGAATCAATAGAAGGAAATATATTTGTAGGTATACGGTGCCTCATACATAGACTTCTATACGATTTTTCTTATTTAATACAAATTTTACAATGCTTATTTTTTTTGGGATATTTTTCATAATTTTTAGTTATTTTCTAGTGAATTACTACTGGTCCAACCGATTTCGTTCAAAACTGGTCACCAGGTTCTCCTTATCATTTCAAAAAGTATACGATATTTAGTTTTTCAAAAAAAAAAATTGAATAAAAAAATTAAACAAAAAAAATTTTTACTTCGATATTTTTTTTTTTTTAATATAACGGGTGATTTTTTAGCTGGTTTGGTTTTGGCAACACTGGTTTTGACAGCTGACGTGTGTCACTGTCAAACAGCTTCAGTTTGGTTTGCAATGTAACCATGGATCGTCTTACAAATGAACAGCGCTTGCAAATTATTGAATTTTACTATCAAAATTCGTGCTTGGTTCGAAATGTTCATCGCGCGCTGCTTCCATTTTATGGTCGGCATTCTCGACCTTCTGAGCCGTCTATTCGGAAGATTGTGACCAAATTTCGCACCAAATTTACTTTGTTGGACATTAAACCACCAACACGTTTACGTACTGTGCGTAGTGAAGAAAATATTGCGGCCGTATCAGCTAGTGTGACAGAAGACCGCGAAATGTCGATTCTAGCAGTTAGGCCTTTATTACAGCACTACGTGGAAAATTTTGTGGATGGATTTGGGCGTAAAGCCTTTTAAGATACAGCTGGTGCAAGAACTAAAGCCAGCCGACCTACCACAACGCCGAATTTTTGGTGAATGGGCTCTTGGAAAGCTGGCCGAGGATCCGCTTTTTTTATCGAAAAATTGTGTTCAGCGATGAGGCTCATTTTTGGTTGAACGGGTACGTAAATAAGCAAAATTGCCGCATTTGGAGTGAAGATCAGCCAGAAGCATTGCAACAGCTACCAATGCATCCCGAAAAAGCCACTGTTTGGTGCGGTTTATGGGCCGGCGGCATTATTGGGCCATATTTCTTCAAAGATGATGCGAATCGCAGCGTTACTGTCAATGGTGAACGTTACCGAGCGATGATAACAAACTTTTTTTTGCCCCAAATGGAAGTTCTTGACTTGCATGATATGTGGTTTCAACTAGACGGTGCCACATGCCACACAGCACGCAAAACAATGGCGCAATTGCGAGGCGAGTTTGGTGAAAAGTTAATTTCACGTTTCGGGCCGGTCAATTAGCCGCCTAGATCGTGCGATTTGACACCATTAGATTATTTTTTGTGGGGGTATGTCAAGGCTAATGTTTATAGGGACAAGCCCGCTTCGATTGACGCAAGGGAAGCCAACATCCATCTATTCATTCGTGAGATACCGACCGATATGTGTGAAAGAGTATGCCAAAATTGGACTCAGCGGATGGGCTACATGAGACGCAGCCAACATTTGCATGAAATTATCTTTAAACATTAAATTGCAAGGTTCAAACTATCGATTCAAATAAATATTTCATTCATTTTTTCGATTTTTTTGTGTTTTTTTTTTTTAAGTTCTAAGCCTCTTAAAAAATCACCCTTTACATACCTAATAATATTCGTACCAAAAACTCTATTTTGCAATGCCTAGCAAATAAATTTTTACTTTGAACTACAAGAGCAAGTTCGTGCGTAAGCTTGCCTAGCCCAGACCAAAGTGTCACACGTTTGGCGTGGGTACTCTTTATATGGATAATGTGTAATTTTGTCGTGTCGCAATCCCAATTTTTGTTTTTATGAGTTTCGCTCTATTATCCATTAACTGAACTGATCTTTCCCAAACGACGCCTGATTCGTAAGATCTTTTCATTTAATCAAAAATTTATAAACGTTTTAGGGCCAGTTTTTTTTCAAAGTAGGTCAAATCTGCATTTGATTATCACAGATTCCTTTTAATCGATAATTTAAGACCCGTGAGAATCAAAGAGCGTTCGTTCTTTAGCTTGATTAACAAATCATTGCTTTACTACAAATCATTCCATTTTCTGTCAGTTCGGTTCTCAAAACTTAATCAAGAATTAGGTTAATAATAAAAATAATTTTAATGAGCTTATGTACATTCTACGCAATCAAAAATTACATTTGAACCGGTGGTGCTGTGGAAAGAGCCTCGCTTCGTGAGCGAGTGGTCGCTGATGGTTCATATCTCGACGGTAGAAAATCTTTCAATATTTCAATCTTTTCAAACCAAAAAAGGGACAACGAAAATCAATTATGAACAAGCAAATTCTCGCTTTTAAAGCGAGAATCTTTCTACTGCCACTGACTGACTTATTTTCGATTTCCAAAGTAACGGAGATGACAAAAAACGCTTTCAATGTCGTTTGTCTCGTTGAAGAAGTAATATTCTTTCTTTAAGCTTGGTGGGTGTTGATTTGTTCAATAGGCTGCCAGTTCTATGTTTATATAAAATGCACGACTGGGGCACACGTACTTGCTCTTGTAGATAAATTTACTATTTATGCTAAGCCTTTTTAATTAATAATTTGTAAATGCAGTTTAAAAAAAAATTAAAATCCGATTTTCAAACGACTAAAACAGCTTGGTAAATGAATTTAACCTCAAAACAAAGAATGCAATTTGATTTCTTTTATAATGATACATTTTTAGAGAAAAAAATTTGAAAATCGTTAGAGCCGTTTTTTTTAAAAACTATTATTTCCATATAAAATTCAGCAAGGACTTTTATAAAAAAAAAAAATGGTACGCCATTTTTAAGATATTATTTATCAACATCTAAAAACTAAAAGTTGAAAAAAAGATTTGAATAGTTTTCGAAAATATGATTTTTCAAAAAAAAATTTCAATTTTTTTTTTTAATCCAAAAAAATTATTTCCGAAATTTTTTTTAACTAAATATTATTACAGGAACTTAAAAGCATACATGTAAAAAAATGGCTGAAATTGTTTGAGATATAAAGGAGAAAATCAGAATTTAAAAAAAACGGTTCTATGGCAGGTACCGTTAATAACATTTTTTGAAAAAAATGGTTCTCATTTAAAGATAGACCTTACCCAAAGAAATCAAAATCGTAGGCATCATTATTGAGAAAAATGAGTTTTTCTAAAACCGGTACATGACAGGTTTGAAGTAAATCGACCCATCCGTTAAGGCTGTGGTCTCTGATACATACAGAAAGACAGAGAGACAGACAGAGAGACAGACAGACAGACAGAGAGACAGACAGAGAGACAGAATTGTCGGACCCACTTTTTTCTCATTCTCTATCATCGTAATGTCATATGCTGTTAAGGTGGCGAGATTCTGTTTCTATGATCTTACAACTTTAGCAACGATAATTTGATTGCCCTAGAATTATCTGGTTTGCTCAATATCAAACAATTTTAGATCTACACAGTACACAAAAATAAAAGAATTGTCATATTGACTGTTTTGGTAGTCAATACGACAATAAAATTGACAATTTTCAGCCAACAACCGCGATAGTCAATATGAAAATTTCCGATAGTCAATATGACAATCTAAATTCGTTCTTCAACTCGGTAGTCAATATGACAACTGCTGTAGTCAGTGTGACAACTTTTGATTGAAAGAATTTGAAAGATCGGTTGTCATATTGACTATCGCGGTAGTCAATATGACAACTACGGTAGTCAAAATGACAACTTTTGGTAGTCAATATGACAACTTTTGGTAGTCAATAAGACAACTTCGGTAGTCAATATGACAACTTCGGTAGTCAATATGACAACTTCGGTAGTCAATAAGACAACTTTTGGTAGTCAATATGACAATTTTATTTTTAAAAACCAAAATTAAAATTGAATTTTTAATAGTCAATTTCGGTAGTCAATATGACAATAGCGGTAATCAATATGACAGCATTTGGTAGTGTGTTTGACAATTTTGGTAGTCAATATGACTACCAAGTTGTCATATTGACTACCAAGTTGACCTTCACAAAAGTTTTTATATCGATTATCGGAATTATTAATTTCCGATTTTATTTCGGTTTTCATATTGACTGTCACGTTGTCATATTGATTACCGAAATTGTCTTATTGACTACCGAATTGAAAAATTTTCGTATTGACAATCGAAATGTTAGATTAAGTTTTTATTTTAGTTTTCATATTAATTACAAAGCTGTCTATTTTATACCGAATTTTCATTAAAGTTAAAAAAAGTTTTCATGTTGGAAAATTTAAATTAAATTTTCAATTTGGTTGAATATGAAATTGACTTCCAAATTGTCAAATTGCATACCGAAATTGTCATATTGACTACCAAATGTTGTCATATTGACTACCGCGGTATGAAAACCGTGGTTGTCATTTCGAATTCCAAAATTGACTACCGAAATTGACTATCGAGTTGTAAATTTCGGGTTCATTGTCATATTGACTACTTTGATAGTCAATATGACAATTTCGCTGTTTTTCAAATTGACAACGGACGATGGTCATATTGACTACGGTTGCTTTTTTCTGTGTAGATCAGTTATTACAAAAAAAAAGTAAAAAAAATCAAAATATAAATAAGAAAAAAAAAAGGTTTAAGAACCATGAAAACCAAAATAGATTTATGAATTCTAAAAATAGATAAACTACTCATAGCTGTAGAAAATATACGTTTACTGACTGAATGCAAATTTTACATCACACAGTGAAACTTTAATTGAATGAAATTACTTTGGCACTCCCATTTCCGTTTCCAAGTCTCATTCACTCCCATATTATCATTTATTCCAAAGTTGCATGGCACTGTACATTATATAGACACGGGATATAGCAACACATCGATTAAGACCCAAAATCCTCAACAACCATCATCATCAGCATCTCTGATGCCAACACAACAATGGACTTTTTAAATGGCAAATCTTAAGTGTTCCCGCCTGCTCTTTCTCTGCTGTTGGTGTACCACACTTGTCCATGCTTACTTTTAACCAGCATTCAGGCGTTGAAGTTAGAAAAGTCTGCTGCACAGCAAGAAAACGTCTCGCTGTCTGACCCGAGAGCCTATAAAGAGTCCTTTCAGAGTTCTTTTTGCTATAAAGGTGGTGTCACTGTTACTGGTATTTTTTTATTTTTTGTTTTTATTTTTGTGTAGTGCGGAATATGGACCGTTTTGTAATGCTTTTTGCAACAAAAAAAAAGTAATTCTATACCATGTCTAGGTTTAAAATACTTTGCAGACGCGTTGAAGCTATAGGACCATCATTTACCAGCATCTCAAAAGACAGAGAGGGCTTATATAAAGCCAAAACGAATTCTAGCGTCACGTCACATTTCATGTATCGTGTAGTTTGTCGCCTTTTGTGTTGCGGTCATCATCGTTTAGGTTCCTATGACAAAGGTAAATTTTACAAGCATTTTATATAATGTACGCGTGGTATTAAAGACGGGTTATCTGAATTCAATTTTTTTTTTCTTTTTAAACAATTCAATCTATTAATTTGAGAAAAATATAATTTTAATTTGTGTAACTAATGAGAAAAAAAAATTTGATATTGACCAGTGATTAACGAAATACAGGGTGTGTCATGCTAACTTTATATGGAATTTGGGTTTAAAAAAAAGTTTTAATTTTTTTCTGAATAAAACAAGGAATTTGGGTTTAAAAAAAAGTTTTTATTTTTTTCTGAAAAAACCAAGAGCCCATTTTTTTTTTGATTTCACGGCATAAATACGATAATTAATGAGCGAAAAAAAAATTTGATTTGACCAAAAATTAAAAAGTGTCATGCTAACTTTATACAGGGTGATTTGCATAAAAAAGCCAGAAAAATACTACTTAATAACGTAAAATTTTGAAAAAAAATGGTTTAAATAAAAAAAAATATGTTTTTTTCTCGAAATTTTGACTTTGAAAAATAATATTTCAAAAACTATTCATTTGAACAACTTACTTTAAAATTTAAATTAATGTATAGGTTTTTGGCAAAATGCTATAGCACGACTCTGTAGGTATAACCGTTATTTTTAAATAATATTTTTTCCGTTTTAAGTGATTTTTTTCTTAAATTGCCCCTCCCGCCTAAACGGGGGAAAATGGACCCCCCCTCCTATACGATTTTTTGCTTGTCTAAGTCCAACCTACACACCCTATCTTTTTGTCACACCTTATGCAAATCACCCTGTATAAAGTTAGCATGACAAACACTTCTGATCAAATTCTGACCAAACTAAGAACGCGGCAATTTTTTTGACTTCACGGCATAAATGCGGCAATTATACGGCAATTACTGAGCCAAAAAAAAATTACCTTTTCAAAAGTTGTCATGCTAAGTTTATACGGGTACTTTTTTGTTTGCTGGAGAATTTTTTGGTGTCGTTTGCATCAAATTGATTAATTCGTTTGGGCCACACATTTTCTGCGATCGATAAAAAAACAAAGTTTAGCGTAACACCAGTGATTGAACCGGCCGGCAGCGGCAACCTCTTGCTTACGAAGCGAGTATATTTTTAGCTTTTAACCTTGTCGATTAACAAATGAGTGTTTTTAGATTTTTCTCTTTCATTTAAATAGAGTTACCTTCTACTTATACACATTTTGCAGTTGGCACCCGACATTTTTCAATTAGAAGAGAATTAAGGCTACAAATTGATTTACATTTAAGCCAAACTCCACATAAAGTTCATACTTTTTGCTTAAATAAGAATTATTTGAGTAGGGTTTCCAGTTGAACAGGGTTACCGCAATCTGATCTTTGCAATCTTATCTTTTTTTATTGAATTTTTTCCATATTTTTGACTTTTGATTGGCAGTTACATATTTTGGTTTTTTAATCATCCAAAAAGTTTTGATGCTTGAAGTGATGTAGTTTTTGTTTTTGTTTACACAGGGTTTCCCCGATAATGTACCCATTTAAAAAATGGAAACCTTATGTTTATTTTAAGTATTTACCAACTTATCTTTCATATGACACCAATTTAAATCTCTAACCTTATGAGCTAATCTATCAATTCGACGGTCGCCGCTTGGACTAAGCCTTTGAATATAATCAAAAATAATTGGTTTAAAAATATACTTACGATTTTATACTGCTTCCAGTTATTTTTTTTCGTTTTGACATTTCGTGTATTTTTTTTTTATTTTTCTAGAGTTCTGCAAACATTGAAAAAACAAAATAGCCCTCAATTGGCTATTAGAACAACTAATTTTTGTATTTCAAAATCCAGATCCAGATAAAAACTAGATCATGTGTTGTTCTTTTAATACCATGTGCTTTTGAAAGATTCAATCCAGAACAATTTTGGGGGAAAATATAACACAGCTTATATTCTTGTCCTATTCCAACTCCTATCAGGATCCATCAATTTAGCTCCCAAACATATGTATAAAGGTAAATATTAACAAGGATTACTTGCAACGGTTTTTTTTTTGTAAACGGTCCTGCCATAGTAAACTATGGAATTAATGAGTCTCGCAACACTATGTGCATTTAGTTTAATATATCATGATTTTATTTTTAATTTATCAAAAAATGCTATAAAAATAAAGTTATTGAATTGTTTTAACCAAAGTTTTCAAAAATATAAAATTTGAAAATATTTTGGAAAAATAGCCAAAATGTTTAATTCAATTCGGTAAAGATCCAAAAATTAGTAAATATTTTGCTGCAAGCAAATAATATAAAGTAAGAGTCTTAAAAATGTATGAAATAAAATACATATTTCTCCATATTTTTGAGGTGCTCTAAATACATCTTTTTTATCTAAGAATAGGAAAAAATACAATTTTGGACTCTCAGCCAACTTTTTGTATGGCAAAGGACGATTTTTTTCCAGCAAAATATTTTAAAATTTGGTAGAAAATGGAATAATATCTGCTTCTAGGTAATAGTTGTCAAGCCATTCTTTGATTTCTTTCATTCATTTGTTCTTCTTTCGAATAAAGTCCTTATCAGCTTAAATTTATTAATCTTCATTCAGTAAACCAGACAATCTTATTTTTTTCTACCAAAGGAATGAATTTTTAACTAACTTCCTGTTTATTGTTAAGAGCCGTTTGCTGAAACGAAACCTTAGCATTTATGTTCAACATAAAGTCTTTTGTGAATGTATAAGTAAATATAAATATTTTAAGTATCACATCCGCAACTGGGCTTTAGATGATCAGCTATAAAAGCTGCCTAATAAAAAGAATTATATTCCGGTTTGTCATTCTTTTAGTCTTAGTTTCTGATTAAAGATCACGCCAGCTAGACAAAAAAGAGGCCTGACCCGGAAAAATACTTTATTTAATTTTTATTTGTGGAAATTGTTGTAAGTAATGTAATCTTGAAAAAAAAAACTACATCAATGTTGCAATTCTAGGTTTCAATATGGAAAATCTGACCAACTTGAAGTATTAATAGAAAAAAACATTATTTTTTCGTTTATTTTAAATATAATTTTTAAATTTCTGTTTTATTTCCAAAATGCAAGTTTTGTTATTTTGTTATAAAGTTGTAATGCAATTTGTTTTTATAATATTTGTTTATGTTCAGAAGAAGGCAACAACCACTGCCGCAACGTTTGGAAAAAGTTAATGTTATCTTTTGTTTCAATACTAAATTTATCGTGACCAAGAAAAACGACGAAAAAGATTTTTCTGTTTTTCACTGCACCTATTAAACTAATTATCCTTGAAAAATCATTTGATTGTCAAATCAAGCTTATTTTATAGTAAATCTATTGAAATTAAAACCAAAAGCGAATACAACTTCTCTAATTTGCTTTGATTGTCTTTTTTTTGCAAATTTTTATTTAGGTATTCTGTGGAATAGTGGTTGTTTTTCAGAGAATCATCGTCCAATAATGGTAGGTGCGTATAGTGATAAAATTTGACATGAACTTCATTTGCTGTATAAAAATCAATATGCAAAAAAATGCTTGAAATTGTGTGTTTTTCTCAAGGAAGACGGTGTGGTTGTGCAACAAGAGTATCAAAACACCCTGTGAAAATAATTTAAGATTTAAAAACAAATAGAAAAATAAAAAAACATTAATATCCCACGAACTTTTAATCTTGGAATGATTTTTGAAATAAAAATTGTTGGATAAATAGTTACAAAAGTCTTGTAACAACAACTTGTTCTTAATATTTTAATAATTTGCACATTGTTTATCATTTCAAAGAACGAAAAATTGTAAGCCTAACAGTAAAATTGTTGTGCGTCAGAGTTGTGAGAATTGCAGTCTATTCAGTACTGCAGTTAATTGACTAAAAACACTAAATTTCTTAAGTCTTTTTCAATTTTTTTAACTTACAGTACTTTGACTGTAAGACTACAGTCAGCAAGCATTACTAAAATTTTAACTGAATAGTCAATGAAAGCACTTCATTGACTAAAAATTTATTAACTGCAGAACTTTTCGACTGGTTTTAGTCTTTTAGTCAGTAAAAATTTTATGTCAGGTGAACTTCCACACTTCTATGACACTTTCTTGTGGGAATATGGAGCTCGGAAAGTAACTTTAAGTTAAAAACATACAAACAACAAGAACAAAAAACTCTCTACTGATTTGAAGACTAATAGCAGTAAAAAAAACTGCAGTTAATTTACTTTTACTCAATTAACTGCTTTCGTTAACTGTACAGTCAGTATTTTAATTCCTCTTTACCCAAACAACTTTTTTAAAGAAATTCTCCTGCAACTTTCTGCCTGTGGCGATATTATTTGACTTAAAATTAAACTAACCTCTTTTTGGCGCGAAACGACGCGACGTTTATGAATGAAAAATATAATTTTGGACTTTCCATATGTAGCGGAGTTCATTGAGAAGTTGCGATCATGATTGCCTCAGGCAGCCCATAGAAAAACAAATTGCTTAGCTGGGAAAGGTTATAGAGAAGTCAATAAACCCTAAAGCAAAATACACAGCCATCAGAGTAGAAATGAAATTTTGAAATGTTCAAGTATAATTTATTATTTTATGTCTGTTAATATTTTTCATACTTCAACTAAATGAACAATAACATGATTTTCTTTTAAAGCTTTCAATATTCTTCCTTCATTTAATTATATTAATTGTGTCTTAGTCTTGTGTATCGTCAAATTTTCAGCAGGAAATAATAATTGTAAATCATAGCAAATTTTAGATGTGTGTGAGAAATTAATCCAGCTGCCGATAGATTTTTTGAATAAATGCCAAAAACCTATTGACAGTTGGATTTAACGTTTCCTTTTAAATCTTGCTGCACTTCGAATAACTTTTTTTATAAAAAAAAAAAATTATCCGCATTGGTTTTTTTGAAAGTTGGAATTTATATCAAACTAAGTGTTAGCATTAAAATAGTTCTAAAACGATTAAATAATATGGCGGTTTTTGTTTCTGTTTCATAAAAATTCTTGTTAAGAGAGTACCAAATAAGTATGTTCAGAAATAAAAAAAAAAAATGAATGCTTATTTTAGGGTTTAAAATTTTGGTCTTATTTTCTCGCGTTTTCTTTCTTCCTCAGCTTGACTTAAAGAACATCACAAGAAGAACTGATTGACAACTTGACAAGATATCACACTCACCAAAGTACCTCGAAACGCGAACGCATAAATCAAGATCATGAAGACATTCAGTTCGAAATACAAGCAAGACAAAACAAAAACAACAACAAAAAAACTGGGATGAATCATCGTCTTCTGTGTTGTAGGTTGTGTTAAAGATTTGGTTTGAGGAAAATGCTGCACATTTGCAGTGATTACTGTATAGTTAAAATAAAACAAAAATCCATCCTCACAATGATGAATCCATCAATTTGGTTTTGTGTAGGGATGTCGGAGTCGTCGTGTCTTCTGAATTCCAAGCAAATTAAATAAAAAAAAAGGGATGTTTACACTTCTTCTTCTTCTTCTGTGATAGGGTCCATTGCATGTTGGTCCCTATTTATGCATATTTTTCATCGCATCATCGTAAATTAAGATCTTAATCTCGGACATTTTCGTTTCAACCCAGCAACATAGGGATATGTATAGGTATGTCGAGGAATGGGCTACTGTCCAACGCCGAAGCCGACGCCACGGCTGCCGATTTCCGATGTCGAAACGAATTCGATTGGATAATGATGGCGGCTTAAGAATGGCCTGTGGTACCATCCAATAACAAGAAATTTAAATAAACGAGAGGTTCAAGAGCGCAGGAGCTATTGGGCACACGATAATCAAATGGATTGTGATGATTTGCAAATTAATGGCAGATTGATTCTTGAGATGAAGTGGGTTATATGAACGGGAAGAGGGACTGAAATCATGTTTTGATTGGAGTTTTAAGCGATTTTTCTTTAGCATATTTATTACCATGAATGACGATGGAGATTTAAACCAAGTTTTGACATCTGCTTTCAAATCAATCAATCAAAATGATTCGATTTGAAACCATCTGTAGCGAGAAAGAATACCCAGTCTCTTACTTTTAACATTTGAACATCCTTACTGGTGCAAAATAATCGGTTTTATGCTAACAACACAATTCCACAGATTTATAATTTTTAAGGACGATTTAAATTGGTCGTTTAGTGACATGCCTCTACTAAAGAAGCCAAAAATGCTTAGAACCACAGGCTTAGCATCTACCGACACGTTAGAATGACACCAAGTTCTTTTCTCTGGATGATAGGCTTACTAGAGCAGAGAGAGTTTGAAAAAAAACTGCATTTCATCTTTCAAAATTAATTTCATTCTTTTTAAAATTTGATTTTTGGGGCAAATTGGCAAAAAAATCAAAAAAAAAATAACAGTTACAAATAAAGTGAAGTATCGTATAGGGACGTCCAATAGAAAAATTAAATGTTTATCAAAGACAATTTTCTTTTATATTTCCTGCCAAAGATGTCCAGCACTTCATAAGCGAAATCTTGGTGGATATGCATTAAAGCTTATCCATTCAAACGCTCTTCTGTCATCCTGTTGCGAAAAAAATTATTTTAATCGACGTAAGGTAGAGAAAGATCGCTCAGCAGTGCTAGTAGTCACTAGAAACGTGTATAACAATTGACAAAGAGTTCTTATATTTGGCAGCACCGTTGCTCTTTTGTAGGCATCTGCTGAAGCTACTGGGATATTTTCTCTCGTCTGTTGCCAAATTTTTAGCTCTCCCTTTAAAGCGTACAAACAACGGAGGTCTTCTTTTTATGCTTCAGCGCCTTGCAACTTTTGCAACTACCCGATTCATTGCATGGGCGCGAGGTAACCTGGATGACATTTCACTTAACATATAATCCAGAAAAGGAATATATACTGAAAGACGGTAATATTCTTCAACTGGCTGAGTCTGAATGTTCGGCCGATTTGTTTGACGGCCAATGATTCTGCAGACCGTGCTTACTGCACCAATTTCATTTGCGATGGCCTCAGCCTGATTGAAATGTTTTTTGAATGTGTCCGTACTAGTTTCACGTTGCCTCTGTAGACTTGCTGTGGTCGTATTTATAAGCTGAACTGCGAAAAGTATATCGATTTCAATGACTTGTAATGATCGGGATAAGGGCAGCGTGATTCCTAAAATATCAGAGAGGATTACCAAGCTGATGAGTAACTCCGACGACATTATAGATTGGAGCAACGAAACTAGAGCGAAAATAAGCTTTAATTTTTCAATGAGATTCCTAGCAGACAAAAAGCTTTTTGTCTGCTACATCCTACATGTCAAGGTCTTTTTTCAAACAATTTTTCTGTGTGGAATGTGGGATAGATATTTTTCTTTTTTATACCACAAATAAAAAAATCTCATCCATATTTCTGTGGGTGCCGGCCGGTGTGCCCGGATTTTTTTTTTTCAGAAATAATTGGTGATTACTGATTACTTTGAAGAAAGGTATCATTTAAGGAAACAATTGTTTTCTTTTTTCTTTCTCTTTATCATAATTTTACTTATTGCAAGATTGTTTATTTATTTGTGAGGTGGTGCTTTTCATAGGAAAGGGATGCAACAAACAATACAATTCGGATTTCCAGCCAGAAATAGACAAGAGTTTCACTTGATCAAATTCTCAAAATACTTGTGTTATGGTATGAATGTGAAACACACTTATACATTTATTAAATATATATGATCCAGTTATGTACCAATGAAATACAATAAAGAGCCCAGTCATATTCATCATCTCCTAAAGACTAGTCGTTTTACTCTGACAATAACATGGTGTCAGGTGTGTTTTTAAATAAATAACAAATGTCTGGACCAACTCTCAAGACGGAAGACCAAAGTGACAAAGATATTGAACTAGACAAAAATTTAGTAAGCGAGTCAAGTAAAATTGCACTAGATAAAAATTTATTCAGTGAACCAAGTGAAGAAGCAGCAATGAATATTGCCCCTCCCCGTGCTGTAAATGTAAAAGAAAATCAGGCGGACAATTTTATAATATTTCGAAAGCAATGGGAAAATTTTGAAATTGCCGCTGATCTAGCAAAAAAACCAGAAACTCAAAGAATTGCAATTCTTAAAACGTGTATTGGCGAAGATTGTTTTAGAATTTTATTACAATTGAAAATCTCTACAGATGCCGGTAAGACTACTGCAGGAATTTTGGATGCACTAGAAAACCATTTTAAGCCAAAAGTTAATATCAGGTATGAAAGGTTTGTATTTAATACTACAAAGCAAACTGAAAACGAAGGTATAGATTCCTACGTTTGTCGTCTACGTGAGCTCATTAAAAGTTGCTCATTTCCCGCAGAGCACGAGGAAGATTTTATTTGCGACAGATTGATACCAGGTGTCATGAATACCGAAATGCAAAAAAAACTTCTTATGGAAGACGAATTAACTCTTAAATCTGCAATAAATATTTGCCGTTTGATAGAACAAACAACAGTAAGAATGAAAGCTCTTACACATGAAGACAAAGACAACACGATTGAAGCAAATCAAATAACATCGAATTATGTACCGAAACATCAATTCAGCAATGCAACAAATTATAATCATCAACACACTAAGAAAACACATAAAATACAACAGGGTAACAGGAATAACTGCGATTACTGTGGAGCTCTTCATGCTAAAGGCAAATGCCCAGCATATAGAGCAATATGTAAAAAATGCGGTAAAATGAATCACTTTAGCAATGTTTGTAGGAGTCAAAGTACATCATATGTAAAAAAAAGACAAACGAAAAATCAAAATAGAGTAAATGAGATTCACAATGCAGCAACAAGTGAAGAAGAAACAGAGGATGATGACATTTTCCTTGTCACTTGTATTGAATCATCTAATAAGAATCTGATAATGCGAAACATGAACTTTATATCCAACAAAAACAAAATTCATACAATTGAATGTATAATTGACACAGGTGCGTCTTGCAACATAATTAATATGAACATTTTAAAGCAAATAACCTGCGGTTCTGTCAAAATAAACAAAACGAATAAGAAATTAAAAAGTTACAGTGGACATTCAATTATTCCAATTGGTGCAGTTAATTTAGAATGTGAGTCTAATGGGAAAAATGTTTCTATAGAGTTTCAAGTAATTAATGAAAAATTTAAAACTATCATCGGTGCCCGTAGTTCACAAGACCTAGATATTATTCGCGTTAACCATATTGAAGAAAAGCAAACAAATCAAACTACGACTTTAATTCTAAAAAAATATGCTGATGTATTTAAAGGAGAAGGTATTTTGCCAGTTCCACTGAAGTTGGAAGTCGATCCAAAGGTACGCCCATCACATCAACAACCTAGAAGAATCCCAGTTGCGTTGCGGTCGGATTTACAAAAAAAACTTGAAGATTTGGAAAGAAAAGGCATAATAAGTAAAATTGAACACCACACGCCCTGGATAAGTAATCTTTTATTGGTTAAAAAGAATGATAAGCTGCGAATATGTTTAGACCCAACAGAACTTAACAAAGCATTGTTAAGAGTACACTACCAAATTCCTACAATAGAAGAAATGTTACCCAATTTAACAAACGCAAAGATTTTTAGTAAGCTTGATGCCAAAAATGGATTCTGGCAAGTTCCATTAGACAGTGAAAGCCGTGAATTAACCACATTTTGGACACCTTCAGGAAGATATTGTTGGAATCGCACCTGCACCTGAATATTTTCAAAAGTTACAACACGAAATATTACATGGTTTGAAAGGCGTGGAGGTTATCGCGGATGACATTTTGGTTTATGGAAAGGGATTGACAGAAGAAGAAGCACAAAATGACCATGACCAGAATTTGGAAAAGGTTTTAGAAAGGGTAAGGCAGTATAATTTGAAATTAAATTCAAAAAAGAATCAAATAGGCTTAAAGAAAGTAACATTCTTTGGCCATTTACTCACCGATCAGGGTCTCCAAGTTGATCCAGATAAAATTATAGCGATACGCGATATGCCACCACCAACAGATGTTGCAAGTACACAACGATTTCTCGGTATGTGTACTTATTTATCTAAATTCCTACCTAACTTGTCAAAAATTTCAGCACCATTACGAAAAATTTGTCGTGAAAATGAAGAATGGAAATGGACATCCCAAGAAAAGCAATCTTTTAATGAAATGAGAGAAATGTTAACAAAAGTTCCTGTCTTGCAATATTTTAACGTCAACAAAGATGTCCAGATACAATGCGATGCTAGTAAAGATGGTCTTGGTGCCGTACTTCTTCAAGAAGGACATCCAATATCTTATGCGTCCCGAACCTTGACTAAAACCGAACAACATTATGCGCAGATTGAAAAAGAATGTCTTGCCATCTTGTTTGCCTGCAAGCGATTTAACC
Organism: Meliscaeva auricollis; assembly: GCA_948107695.1. Classification (NCBI taxonomy): domain Eukaryota; kingdom Metazoa; phylum Arthropoda; class Insecta; order Diptera; family Syrphidae; genus Meliscaeva; species Meliscaeva auricollis. Next base: position 21,604,256 of record OX403616.1, on the reverse strand, counting down.
AATACATTTGTGCTAAAAAAAATATTCTGGTCGAGTCTGATCATTTGCCATTAATGACAATTTTTAAAAAATCAATTTTGAAAACACCTAAACGATTGCAACGCATGCGGCTGAGCTTACAACGTTATGATGTCAAAATTGTATATAAAAAAGGAAAAGAAATGTATTTGGCGGATACACTATCTCGAGCCGTAGCTCCTAGTAAGTTGGAAAACCTGTCCAAAAATTTTGACATATATACGATAGAATCATTGTTTTCAGAAATTAGCCAAATTAATGCGATTGAAGACCTTCATATCAAAGACCATCGATTAGAAATCATTAAACAAGAAACATTACTGGACCCAACTTTACAAAAGCTCACGAAAATTGTTAGTAATGGATGGCCACCTGAGAAACGCTGTTTGGAAAATGACATCACTTGCTACTGGAACTATAGAGAAGATATTACTCTTCAAGATGGAATACTTTTAAAAGGTGATCGCATAATCGTTCCAAGTAAGTTAAGAAAATCCATATTACAAAAAATACACTATGGTCATCAATGGATAGGTGCATGCTTAAGAAGAGGTCGAGATTCTATTTTTTGGCCAAATATTAATAATCACATAAGAGAAATATGCCTGAAATGTGAAATCTGTCTTAAAAATAGACCAAATCAACAAAAACTTCCGCTTCAGTGCCCTGTTTTGCCTGACTTCCCATTCCAAAGGGTCGGATTAGATATTTTTGAATTTTTTATTAATTCCAAAAAGAAGTATTTTTTAGTAACAGTCGATTATTTTTCAGATTATTTGGAGGTAGATGAATTGACAAATATAACTGCTTCTTCTGTAATAAGAACCTGCAAAAAGAATTTCAGTCGTCATGGAATCCCACAAATTGTCGTATCAGATGGAGGACCCGCTTTCATTAATAAAGAGTTTAAACAATTTGCCTATGATTGGGAATTTCAACATTCAAGGAGCTCACCCCATCATCAAGAAGGAAATGGAAAAGCAGAGTCAGCTGTTAAAATAGCAAAATCGCTGTTAAAAAAATCAATGCAATCAGGGAACTGTTTTCGGAAAATGCTTTTGGAGTACCGCAACACAGAAAATCAAATAGACTCAAGTCCTAACCAACGCCTTATGTCAAGGCGCACTAGAGGTGCTATTCCGGTTATAAATGAGAAATTTATACCAACGGTACAAGCTGATGTAAGAAACAATATAATTCGTCATAAACAACAAACCAAGAAATATCATGATCGTTCAAGTAAAAATTTACCGCAGTTAGAATATGGTCAAGATGTGCTGGTCCAACTTAAACGTAAACCTGGTGACAATTCTTGGACTAGAGGCAGTATAAGCGATATCAATTCGGATCGGACAGCGACTGTAGAGGTAAATGGTGAGCAATATCTTCGTAATCGCAAGCATATTTTGCAGGTTCCAGAAAACTCTGTTCGAATTGAAACAAACAACAATGAACTCACAGCAGAAAACGGAAACAGCCAGCAAGAAGAGAATCGTGAAGAAGAAAACTGTAATGGGGGAGGAAGGGAATCCAATTGAAGAAAATTATGGCCAGTCTAATAATGAGCAACAAAATGTATTAGAACAACCGCTACTAGAGAAAACAAAACAGGCATCAGACAGAAAAGGGCCCCGAAGACAAGTTCGCCAACCAGATCGATTTCGCTATGATAAATGGTAGTAATGATTTATAGATTATTTCTAAACTTTGATCAAAGTCAAAGATATGTTAATTATGTTTGATTACTCCATATAATAATATTCTATGAAGTGTTTAATTATCTTAATGAAATTTGAATCTTATTTTTTTATTTTTTTTATTTATATTGTGAGTTTCTTAACTTTAATTTTGTTTTGAATTTAAGAAGAGAGGATGTTATGGTATGAATGTGAAACACACTTATACATTTATTAAATATATATGATAGTTATGTACCAATGAAATACAATAAAGAGCCCAGTCATATTCATCATCTCCTAAAGACTAGTCGTTTTACTCTGACAATAACAACTTGGACCTTAACCATTTTACTCTTAAAATTATAAATTAAAAAATTATAAACAGATAATATTAAATCCAAATTAATAAGCTCCGAGTTTTTTTTGACAATTTAATCAAATAAGAATACAAAATCACGTGTTTTTTAATTTTTATTTGGTCAGAGATTATAAACAAATTATTTAAAATCCAAGCTGTTTAGGCTTGGCGAGAAAAATTAATAATGTGCAAGTTTTTTGAGAATTTTATCAAATAAAAATACAAAATCGCGCATTCCCACTATACTCATTTTGACTGAAACTAACGCCCGTCGCGTTCGAATTGCTAAGTAAAATTAAGCACTCAGCCTGAAATACGGAATGGTTAGGAAGACGAACAATTGAAATCAATTCTTGACTAGTGTCAACCACGAGTACGGTTTTATTCACTTTGGTATACAATGAAAATCGTTCTGAGTTTCGATTTATCATGTGTCAGCTTGGCGTAATGCGTAGTGCGAGTGCCTTGCGATAGCCATGTTCGATGGTTCGATCCCAGTTCGGGCATCAGTTTTTCAAATAAATCGAACAATCATCGACTTAGCACCACTAACGGAAGTTTATTGATGTTACTTCAGCAAAAAATCGTCTATTTTTATAGTAAGTGGTTTAAAGTCACCGGAGAATGCGACTTTGTGCACGCTTACAAAAAAAAGCTCCGGTCGAAAACTGACATTTTATTAAAGCTTAAACGTATGCCTAACATTCCTACATATTTTATTGACAACTGTAGAGAATTGCTGAACAAAGTCATTAAAACATGAATTGAGCGACTTTTCAAAAGGGGATAAAATCAGTCTTCTCTTCTTTTTTAAGTTCTAAGCTCTAAAGCGAAAAAAATATTTTCAAATAATTAAAAAAAAAATCCACTAATATTTTCAGATTTTTAATTTGAACCCCGATACCCCACTTAGGCACTTAAAGTTTCTTATTGGGAAAAAAATAGGATTTATAAGAAAATTGGAGATGTTTCGAAATAACATTAAAATATGTCATTTTCCGAGAGAAAAACTGTTTATCTTATTTAACCTCGATTTTATCAAAAAAAGCAAATTGTTTATATTTTAATTGTTAAAAAATATTCTAAATATTTGTGGCCAAATAGTAAAACAAACTGTATTATTAAAAAACAAAAAAATATTTTTTTTACAATTTCTTTAATCTGAAATTTTTTTTTAATTTTTTGATAAAACCGAAGTTATAGCCTTTAAATATAAAAAAAAAACCGTTTCTATTTTCGGAACTCAAATAACGAAAGGTCTATTATGTTTCCCACATTCTAATGCTCAATTAAGTTGGGTCAAATATACTTAAAACAAAACCCAACCATGTAAATCAAAGTCTAAAAATGAGTGATAACCTGAAATCAGATGGAAGATATAATATATGATATAATGTTACAACTAAGTTTCAGTTTCTATTCTCGAAAAATAGCTATTCCCCCTTTTTTTTGTCAATTTGTTCTCATTTCTTTCTAAGAAAACAACATTAGAATAATCAACCCTGAGGGCAAGATGAACTTTTTTTTAAGCAGCTGAAAATTTACACTATTTGTTACTCCGACACCAAGTCTGAAAATTTCATCTTAGTTAAACTTTTATCGCATTAAGAGAACGTCTAGACAAATAAATAACTGTGGACGCAATTGTTCCATACTAAAACGTATATTCAATGGACTAAATTCTAACTTTTAAACTGCAATAATATTAAAACAGATTTCTCTTAAAGTTACAAATATTCAACCAAATTATTGTAACAATAATTTAAATTCAACTTCCTGTTCCTTTTATGCCTTTGTAGCCATTTATCAAAGTATGGCAGCACAATTATTATTCATAGATGTAAATGCACTACAGAAACCTCGAACCGACATCGGCTTCGTTTGAATGCACAATATTGTGTATTTTCTCAAATTATTTTATTGATCACATAGATTGCAATAACTCACCTGATCAAAGAGTTAAATGATTTTCCAATTATTACCCTGCTAAATTGATCGTCTTTCTGACCACCTGGCGTTGTTGTGGTATAGGTAAAGGTAGGTACTTACCGACCCAATTCGTTCCAATCGTCTGGGGAGTCTAAAAAAACAAAAATACAAAAAACAAACATTTTGACAAGACCTTAACAAAATTGCAAATCCATGGTGAAGTGCTCAAACAACGCCGCATGTCAAACTTGATTCAAGTATGACATCCACCTTCTTCTTCGTCGCGCGCCCGCCGCCGTTCTTAAACGGATGAGTTCTGCACGTTGGCGTCCACCTTCACTGCCATCATATAATTTCATTTTTAGTGAACCTAGAGCTACAAATACAATGCTCCTGCTTCATCTTCATCTGCTTCTTTTAGTGCTGAATACCATTATTCTCTCTTCTGCTAAGTTTTATGATTTTTTGATTTGACAGGAAAATTACCTTTAGCCATGTTTGGGGTTGCGCGATCAGATCAGTAAAATTAGTTTTTCCCTTTAAAGCTTCATATAGAAAAATGTTTGGTTAAGAATTTTTGAATTTTGTATTCGATGTGGCTATAGAGAGTTGATGTAAGGTTAAGTAAAGATTGTTCTGCAATTCTATGCAGAGCAGAAACTTTGAGCCCAACTCTCTTAAGTGATGGTGTTGCGAGATAAATGTTGTTTACATGAAGGATCGTATTTTAATATGCAAATTATTTATGGTCTTTTATGTTGAAAGGCGCGTGCTGTAGAAGGGGAACCCTTTCACTTATCATTGTATACATGAGTTCGAGTTGTTATGCGCTGGGATGAAAAAAAACTAATAAATAATTGTTGTAAGCTAGCATCTATGATAAAAAAACTTTAGCCGAAGTAGCCGTTTTTGACATAAATACAAAGAGCGTTGCCTTGAATGTTATATAGGTATCCGCTTTGGAGTTCAAGAACAACCCGTCACACGTCTCTAACTCAAACGGGTTACTGTCGTCTGTGGATATCGCTCGCTTTATTACCCTGCCATAATACTTACCTATCTGTCATTGAAAAATGTTCACTTGTTCTTCATTTTTCCAAATTATGAAATTGAATATCCTAAAAACTTCATATCTTTTTTAAGGCTTCAATTTTGGAGTGGGATTTTTATCAAAATCGCAAAAAAGAAATTTTTTCACACTAGCAGCCACTGCATCCAAGCAGTACGTGTCTTAAATTAAATTTATTCACTTTGTTGTAAAATTGATTTGAATGTCACTTAAAATTTTAATTCAGAATTGTTTTATCCCAAAAATTTTCTAAAACAGTATAATCCGAATAGTTGTTGCTAGTTTCAAAAATGTTGGCACTTACTTTGTTATTGTTCGTCTTTTCTAATTAAAACTGCTTACCCCTCTATGGCTTCCACCAGAGGACACGGAGAAAACTTTATCGCGCCATGCTTTGATGTAGATTGTAGAAAGGCAAGGGAATGTTCGTGTGGTTGGCTAAGATCATATAGATTTTCGAGTGATGGTTACTTTAAAAATCAGTACCTCCAGGCTAACAGTGCTTACAAGGTTCAAAAATACAGCGTTTTTTGAAGCTGAATCTAACCGATTAGCCTCTTTTAGAACCGACTAATTTTACAAAAACGCTTTAAAAATTGGATAGAGGAAAACAAACTACTAAAGGAGTTTCAGACAGGTTTTAGGACAGGTTATTCGACGTTTGATAACATTTTTACCCTTAAAAGTATTGCAGAAACATTCTTATAAAAGAAAAGAAAGCCCATGCGTTTTTGTGGACTTAAAATCTGCATTTGATATGATTAATAGAAGCGTACTAATGTACAAGAATTTATATGAAGAAACATTGGCTAAGGTATGGAATGGTGAAGAGCTGTCAAGACGATTTAATATTGAAGATCTCGTAGACCTCTTACCATGTGGCATTGAAGACGCCGCCGCCGGTCAGATAACAAAAACATTGCTTTTGGCGGACGACATTGTACTTTTGCACCATCACCCGCTTAATTGCAGCTACTGATAAATCACCTAATTCATTACTGTTAGCTTTGAAGTTTGATTATGAATCTTAATAAATCAAAAATTTTGTTTTTCAAACGTGGACGAAGCCAAAACGGTGTGAACGAAAAATGGCATTCAAATCGCGAGGACATGGAAGTTGTCTCGGAATTTAAATACTTTGGAGTTCTTATAACGAAAAAATTAAGTATGAGAAGACATGTAGAAATGAAACTGGTAAAGGCTAAAGGTGCAATTAGCGCAACTGAATAGAGGTTTTAACAACATTAGCATCACCCAAAGCAACAAGTTCAAGATATTTGAAGCGGAATCAGACTCAGTCATGTGTTATGCTGCATAAACCTGGCATAACCGAAGCAGTATGAAACAGTTGAGAAGCTTCTGCTTCACTATATTAAACGAATCTTAAAACAGCCATCCAACACACCCAACTTTGTAATTATACTGGAATCAGGACTATCACCTCTGTTTGTGCGAACGCTTAAAATGCAAATAGATTACATCTTGAAAGTTATGAAGATGAACATCGTAGCAGGCTTCCGAAGATAGCAGCTCTTAAAGTCACATGATCCAAAACAAGCTGCTGGGCTGATTCCATAGATTTGGCAGCAGAATGTGGCGTGGAACTAAATCTAAATAATGTAAATTATGATGATTTAAAAGTATATCTGTACCAGCTTATTTCAGCAGTGGACATATAACAGCGTGAGAAATATGAGAATGTGCAACAGAATCTCTATACAGGCAGCGCTACTGTCAGCTATAAATATTAGTAATTGTAATTGATTGTTATTACTCTCAATTAAAATCGTTGATTAATTTTAATGTGTAATAGTTTTTATGTTTTGTCAACATTAAGGCAGACTTTTTGTTTTTTTGTAACCTATGTACTTGTACCCAAATTTAAGATTAACAAAAATAAAACAATCTAATATAATCTAAATCTAGTTCGTCTTTTACTATAATAAATAATTGTTAACCTAAGTAAAAGAATAGTACCTACATACCTCCCATGTAATAAGTATAAATCTGAAGAATTTCTTATTGATTATAAATAATCTTTTAAAAATGACATCTTGAAAACAGTTAAAATTCGGGAAATCTATGCCTGCGATCGCATCAAGTCAATTATCGCCGATTGTTTTCCTGCTTCTGGTTTATGACACGCTTTTATACTTATAGTATGTGTGTATATTTTACTAACAAACATTTCAAATTTGAAATTATTTTCTTCCATCAATGCCCAACTGTCTATGTATATGTACCTTCATTCATATGAAAATAAAAATCGTATATTTGTAAAAAAGAAAATTCGATCGAAGAAACAAAAAAAATAAAACAAAAATAAAAAATAAATTAAAGAAAAGAAAAAGTTGAAAGTGACTTCTAAGCTTGTCTCGGCCTTAGGCATACACACACATTTAAATACCCCACCTTCTCGTCACAACCATCAACCTCTAGCCTAGCCGATTAATGACAAACAAATACATTCGCATCTATTCTATAGTATTAATCTTAGAGTAGAGTGGAGCACAAGAAGCCCATAGCAGCGTAGGCGCAGTCGAACAAAATTATATTCAAAAGGCAATTAATTAATTTGAATATTGTTACCTTTATGTTTAATTTATTTTCAAGTCTTTGCTGGGACTGCACAGAAACATTTGGTATACAGTATAATCTCTCATAGAAGCGCAATAGAATTAAACAAATAAGAAAATTTATCATTGTTTTTATTGTATTGAATGTCAGGTTATTAGACTTGACCATTCTTTATTCCGTCAATTTCATTGAATGTTTGAACAAAAACAACAACTTAAAAAATAAAATGCACGACTGGGTCGCACGTATTTGCTCTTGTTGATAAAGTTACTATTTATGCTAAGCCTTTTTAATTAAAAATTTGGAAATGCAGTTTTAGAAAAAAAAACATTAAATAAACATAAAATTCGATTTTCAAATGACTAAAACAGCTTCTTTAATGAATTTAACCTAAAAAAAAGTATGCAATTTGATTTCTTCTACATATAATGATAGATTTTTAGAAAAAAATTTTTGAAAATCGTTAGAGCCGTTTTTTAAAAAAACTATTTTTTCCATATAAAATTTTGCAAGGACTTTTATAAGAAAAAATTGGTACGCCATTTTTAAGATATTATTTATCAACATCTACAAACTAAAATTTTTAAAAATCCAAAAAAAAATATTTTCGTAATTTTTTAGTCAAAATGTAAAAACTAGATTTTTTTAAATGTTTTTAAGATAAAAAAAAAAAAATCCAAAAATAATAGTACCTATTATTTTTAAAACTAAACGAACAAGTATTTTTCTAACTGATTTTTTTTCAAAATTTTACAATAAGGCACTATTTTAATTTAAATAAAAGACAAAAATGGTATTCAGTTTTGAGAAACCAGACATAAATAGTTCTTAGTTACATAAAACTTTGAAGAAAATGAAAGAAAACACGGTTTTTCATCGTAAAATTATAATTGTTTATTAGTAAAACATTCTTGTGCCTAATATATAAACCTACCAAAAAAATAGAAAGAACGAAATACTGGATTCTCAATATGTAGGTATAGGTATTACGCAAAAAGTCATTATTTAAGTTTTTTTTCATAAAAACACTGTAAAATTTCGTTCAGAAAAGATTTCCATTTAAAAAAATTAACAGAAATCGAATTTGATGCCTTTCTGTAAATTCTTATGTACAAAAATTTAAAAAGTCATTATATCTTTGGAACATTTAAACTGAAAATAAAAATCTGTTGTACCCTCCATACAAAGGTGTCATTTTTTGTGTTTTTTTATGTAAAAAGAACAAGAAGATTTTTTTGGAAATGTGCAAGCAAACTTAAAACATTCCTAATCCTACACTCCTTCTTGCTTTTACTTGTCTAATTATCTTGACAGAAGTGATAATTTTTAAAATTTCCAAAAGAAAATTTCTCAAAAACGTGTTTTCTCAGCGTTTCATGATTTTTTATAGTAAAATTGAAAAATTATAAAAAGGCACAGTATTGAGAAAGTCGCTTTAATTCCACTATACACTATGTGTACGGAACTATAATCTCTTTTATTACAGAATCCGACGAATGCGTTGCGGCGGGATTCATACTTATCTATTTCAGCTATATTTTCTCTTGTAGAACTCGCAGGCAAGGAAGTGTCTTAGTTGAAATTTAAGGTTTCTTGTTCATCATAGTGATAATAAGGTCCACACGGCAAGTTCATAATTGCTTTAAATGCGAACGCGAACCCAGCGAATCACGTTGACTCCCCGGGAGTAAAGTATTGCGAATTCCATAATATGCATGAATATTTGCTTTTTGGGCCACATTCAAAACTGTTACAGAAGGTGTTCGTTCTAGAAGAGATATTGAAAAACAAAAATAAAAGCAACTTTCGAAATTACGTTATAATAATCTGTACTAGAATTAAAGAAAATCCGTTTACGCGTTTGGTCTAGTGGAAGTGTGCACAAACGAACGAACAGCCGCACAGACGAACAGATCGACGAACGGCATGACGAAAACCACTTTTTTATTGTAATTAACCACTGTCGCCAATGTTGGTTTTGATTAAAACCTCAATTTTTATTTTTGAACCGAAACCAATATTTCCGAGAAAGTAAAAAATCGAGATTTTAATAAAAACCAACATTACGATAATATAGAATTCCAATAAATTGCTTTTCGTTATGCGTCCCGTCGGTTTGTGCGTCTATACGTACCCAATTTCCACTAACCTGGCACACCGTTGTGGACACAGTGCGACACGACAAGGACAAAATTTATCTATACAGCAACAGATGAGAGCACCCACACCAAACGCGACAAAGCGTTTTTCATATGAAAACCCATGTTGCTTTGTCGACACTTCGGTTTTGGCAAGCCTTAAAGCTAAACAAAACTATCAACAATGGGAGACTATACTGTATAAAAACGTATGCAACGATAACGATGATGACGGTGGCACACGGCTGCTATGGCATCATGCCATACACATACAACCGCAAGGCATTATGCACAACAACAACTGCATTGCTTGAAAAAAAAATGAATACAAAAATTATGTTCATTCATTAAGATTTCATTCAGAAAAGTTGGCTAAAACCAGAGTTTCTCCTCAGCTACCCGCAATACTTCTTGTTGCCTTTAATACTGTAATATGTTTAACTGTGTATTCAAATTAACGGCGCACAGCAATAGCGCGTGGGCCGTCAATAAAATCATGTCAGTTGCTAAGAAGTTAAAAACAAAAATTTAAAAAAAAAAAAAACAGCGAGCACAATGTTTCATTCATGGAACAAATTTCAGCTTACCTACAAAGTTAAAGCCTGATGGATTTAAAAAAAATATACTGACACAGTGTTATTAGCGTGCATGGTTTTTTGCCAAATAATATTAAACGTGTACATAAAACTCCCTCAGGTGGATCGGGTCTGGTAGCAGCAATTTGTTGACTTTTTCCGTTGGCACAAATTTGCATGTTACCATGCCTTGCCGCTGCCAACACTGATGAGGTAATTGACGACTGCAGTTTTGTAAACAAACGTTTAGAAGTAGATTTTAGAGGTCGTAAGCGGAAAACGTCATTTCCGGTCTATGTTTTAACCAAAAATGTTATACTACTATAATATTTGTAGATGTATGAGTATTTTTTTCAAAATTGTATATTTTATTCGGATTATGTGGAAAATGCATGCGCATTAGCATAAATGTTGTATAAGCAATGAATATTTTGTCTGCGTTAAAGTTTATGTTTTTTTTAAATATTTTAAGCTCAGAGGCATTTATAAGCTACCTTTAAATAGTGAATTTATTAATTTGTTATGCATAAAAAATACATTTTGCTATACCTGAGGAAAACGCAATTTCAAAAAAAGGTGATTAATAAATATTCAAAACTCCAAAAGGGACTCAACATTAGAAGTCAATTTTGATATGATAAGCAGTTTAGCTAATTATGTTTCTGTCTTCTGTGCCAGATAAGCACAACAACATGAGTCGGTTTTTCGATTTTTCGCAAAAATGAGTTTTTGATAGATTCTGAATACTTAATGTGTACTACATGAGAAAGGTACATAGTTTGAAGCAAATCATAAAAGTTTAGCTGTAACCAACACATTTCTTAACGACATAAGACAACTTTTTCACAATTTATGTAGGCAAAAAGTGTTTAGTCCACAAAAATCTACCAAAAATGGATTTGTTTACTGGAATTTTTTTTTCATGCCAATAGAAAGAAAAATAATACAATATGCTTAAAACGAAACCTTGATTCTGGAACAGTATCTGGCTGGACCTGTTGACGATGGTCCCTCTTGTTGCCGTGCCAGAGTCACGGATTGCTTTCTCCAACGCCAGGTTGAAGAGGAGGCGGGCCAAACCATCCTCTTGTTGGAGTCCATTAAAGATGTTGATTGGTCTGGATAGCAAACCGGCTATTTTAACTTGGCTTGTTACGTTGGTCATGGTCAACCTACATAGTGGTGTCAATTTATTTGGGATGCCGAATTCTCTCATGGCTTTGTAAAGTTCTGCCCTGGCTATGCTATCATAGGCGGCTTTAAAGTCTATAAACAGATGGTATGTTGGGATGTTAAGTTCTAGACATTTTTCCATCGCCTGCCTAAGGGTAAAAATCTGATCAGTTGTTGATTTGCCTGGAATGAAACCACACTGATAGTGTCCGATGATGGTTTTAGCGTATGGGTTTATCCGGTACTCAACAACGTGATACCTCTATAATTGCTGCACGTTGTGACATCTCCCTTCTTATGTATGGGGATATGATACCTTTTCGCCAGTCTTCTGGCATTTCTTCATGCTCCCATACGTGCACTATGATATCATGAATTGCTTGACGTAAGGCTGGTCCGCCGTGGTGGAATAATTCGGCTGGTATGCCATCGGCTCCCGGGGCTTTGTTTTTCTTGAGCCGTCCTATAGCCTTATCAACGTCTTCTATGCTTGGTGGCGGTAGCATAATAAGTCGGTGCCACCTTTATAATCAATTTTCCTTTTTTGGCAACGATTTCAATATTTTTAAATAATTAATAAATAGTTGCTTAATAACTTGAATAAAATAAGTAAATTAATTTTTTGATTTTTTTAGGCTTGTTTACATTTTGAAGTTGGTTCTTTGTTTTACTAAAAACTTTTATTTTACAATTTTAAGTGATAGTCAGACCTAACAAAAATGCTTCCAAATAAGGAATCAGCGTTCGCGCAGCTTGTCGAGACAAAAGATAACCGAAAGGCACGTTTAGAAAAGGAAAAAATTAAACAAAAAAAAAACAAAATGTATGATACCATTCTTACGGAAAAATCACATAAATCGGTCCATTAATAAAGACATATTAATGGACGACTTAGTGATGGACTATTTGCTCGATGAAAGTTTGGATGGCTCAAATGTGGATGACATATTCGCAGTGATGGACGAGCGGAATGTTGAGGACTTGATTTTCAACCTAAACGGATTCAATTCAGAACTACACTTCACTATTCTTGATGTCACAATCCACCAAACAAACAGCAATCTGTTGTGTAATTTATGATTCGTGGGTTAGTTACAAAGCACAATTGCAGAGAATTACTATTGGCTGGAAAGAACGACTAAATCTGGCAATGTCATTTGAAAAACTACCAAAACCCATAAAAAAGAACAAATTGGCATTTCCTAAAAAAAAAAAATTCAATCTGGTGTTTAGTTGTTTGGTGAAACGGCAAATTGTACCATACGCCTGTTCTCAGAGATTTAACTTAATTGTTGAGGGTCGGAGTCACTCATGCAACTTCTTTCTCCCGTTCAGAGTTTATTAAGTCACCCAGCAAATGCTTATTTTGTCAGTTGTCTTGAACAAACCGTACTTTAGGTATAGGTGGGTGAGCGTCTCGGGTTCTCAGGTTCTTAGCTATACCTTTTTGGAATCAGACCCATTCACGTAACTTGGTTGCAAAATAATGAATTTCTTTTCCAAAGTTAAATTTCGAAAGTATTGAATTTAATATTAAGTTAATTCAAGTTTGATTAAAATAATTACAAACTTCTAAAATACCATTATTAAAACAAAAAATGTCTTTATATTATGGTTCGAGCATCAGCTCTTTTGTTTTAATCTTTTGATAAACAAAAGAATACTTAAAAGTTCTAAAGTGCCTATCCCGGCCGTTGTAAAGCACTAATAACAACGATTTACACAAAACTCAATATATATGATGAGTACGAATCTATAAATGTTTTCCAAAAGCAAAAACTCAAATGATTAGAATGGAACTAGACCGAATGTTGACGCATTATTTTATTTGAAGCATAACAAAGTTAATTACTCAATTGCACGAATGTGTTTTGAAGTAAAAAGCTTAAATAAATATTAGTTTACAATTATAGACTTACATTTTTGTTTAGATAACTATAATCTATATATTAATTCTTAAACAGGAATTCTGCTGCTTTTTTGACTAGCTTAACGGCAGCGGAGACAATTCTGCATCGAAACCAATCAAAACAATCAATGAATTAATTTTTGTTACTTTAGACCCTATTATTCCTGCCATATAGTATATTCTCATTATATGCATTAAATAAAATAATAGATAAAACAATCATTTTAGCATATTTGATTAGTAATTTAAGATATTCTTGTCCAAAGATTCTAAACATTTTTTTGCTATTATATTTTTTTGGTGACTAATTTTAAGCCTCTCAATTTAAGAAAGCCTCTCTTGAGTGTTTTCCATTAAACTGGATATGTAAAATTATGTTTAACCAAATCTCCATAATCATGAATGAATCAGTCTTCTATGCCATAAATAAGTCGCTTAGCATAATAAGCAAATTTATATACCAGCGCCATATCATTCAGTGCAAACAACACCATTTACTAGTTTAAGTCCCAAAGAGTGTGATGCTAAAATATTTATGGCCTGGGCTATGCTATCGCACTGAACTGGCTCTTGTTGTAAAGCAAAAATGTATTTAAATAATTTGAAAAACAAAAAAAAAACAACCGGGCGAGTTTCATTCATGGATTTCACGACTTGGCCATACATTATTAATGAATGGCCAAAAAAAAACCGGTCTTAAAATAAAATCTACTTATATATATTATAAACTTATACTCGATTAGATACATTTGATAAAAAATACATTATATGTTTACATACACATACACGGCCGGAAAATAATATTATAAGTTTTTTTTTTTTAATCTTAAACATGATTAAATTTGTTGTTGTTTTTGTTGTGTTGGTAAATTTGTGCCAAACTGAAAGGTGATCCACTTGTGACTAGATGTTTTGCATAGTCATGCCAGCGAGCGTTTTGGTTGATGGTGCTGTCGCCTTTGGTGGCCACTGTTAGTTGGTCACTTTTGATGAATATCACCATAAATCCAATTTTCTATGTCTCTTGGTAGATTTTATAGATCAAATTAGATTTCGTTATATTGATAGTTTTGAAGCACCACATTTTAAGCCTTTTTTTTGTATATAAGGCGATGCTGGCAAGATCAGAATTTAATGATTTTATCAACTTTTCTTTTTGAGTTTCAATTCTAAGGATTAAACATCATACAGATAAATGTGTAAGGCTGATAGTACTAACAAAACATTTAAGTGGTTTAGAAGTTGCAGAAAAAAAATGATTAGTAAAATTATTGCGGAAGACTGGGTAAAGCTTTAAGTTAACTATATGAGCAATTCTTATCATATTCAATTAAGAAAAGAGATTCATCGACACCCAAATTAGGGATACCTACCAAATTACGGTAAATAAAATTTTTCTAAATCCAGGATTATTAAATATAAGTGCAAAAAAAAGAATGTTAACAATACAACTTTTTGTCTGATAAGATCAAACTCGACTATCAAAAAACATATAATTTGATCTTGTATTTAACTCGGTTGTATTTAAATAATTTGTTTTCTACTTTAAGTCAACTTTTGATAAAATTCCCCCTCCCCTCTGAACGGTTGAAAATAAACCCCTATTTTTACTAGTTGCTTTCTTCAAACAGACCTGGAAGATTTTTGGCATTGTTTATTTTATAAGATTTTAGCAAAAAAATTTGATAACAAAAATGTTTGCTTACGCCCATATTATTGACTAATTTCAAAACTAGTTTTAATGTTGCGATATTTCGCCGAATTGGTAATATTAAAAGCCGTATTTTATTGATCACTGAGTAGCTACTCAGTGTATTATTTTATTCGCAAAACAAAAACAAATTATAGCCTGTTTCGACTTGAGCACAAATGAGATAATTTGGCAAAAGTTTAACTCGAAAAATAAAATTGAATAAAATAAAATTTAAGTTTTGCCTCTGTCATTTTTATCTAAAGTATAAAATGGCTGAGTTATTCACTAAAAACGCATTCTCCCTTAAATCTAAGATGACGGCTGAAGCCTTGGCACAATTTCCCGATGTTTATTTCAACTGGACTAATAACCAAATGATTATTTTGGATCAAGGGGTGTAAATGAAAGCTATAATAAATATATTTAAAAATTTATATTTTACCACGATTAAATTAATGTTTAAATTTCTTAGCTGAAAACTTTTCTGTTAGACATTTTTTTTTCCAAACATGTGTTTGTCTAGGTAAATCTTAGAAAACATGTTTATTTAGTTGTCTCTATGATTTAGCACCCGTAATTATATTAAACATCAAAACGCCATATAGAACACATTTTAGAACTTAATTTTTTAAATTTTAAGATAGAATGAATGGAATATCGCTTAGAAAGTCTAAGCTTAACTTTAACTACATGACCAAGAATATGTAAAACCCAGCCGTGTCATTTATTTTGTTTAGCAATCATTATCTTACATCTAAAAATGAATATGCAGTAACTTTTTGCTTTAGATGTTTTGGTGAATTTCACCTTTATCAATGGAGTCTGTATTTATGCACTTTAGACTAAAAATATTATGAATGAACGGTTGAGCTTGCTGGTGTTAATCCTCCAGAAAACTAACCGTTGATTTAACTATCATAGCTGCACTACCAAATAGTATTACATCATCCAATAGCATTATGCGATCGATGTGATTCGGTGCTGCGTAGTCGGTTGTGACTTTAAGTCGACGTCCGTCGTCTTCATCGAACTGTGGTACAAATGTTTTAAAGATTAAAATCATGAATGGAAAGGATTTTTGATGGAAGCCTTAATGCTTTGCATGTATTAAGCAAACTTTAAAGTGCCATTCAAATATGTGTATAGTTTAGTGTATTTATGTAAAAGTATATTCGACGCATACTTGTACAAACGGAAACTTAAATATTTATTGGGTCACTTATCACACTTCAATTGAGTTGATGTTGGTCTGTTGGTTAACTCAGACATTGTTTGTCGTTATAAAGATTCAGGAAGTCAGTTTTCATGTGACAGGAGAAATTTGTCGCAATAGCGTAGGAGATTTAATGATTTATTGAGACAGTTATGGAAAGTAGATTAATGATGGTGTTAACATAGTGTATTTTTATTTTTATATTTTTGCGTGATGAATTCATATGAGGCTTGAAATTTTGTTTTTTTTTCTCCTTTTGCTTTGAGTATAATTAGATTTTATTCTATTTTAAGTGAAAATATTTTTATGAGTAAGATATTCCAAAAATAATAGTCCAAACTGTATAATGTTTAAAGCCCTGGGCTAAAATCACGTAAAATGAAAACATTTCTAGTTTTACTTGTAATGGACAAAATAACTGGCAATGTAATAAAATCTTGGAAGTAAATTTTGACCCACTTCCAATTATTATCGAACTAAAATAAGCCCGGGGAAGGGGCATTAGGGGTCGAAACACCCCAGATCAAGTTAAGCCTACTTCTTACTTTCGTATCGAACTAAAACTTTGTATTGTAGGTACATATACTACCTATTAAGTAGTTCAAGTGACAACACAATACTTTGACGGCATGAACCGGGAGGAGGAGTATTGTACATATATATACAGTCTTGGCCAAATGTATTAGGCACCCTCATAAACCTTTCGTTACCACTGTATTTAATATGAAATAGGTCACTCGATTTCATGAGAATCAATTGGAACGAAGTTTCAATTGAGACGACACTGGATTGGAACTTTGATTTCAGGGACTCGAATCGATGAGAATTATTTGGAACGAACCAACACAATTCGTCGTTTAAATAAAAGTATACACATAAGTTTTTTAATTTTTTGAAGTTTCTTCAATATTGATTAGGATTTCTTTAATTTAATTTTTAATTTTTTTTGTAGGAACAGAATTCGTCGTAAAATTATAAAAGCTTTTGAATTTTTGAAATAATTAGTGTCGTTTAGGATTTCGTCGCGGAAGTTCAGCTTTTTAATTTTTTTTGTTTTTCTTAGAACTTTATTTTGTTTTTAGATAGATTTGACTTGAATTCATACAATTAATTATCAAGGGACATTGACTCGCTGTCTCTATAACGCTGTTGCCTTTTTTTGTTTTTAAAATATGTTAGTGATGATCTATGATCTGTTATATTCGTGTTGCTGGTGTTTTTGATAGTAAATTTGCACTTTACTCTTATAAATGACTCACTGATTCTGTAACGCAATGGTGTTTTCTTGGTTTTAAGAAATGTTAGTGTTGATTTATGATCATATTCGTGTTTTTAGTGTTTATGATAGTAAAGTTGCATGTTTACTCTTAAATATGACTCACGGATTCCGTAACGTAATGGCATTTTCTTGGTTATTTGATGCTTTAGTCTTGATTTATATTATATTCGTGTTGCTGGTGTTTTAAATAGCATAATTTAAGCATTTTTTTCAATTATTTTGTGATACGCTGGTAATTTTCAAAAGAAGCCTCACATTGCCAGCTTATAACAGAATAGCTTAAAATATCGCGTGATTTTTTCTACTATTCTGTTATTAGCTAGGCAATGTAAGGATTGTTTTGAAAATCCTCAGAGAATAACAGAATAGTTGCGAAAATCGCTCGATTTTTTCATGATTTAAATTAATTATTTATAATTTTGGTCATTCTGATTCATGAGAATCAAACAGAACGAAGTTTGTATGAAAACTAAACTCGTTGTTCAAAAAAAGCGCTAAGTCGAGTCAGAAATCTAAAATTATCTCCAATTTTAAGCTCTTGCCTACAGGAAAAGTTTATTTTTGAAATGAATTCTTATGTTATAAATATTTTGTTACTTATTTTAAACCATGTTTCATTTTCTCCAATCGTTTGCATTTTCAGACATGATTTTTACTGCAGAATAATTGATTAATTAATTTAAACCCGTTACCTGAAGCATAAAAAAGAAACAAAAATCTAGATTTATTGAACTAATGCATGCCTATCTGTTTTTAAGTTAGCAAAAAGATCCAAGCTGACAAAAATGTAGTTTATTTGAGAGTCTAAGATTTTTTCTCGTTTTGTTCATTATAATTATAATAACGTTCTTCTATTAAAGTTCATTCAAACAGGTGAGTTAAGATTCCACCTCTATTGTGATATCTACAAATATATACATTTTTACTCCGCCCATTTTTGTGCTGTCATTTTTTTCACACTACCCCTTTTCTGCTTACCTTAATTGTTTATTCGAAATTTCGAAGATGCAAAATTTATGTTTCATATATCACATAGATTCACCTACCATACAATCATATAATTTCCCAAAAAAGCTTCTCTATACCAAAAAGTTGAATGGAAACACGTTCTATCATCGTCAAATCAACTTAAGCGTATATAGAATTGTCGTGATCGTGAGTTGTAGAGCATCTCAACAAAACCTTTCACAAAATCCGAACAGTCATATTTTATTCATTAATAAAAAAAAAAATACTTGCCTACATATACATATACTATACGTTATATACAAACGATAACTTCAACAATACTAAACATAAACAGACGTTTGGTGTTAAAGTCATAGAACCGAAAACGGAAACAATTAATTTTTACATCTTTCACATTCATTCAGATTTTTGATTTTTGGCTAAGGTAAAATTAAACCAGTTTGGCTCGTGTTTGTGTTTTTAGTTTTTTATAAATTTACATGTTAACCAAAAAGAGCAAAAAAAAACTGAAAGCGTTACAACCAGCAATCACAATAAAATTAGTATTATGTTAGATATATCTTTAACAATGAAGATAGGGGAATGAATCTTATGCAAAAACAAGAGTTTTGTATTTAAAAGACTACGAAATAATACGACGAACATACAATACCCAAAGATTTATGACCTAAAAATTGTGAACCATAAGTACTGTGCCTTTAAAATTATTAATAATGAGTCTACTAGAAAATAGATAGTCACAGATTTTTAACGGTTATTTGCCTTAGTACGCATATCCGTATTTAGGGGAGGGGGGGGGGGGGGTTAAATTCATTTTAGAAGCTGTTTTAGTCATTTGAAAATCGAATTTTATGCTTTGTTTAATTTTTTTCTAAGGCTGCATTTACAAATATTTAATTAAAAAGGCTTAGCATATATAGTAACTTTATCTATAAGAGCAAGTACGTGCGACCCAGTTATGCATTTTATTTCAACAGTTTCAATGCAAACTACTTCGGATAATTGATCTTCGCTTAAGTAAAAACTACTTTTAATTGAAACAAACAAACTTGAATATTTTTACCTATTCAGCTTCGCATAAATGGAAATATCACTGAACGCTGCCACCAAAATTTCAATATTTCTTCATTCTTGAAATTGCGGAAAAGCGGAGCCTTCTGTAGATCAGAGCGATTGTAGGTGTAGCTATGGTCAAGTAATAGAGAACATTTTTAGTTAGGATTTTTAGGAGTGAAAAAATATTGTAAGAACAAAAAAAAACTCGTAGGCACATCCACATTCAAAATCAACGCATCATATTAAACTTTTCGTCAAGCCTAATTTCCTTACAGTTGTGAAAGCTCAGATACAGATACCAATTTTGCTAACATCGATTTTTGATTTGACTTTTTTCTATTGCATATTTCTTGGCTAATAGTAGTTAAACTACAACAACTTTGGTTCAAATGAGATAGTTTAATACTTACACTATTGCATATGAGTAGGCTTTAGCTATTACACACCACAGTCAAAATATTACATATGCTGTCACTATTTTGTCATTAAGTTCGAAATAAGATAAAAGAACTATTAAAATAATTAAATGTATCTACCTATATATCTCGCAGGTATGTATTATGCATATTTGTATATAGTTTCTCTATGTAAAAGTTGCATATAAGGTTAACGTAAAAGTTGACTATAAAATTAATGGTCCATATTCATAGATGTTATCTTAACCGTAACTATAAGAAAAACTGGGGTTTAAACAATTTAAATAACATAGGATGAGCCCGAGTCTTCCTTAATAACGGCTTAGGTAACATCTGGGAATGCAGCCCAAGGATATTTGCATATTATAGCTTTATTCCAGTATACCTAACAGTCAAACTATGAGAAAACTGGCGGAAGCATGCGCAGAACGAATTTTCCCGACAAAAATCGTTTCACGGCTGTGTATTCTCTTGTCAGTTTGACATCGTGTTGGAACAAACATTATCATAGTATCATTACATAAAAATATAAAACTATTTTATAATGAGTAGGTATACTATAACTTGAGGTACGAAGATCAGTCAGTTGTCAATTTGTCATTTATTTAATTTTTCTTAATTTATATTTAAGGACTTTATTGCGAGTGTTCGTTAAAAATAAAATTAAAGTCAATACTAAAGTCAAAGAATAGTCATATTGTGGAATGAAATACAGAAGGGCTGACACTTTTTCAAATTAAAAAGCAGGGAATATTAGAAAAGTTTTATAGTTTTGTAAAATCATTATCTTTATGCCGAAACCTTAAAAGCACTTTTAATTTGATTTCAATCGTCCCGTTTTTAACGGACGATTGAAATCAAATGATTTTTCAAAAAGGTCGAAAAATCATGTTTTTGTACCTTTGGACCGTTGTGTCTTGATGGTTTTTGGTCCGATGAAAAATAACAACATCTTTACAAAAAATTTAAGTATTCAAAAATTAGAATTGCCGTGATCGATATTTATGCTAGTATATGAACATAGAACAAAAAACATGTGTTTTGCTTATATCCCGAAAACGCTTCTTTGGAAAAATAAATGCATGTCATTTTCTTGTTCAGCGCGACCCAAAATTAATCTAAAAAATACTTTTTTGTGCAAAAAGGAAGAAATGCAGGTGTCAGATAAACTAAATTTGTTTTTAAATTTTTGGTGGCTTCTGCCACCCATTTTTCATCCATCAATGGCAGAATTTTGGAATTGTCTCTTTCACATACTCTTCATCAACCTCTGCTCATTTCCAGCTTTGCCGGAGAGTTTTTTTTAGAAAAAAAAAGCAAGTTGGATTCAAGCAAGCAAATTATTAGTTAAAAGGCAGAATAACTTAAATCTGTCTGGACATATTATAGAGAAGGGTTTTACCCCAAAAACAGTTAAATATTTTTTTTGTTTGAAAAATCAATTTTCGAAGATGGGTTTCTAATTTATACAAAATTTTGGTCTTTTGAAGTATATTTCTATTTCCTTGAAAATACTATACCAGTTTTTTTTCAAACAAGGATTGAGAATTTTTATTTTCATAAAAAAAACATTTTTTTTTAAATGTCTCTTTCTTACAAGTTTTTATAAAAATATTTACTTTTAAGATGTTTATAAAGGGTTTTCCAATAAGAGGTGTTATTTTGAATAGCCCGCTATTTCGGTAGCTGTCACTTTTGAAGCTGTCATTTTTTGACATTTGACAAGTACAAACTACGCTATTAATAAAAATGGAACGATACACGCTTCAACAACGCATTGAAATTATTAAAATTCACTATAAAAATGGTGAAAATTTGGCAGAGACGGTTCGTAAAACTAAAACATTTTTGGGTCGTCGTGAAGCACCTTGTCGGACCGCAATACAGAAATTGGTGGACAAATTCGAGCTGTTGGGACAAGTTAGTGATGTGAAGAATAAAACCCGTGCACGTCGCTCAAGAACAACTAAGAATATTGCTGTTGTAGCCCAAAGTGTTGAAGAAAACCCAGGTTTGTCCATTCCTCGTCGTTCTTTGGAATTAGGCATTCCACAAACGTCATTACACCGTATTTTGCATAAAGACTTGAGTCTTAAGGCTTATAAAGTTCAGTTAACACAAGAACTCAAGCCGGCTGATCATTAACAACGTCGTGTCTTTGCTCATTGGGTCCTTGAAATGCATGAAAATGAGCCGGAATTTCATCGAAAAATCATCTTGACTGATGAGGCCCATTTCCACCTCGGAGGCTAGGTCAACAAGCAAAACAAAAAAAGCCTCTCCATCCTCAACGCGTGACTGTTTGGTGCGGTTTATGGTCCCGCGGGGTCATTGGATCTTACTTTTTCGAAAATGAGGCTGGAGCAACAGTTACGGTCAATGGATTGCGCTATCGAGAGATGATTAATGATTTTTTATGGCCTGAATTGGATGGTATTGATCTGGACAACTTTTACTTTCAACAAGACGGCGCTACGTGCCACACAAGCAATGAAACCATCGATCTTTTACGGGAAAAGTTTCCGGACCGTGTTATCTCTCGAAGAGGTGATCACAATTGGCCACCGAGATCTTGTGATTTAACACCTTGCGACTTCTTCCTTTGTGGCCACGTGAAAGATAAGGTCTACGCCAACAGCCCAGGGTCGATTCAAGACCTCAAAGATGAAATTCGTGAGGCTATCGAGGACATAGGGCAGCCACTTTGCGATTTGGCTATGGAAAATTTCAAGAAAAGGATATGGTCCTGTAAGCGTGGTCTTGGCGGCCATTTGGCTAATGTTGTGTTCCATTATTAACGGCATATCTTCTTCTTTATAATGAAATAAACATCCGATCATTTATCTCCAAAAATGCTCTTTTTCTTTGAATATCAAAATAACACCTCTTATTGGAGCTTTATAAGAAGCCTTAACGTTCACAGCAACTTTGACCATAAGAGCAAGTAAGTACGGGCCAATCGTTTATTTTATTTTATATTGGAAACAAAACGCAATAATTTTCAACTTTTTCTGGACTTTTAAAATAAAAGCAACATTTCTTATGATGTGTCCCTCTTGGCGTTTATTTTAATTGGAGAAACACATTATATTTGTTTTAGTAATTTGGGAAAAAATTAAAGGGTGATAAGTTCCTTATAAATTATTAATTTTTTTAGTATCATTGAGGTTAAAATCCGTTTCGCTGTTTTTAAACGACTTTGACTTCTGTATCGGGATAGGTATTCTTGATCGTGAAAATCTTTTGTTTAATGTTTCAATATTTTTCCTGCAAGCAACTGAATCGGGATAAGGATAAACCATCACTGCTTAAATTGCAATCCTTGTTTGGGATTCGGATACTAATATAGTATTTATTGAACTGCACTCTTTTGGATACCAGTTTGACGTTGACTTAAATGCTTTTTGAAATGTCAATATCTGTAGAAATTTGATTACTTTATCATTTGGTGAATCATCAAGCTTCACTAAATGCATCTAATTGTACCTTTGTCATAAAACCATCTGACACTCCTTTTCGTGAATATCTTGCATGACTGCCGTTATTATTGTTCTTTTGTTCACTTTTCAGCTGCGCTTCTTTGTCAAAAGTTTTAAATCTTTGATGCCACGAAGGACCTTCATCGCCTATTGTTTTGGTGGATTTACATGATCCAGCAGCACCGGAGAGCTGTTCAACTTCCTTATAGTCACTTATCAATGTACAAATGTCCTCAGAGGCTTCTAGAAATGTGCATTCTTCTAGACCCTCGCTGATAAAATGATGTAGAAACGCCTTTCGATTAAACAAATGCATATATTTGCTAAGCATTCGGCACCAAGCCCTTTGGATTGCGGTATTATTTGTCAAAGCCATCATTGCCCGATCTGTAGGTCCAATATCACCCCCGTAGACAGCACATGGTGGCATTGAGTTTATTCCTACTTTAAATCCAGTCGGTGACCAGTCAACAAAATTAAGGCACCCTCTAGACTTCATTATTCGTATACTGTTATTTATATCAGACGATGCAACATTTCCCCGATAGAGCATTACGCAGGACATGTATTTTCCTTTAGCAGGATTGCAACGAATCAACTGGCTGGACGGTTGAAAGCAGTCAAAAGTCATATGCTCTGTACTTAGTTCAGTGTAACAAGCATT
Source organism: Meliscaeva auricollis (assembly GCA_948107695.1). Lineage (NCBI taxonomy): Eukaryota > Metazoa > Arthropoda > Insecta > Diptera > Syrphidae > Meliscaeva > Meliscaeva auricollis. The sequence continues at coordinate 21,580,062 of OX403616.1, read as the reverse complement.
TCCCATTGCTACTAAAGGTGAATAGCTAACCAATGGGAAGTGAATCCGTGGGAAAGGAACGAGGTTTGTTTGGAACTCCGTGAAGGATACATTCAAGCTACCAAAGAATCGCTGAGAAGCTGTTAAAGTTGAAATTACCTGAAATAATTATATCTAGATGCAATCAATTTGGAAAATCAAGCTCATACCTTGAATATCCCTACCTGAGCAATTATTCTATTCAGATTTGTGTATGTGGGAGAATATACGCCCAACTTTGTTTCGCAAATGTCATAGAGAGCTTCGTTGTCCAATATAAAAGTACAGTCACTAGAATCCATACCAGTATGAGTTGCCAACAAACTATTATAAGGTTCAACAATAAGAGGAGTTATTCTGAAATATAAGCAAGGAACTTTTTTGAAAAAAAATTTTGCAATTTTAACAATAGTTTGTTACTTACGATGGTGATGGAAATATAACAAAATCCATTTTTGACATTTTTCCGTAATCGTTCGAGATTTCTTCCATAATTCGATTTCCTAAACCGGAACCGGTTCCACCACCAATCGATCGAAATACAAGGAATCCTTTCAAATTTGAACAACCTTCGGTAACGTCTCGTAGCGAATCCATAGTTAAATCTATTAGCTCTGCTCCAAGGGTATTGTACCCACGTGCAAAGTTGCTTCCACTGTCTTCCTTTCCACTGATAAGTGTCTGAGGTTTAAACAATGTTCCATATGTTCCAGTTCTTACTTCATCTGGAAGCATTACTTTTTTAATGATACTTTGTTGCCAATGAAAACATTTTAATTCAAACCTATTACAGTTGGCTCCGAGTCTACCATTACCAAACGTGGTACCAATTTTAAAGTACTCGAGTATGCAAAGAAGGTTTGAAATGAATCATTCATTGAGTGGTCATATAAACAACCATGTTTACGGCAGAATTTAGTATTAAATTTGTTCTTAATTGTTCTACTATTAAATACATAATCTTGACTAAAAGATGTCGCTGTAAATCGATAACTATATACCCCCGCTCAATTTATACCAATTTCGCTTCTTAGAATCTATACCAAAATACCTACTTTGTAACTTTGTAACTTTCTCTTTTTGTAATAACCATCGGCGAAGTAAGTTGTACGATCAATAAATAATCTTCATATTTGGAAAGAGTTGAAACCAAGTTTTATTTCTTATCGCATTCATCAACCTTTGATTAATTTACGTTATATACGAACATTTGGTCCAGCCGAGCCTGATAAGAACAACTTCTACATCTTACCAAGGTCTTCACGAGAACATTTTTCCAGAAGAAAATACACGTTTCAACTCTAATCTGACTTTCGTCAGTGGAAGATACCTGCAAACATATTGCAAAAATCTCTACGAGATCCTACAAAAAGAAGAAATCAATATAATCTTGGTTTAAACGATTTAAAACTAAACCATCAAGAATCTACGATTCAAATATAAAAGATCTCCGTCTTATCAATTTCGATCATTCATCATTGTATAAACGATCGCAATTACACGTCATCTACTGTAAAGGAAATTCACCTGAAATTCACCAAAAAACGAAAGCATTTTGCCAGATAATAAAAAACTCCCGCGCAAAATAGCAATTCATCACGTGCTAAAAAGTGCACATAAAAAGAAATTAAAACTTTCAAGATCAAGGTCACCAACACCTAAGTCCATCATCCACATTGGGAGAGAATCATCAAGCCCTTCATACACAATCATCTTTAAAACCTACGAATTCGCCGCACAAGAGAGAGTTAGAACAAGAAAGCAGTCAAATATTCGCCCTAAAAGCTAGAAGACATCAATCAAGCTGACCTCTTTGTCATCTCATACTCATCAGTTAACTTTAAGCCACAGGTGCGTACGTACATATATTTGTAGAAAGTAAGTGCAAGAATTTATATTTTTACACTATTTAGCTATTTCTTGATAAAAAAAAAAAAAAAATTATCGTATAATTCTATTAGAAATAGAGAAGTGAAAGAGATATAAGGTGGTGAATTATTAGATTTCGGGTTTTTTACAAAAAAAATTTGTTACTATTAAAAATATACCTACAAAAAAAAACCAAAAGTAACGGTTTCATTTCTCCCGTTGTATCTTAACATCAAGTGCCGTGATACAGTTTTGTTGTACAGTTGGTACTTAGGACGCGTTCTTTCGTAGGCTAGTATTCGGTTTAATAATCAAAAAAAAAAAAAAACCAAAAGTAACGGTTTCATTTCTCCCGTTGTATCTTAACATCAAGTGCCGTGATACAGTTTTGTTGTACAGTAGGTACTTAGGACGCGTTCTTTCGTAGGCTACTATTCGGTTTAATAATTAAAAAAAAAAAAAAAAAGAAAAAAAAAAAACCATTACCTACATATTAAAAAAAAAAAAAAAAAAAAAAGGATTTGTGTTGCGTGTTCCTTTGCGCCATTTATTGGATAATTCGTTTCTATTTTCTATTTTCTTTGGGTAAGTCTCTTTCTTTATTTTGTAACTTATTTTACGTCATTCTATTTTCTTTGGGATAGTCTCTCTAGTTTTTGTTATTTATTTTACGTCATTTTTCTTTTCTGTATTATTCTTCAATAACAAAATGACAGTTCTCGATGACTTCATCGTTGCAACCGATGAATTAGTTGTTTTTCAAACCTGCTACGAGGAAATTATTTTGAGTGATCAAACTGAAAGTTCGTTAGAAGCATTCAAAACTGAATTAAACTCTCTTTGGCTACAAATTAAAAATTGTTATAGGCTATGTGTCCAGGCTGTTACAGATAACGACAATGCTAACGAAAATGAAGATTACTCCGAAACGTTGAAAGGAAAATATAAATCTTCCTCCAATACATATATTTATTGCCTAGCGGAAATTATAGAGGGAATTAAAAAACTAAAAATAATTAAAAACGATAGTGCTTCAACTCCGCCTTCAAATTCAAATCATGATTCATCTTCTGGTCCATGCATTAAAGTTCCAGCATGTGACTCTCAAATATTTTCGGGTGATTATTTGACATGGCCGTCCTTTCGGGACATGTTTACGGCAGTCTATGTCAAACACCCAAAGCTTTGTCCTGTACAAAAACTTTTCCACCTACGTGCAAAAACAACTGGTCATGCATTGAATATAGTTTCTAAGTTTCCACTTACGGACGATAATTTCGACTTAGCTTGGGCTGCTCTGGCAGACCAATATGAAAATAAAAGAATTTTGGTCAACAACCAACTTAAAAATCTATTTAATTTGCCCTCGACCACTTGTGAGTCTAGCCGCCACATTAAAAATATTCAACGTGAAATAAACGACGCGATTTCAATTCTCAAAAGTCTAAAAATATCCACAGAATCTTGGGACCCAATCTTTGTTTATTTGTGTTCTAGTGGGCTACCGGAATTGACCTTATCCCTATGGGAACAAACTGTCAAGAAACCATGTGAAATTCCTAAATGGGAGGACATGAATGAATTTTTAACAAATCGCTACCGCGTACTAGAAACCGTATCAGATATAAGGTATGTTGGGAATTCGAATCCTTCTTCATCAAATTCTAAGACTACAAAACCTTTACAATCAAAAAAGCAACAATATCATAAAGCGTTTCACATGAAGCCAAATCATAATCCACAATGCAAGCTCTGTAAGTCTTATCATCATCTACGATTTTGCGCAAAATTCAAAAAAATGCCAGTGGAAGAAAGATCTTCCACCGTAAAATCTTTTAACTATTGTGCAAATTGTTTGTCACCAACTCACTTAGCTGCTACTTGTCAAAGTAAATTCTCGTGCATGCAATGCTTTCAGAAGCATCATACTTTACTGCATAACAACACCCTATCCTCCACTCATAACTCTGCTCCACATATAAATAGTTCTTCAAATACAAAATCTAACTCCATTTCCCATACACCAAAGGTTTTTTATCCATCTTCCAGCTCTCAACAAAATCAAACCCCATCAATACAGTCCACTGCTAGCCCTTTAAAAATCCAAACTTATGTTTCTCGACATAACAACAAAATACTTTTGGCCACAGCTCTTGTTGAGGTTTATCATTTAGATAATAGATTTACGCTTCGCGCTTTAATAGATCCTGCATCCGAAGTATCTTTTATTACTGAGCGTGCCCAGAAAAGGCTAAATCTTCCTACAAAGCCGATTCAAGCTACGATATCTGGTGTGAGCGACGTCGTTACGGCCACATCTTCTAAATTATGTTCCTTAGTTCTTTGTTCTAAATACGACACCAAAACTATATCTGCTACAGCATATGTTTTAAAACGTCTCACCGGTGATCTACCTTCTTGTGATATTCATCCCATTGACATCGAACCTGTAGATTTTCAACTAGCAGATCCGTTCTTTTATCAAAAATCATCAATTGACCTAGTTCTTGGTGTTGATTTATATCCGTTGATCATAAAGGAAGGTGTAAAGAATCAGGTTTTCGGATCTCTTCTCGGTCAAAATACTATTTTTGGTTGGATCCTTTCAGGACCAATACAAACGACAGATTTTAAATGTTTTTCGACAACTATAACTAGTCTCAACGAGATATCTCTAGATCAATTACTATCGGAATTTTGGAAAGTGGAAGAAGTTCCTGAGCCAAAACATCTTTCCGCATCTGAGCAATACTGCGAAGATTTTTATTCAGCTACAACTAGCAGGGACTCTAACGGTCGCTACGTTGTCAAACTCCCTTTCAAACAACCAACACCAGTTCTTGGTTGGTCTAGAGACATTGCTCTTAGGCAATACCAACGCAATGAAATCAGTTTGTCTAAGAAACCTGAAATTCAATCACAATATAATAACGTGCTTCAGGAGTATATTAATATGCAACATATGCACAGGGTTACATCCAATGACTTGTATCGTAATCGTCAAATATCTTCGTTTTATCTACCCCATCATGCGGTGCTTAAACTTGACAGCATTACTACTAAACTGCGAGTAGTATTTAATGCATCTAATTCTACGAGTAATGGCGTCAGTCTTAACGACATTTTGTATCCAGGTCCGGTACTGCAATCGGATTTAATGACACTTATCCTTCGATGGCGATTCTTCCGTTACGTTTTCAATGCGGACATAGAGAAGATGTACCGTCAAATTAAGGTACATCCTGAACATACCTCCTTTCAACGTATATTGTATAGCGATTCCAACAACGATGAGATAACGGATTATGAGCTTAACACAGTTACATTTGGTGTAAATTGTGCTCCGTACCTCGCTTTGAGAACATTAAAACAACTCGCTTATGACGTCAAAGATTTATTTCCACTTGCTTCTTCGGTTTTACAAACCGACTTTTACGTTGACGACGTCCTGTCAGGAGCGCATGAGATTGAAACAGCTTTGAAAATTCAGGGGGAACTAATATCAGCTTTACGTTCAGCAGGGTTTACGCTCCGCAAATGGACAGCTAACTCGACTCGTCTTATAGATCATTTTCCTCCAACTGATCTATACAACCAAGAACTTCTCAAGTTTGAGGATAAAAGTTTTTCTAAAACCCTAGGTATTCAATGGAATGCTCAAACAGATTCCTTTCATTTCTTTGTGCAAAAGTTTGAATATGGAACAACTAAGCGTGCTGTAATTTCAACTATATCTCGCTTATTTGATCCAGCAGGATGGTTGTCACCGATAATCGTTACCGCTAAAATGATAATGCAGCAGATTTGGAAGGATGGCACGACTTGGGACCGAAGTCTTAAGCCCCTAACGTGTCAGCGCTGGAGAGCATTTTTCGATACAATGAATGGCATTGAATCAATCCGAATACCGAGATGGATTCAATACAATCCTTATTCAACTTCGATACAAATTCATGGTTTCTGTGATGCGTCCGAAGGTGCATACGCTGCCACTCTTTATATTCGTACACAGAACGACATTCTTTGTTGGTCAAGTCACCTTCTTTGCGCCAAAAGCAAACCGGCTCCTGTCAAAAGCCTTACACTTCCACGATTGGAACTGTGCGGAGCTTTACTTCTCTCTAAACTTGTTTCAAAGGTTCTTCCTCAGCTGAACTGCAAAGACTTTCAACTTTTTCTTTGGACGGATAGCTCCATTGTTTTATGTTGGCTCGAAAAACCTTCTTGTACATGGGCTACCTTCGTTGGTAACAGAGTTTCCATAATACAAGAAAGTACTTCCAACGCAACATGGATGCACGTTCGTTCTTCCGACAACCCAGCTGACCTTGCTACTCGAGGGTTGACTCCTATGCAACTCAAAGAAAGTAGTCTTTGGTGGACAGGTCCATCATGGCTCAGCCAGGCTGAACAGTTTTGGCCTAGAACCCTCTTTTCGTGTCCGAAAGAAACAGATTTAGAAAAAAGGCCGATTAAAATGAACCACACTAGTGTGAAAGAATGCCATGTCGAAAAAATCATCAACAAATTCTCTTCGTTGCCAAAGGCATTAAATGTAGTGGCGTATATTCTTCGCTTTTTCTATCGAACCCATCCAAAATATAAAAAGGATTTTAACCAAAAATCCAACGTTTTAACATACAACGAAACTTTACGCTCTAAAAATCTTATTCTAAGATTAACCCAATATATGTACTTTCCCGCTGAGTACTCTATACTGTCTCAAAATGAACAAATTCCACTTGGAAGCAGTTTAGCTAACCTCAACCCAATGTTAGACTCAAATAAAATTCTTCGAGTGAATGGCAGACTGGCACATTCATCACTTTCTTTCAATGAAAGGTATCCAATTATTTTACCTTATAATGCACACATTACTACTCTTATCGTTCAGTTTATCCACAAAGTTTCACTTCACGGTGAGAATCTACTAGTGTTACGCCTAACTCGTTGTGAATATTGGATTCCCAGATTAAAAAATTTAGTTAAAAAACTTATTCGACTTTGCAAGGTTTGCACAATTCATAGAAAAGAAATGCGACAGCAGATCATGGCAGCTCTCCCACCAGAACGCACACAAATTTCATTGCCTTTCATTAACACTGGGCTAGATTTTGCTGGTCCATTCACGCTTAAAACGTTTTCTGGTAGGAAATGCAATTTAACAAAAGGGTATGTCTGTTTATTTATATGCTTTTCCACGAAAGCCATCCATTTAGAAGCTACTAGTGACCTTTCAAGCCAATCTTTCTTAGCTGCTTTAAGTCGTTTTATTGCACGTCGCGGTACACCGAAGACAATTTTCTCCGATAATGGTACAAATCTCGTCGGTGCTAGAAAAATCATTGAAAATTCTTTCAAATTATTTAAGCGATCTCTTCCATCAATCGCTTCCGAACTTTATAATGACAGGAAATTGGAATGGAAGTTCATTCCTCCCGGTGCACCTCATATGGGCGGTTTGTGGGAGGCTGGAGTTAAAAGCTTCAAGAAACATTTTCGAAAGATTGCTGCAGACCACAACTATACGTTTGAAGAGTTTTCTACACTCCTTGCTAAGATTGAGGCTTGCTTAAATTCTAGGCCGATCTCTCCAATGTCCGATAACGCCAGAAACATTCTACCCCTTACACCAGGCCATTTTCTTCGTGGTGGCCCTCTTCTGGCTCCGCCAGAACCAGATCTTACCGACACCTCCCTAAGCTATATTAACAGATGGACAAAATTACAAGTTCTTCATCAACAATTCTGCGCGAGATGGAAGAATGAGTACTTATTAGAGCTTCAAAAACGTCATAAATGGAAGCATCCTAAGGAAAATTTAAAAGAGAATGATTTAGTGGTAATTAAAAATGAAAATTTGCCCCCAAATGAATGGCGCTTAGGTCGCATCATAAGAGTCTACCCGGGACCTGATAACCGTGTTCGCGTTGCCGATGTTAGGACACAACATGGAGTAGTGACCCGTCCTATCGTTAAATTATGCGTGTTAACCACGGATTTATAAACTAATTCAAAGCCTTAATTTCAAACATTTATCTTTTCTAATATCGTTAGTTATATCTCAAAATTTCAAAGCTTCAAGTTAAAGCTTAAATTTCTTGCACTTATTTAAGAATACATTAATATATATACGGTCGCATTCTAAATATTGTTAATTTGTTTATTATTATTTGTACCAATTTCAAACCTAAACTAAAACTCTGTTCAAATTTCAGTTAATTTTTCAATTGTACTATAAGAATTTATTTTGTATTTATGTATGTATATTTAAGTCAAAGGAGCGTATTTGCATCATGCGTTGCTGCAAGGCGGCCGGAATGTTTACGGCAGAATTTAGTATTAAATTTGTTCTTAATTGTTCTACTATTAAATACATAATCTTGACTAAAAGATGTCGCTGTAAATCGATAACTATATACCCCCGCTCAATTTATACCAATTTCGCTTCTTAGAATCTATACCAAAATACCTACTTTGTAACTTTGTAACTTTCTCTTTTTGTAATAACCATCGGCGAAGTAAGTTGTACGATCAATAAATAATCTTCATATTTGGAAAGAGTTGAAACCAAGTTTTATTTCTTATCGCATTCATCAACCTTTGATTAATTTACGTTATATACGAACAAACCATATTGATCGATGCCATGTTCAAGACAATACAGCTCCCAACACGCATTAGCTATTTGCACACCCGCTTGGCCTACATGAACATGGATTATTTCACCCTAAAACAATTTATATTTAATAAGTTTTTATATTTGAGAAGAGATGATTTTAAAGCTTTCGGTACATTACTGGACATTTCTTGACACAAAAATTTTGTTTAAAAATTTGTTTTGTTTTGAATGAACTGACTGAAATAAAAATGTTTTTTTTTACTAAATTGTTCACATTTATTTATTTGAAAAGTGAATTTTTAAAATTAAAACCTTTACCTGCAATTTGTATAAGGATATAAAAAAATATGCATATTTTGATTTAGGTTAGGGATCTATGAAATATTTAATTTCTTGGTGTAATTTTTTGAGAGGCTAGAAACTGGGACCCTACTCATGTATGTACAAATTATAAACATACCTTGTACTGACTTTTCAAATATAATTACTTCTGGCATATGGGAGATCATTCCGTTACAGTTGAATAGCCTCCACTTATAGTACCTACATTCTTAAATAATCGTTTTTTTTACCTCTTTGGTGTTATTATAATGTAACTTTTGGTGAGCGATAAGGCAGCACTACTGTTTTTTTTTAGATTTGGAGAAGTTCTACTGGATTTTTCAAAGTTAACTGTAGAACTATCATTTTGTGAAGTTATACCTTTTACCGGCGTTTATAGAAATATTTAACCAGTAATAACACATAATTAGTCTTTTTCAGCCCATTACTGTTTTTTTTTACACAGACGCAGACGATATGAGTAGGTAATCAGTAACAACACAATTACATTTTATACTGGGTCTATTTTTTTTTTGTTTGTACATTTTCTCTTTTCCTCACATGTTTATTTGTTACACAATGTATTTTGCATTAAACATGTGAAATAGTATAATTTCAGTTTCTCACGAGTTTACGAATTTACCAATTTGTTGCAAACGAAGTCGCAAAATTTTGCAGCAAACAAAAATTTGTTCGTTTAGTGTAATACAAGGTCATACAAATATTCAATTTCAAGAAAAACTAAAATTTCCTTAAAAAAAAACTAAACAAAATTTGATGTGCAGATACGTGGTGCACGCAGAAACGAGACGATATGATATGTATGTAAATATATCGTCACATTAAATCGAAATCGATCGATTTGTCAACTGATCTATTTGGATGTGTTGGTTATTCAATCTGCTTTATTTATGTTATACCTCAATCTTAAAGTTAGTAGGAGAATTAACTACATCTTATAAAGGGTTTTCCAATAAGAGGTGTTATTTTGATATTCAAAGAAAAATGGAGATAAATGATCGGATGTTTATTTCATTATAAAGAGGAAGGTAAGCCGTTAATAATGGAACACAACATAAGCCAAATGGCCTTTTCATAAAATTTTCCATAACCAAATCGCAAAGTGGCTGCCCTATGGCCTCGATAGCCTCACGAATTTCATCTTTGAGGTCTTGAATCGACGCTGGGCTGTTGGCGTAGACCTTATCTTTCACGTGGCCCCAAAGGAAGAAGTCGCAAGGTGTTAAATCACAAGATCTCGGTGGCCAATTGTGATCACCTCTTCGAGAGATAACACGGTCCGGAAACTTTTCCCGTAAAAGATCGATGGTTTCATTGCTTGTGTGGCACGTAGCGCCGTCTTGTTGAAAGTAAACGTTGTCCAGATCAATACAATCCAATTCAAGCCATAAAAAATCATTAATCATCTCTCGATAGCGCAATCCATTGACCGTAACTGTTGCTCCAGCCTCATTTTCGAAAAAGTAAGGTCCAATGACCCCGCGGGACCATAAACCGCACCAAACAGTCACGTTGAGGATGGAGAGGCTTTTCAACAATAACTCTTGGGTTTTCCGAGCCCCAGATGCGACAGTTTTGCTTGTTGACGTAGCCTCCGAGGTGGAAATGGGCCTCATCAGTCAAGATGATTTTTCGATGAAATTCCGGTTCATTTTCATGCATTTCAAGGACCCAATCAGCAAAGACACGACGTTGTTGATGATCAGCCGGCTTGAGTTCTTGTGTTAACTGAACTTTATAAGCCTTAAGACCCAAGTCTTTATGCAAAATACGGTGTAATGACGTTTGTGGAATGCCTAATTCCAAAGAACGACGAGGAATGGACAAACCTGGGTTTTCTTCAACACTTTGGGCTACAACAGCAATATTCTCAGTTGTTTTTGAGCGACGTGCACGGGTTTTATTCTTCACATCACTAACTTGTCCCAACAGCTCGAATTTGTCCACCAATTTCTGTATTGCGGTCCGACAAGGTGCTTCACGACGACCCAAAAATGTTTTAGTTTTACGAACCGTCTCTGCCAAATTTTCACCATTTTTATAGTGAACTTTAATAATTTTAATGCGTTTTTGAAGCGTGTATCGTTCCATTTTTATTAATAGCGTAGTTTCTACTTGTCAAATGTCAAAAAATGACAGCTTCAAAAGTGACAGCTACCGAAATAGCGGGCTATTCAAAATAACACCTCTTATTGGAAAACCCTTTATTATGAATAGGTAGGGAAAAAATAATTTGACCACCGACAGTTTGGGGGAAAAAACTTATTTTTTTTATTTTTATCTTTTTCATAAATATGTAGGTAGTTAGATTATGATGAAACTCATTTTTTTTCTGACACCCACGGACTACTGCACCCCTATTTTGAATACTGTAATGAATTGCAGGGTCAGCTTCCCGTCGAGATCAGACTGGGAAGAGGACATTGTGACGAGAGACTTCGACACCTGCATTTTCACTGATGGCTCAAAAATGGATTGTGGGGTCGGTTCGGGTGTCTACTATGAATCCCTCAATATCTCAAAATCCTTTCGACTACCAAACTTTGCCAGTGTATTCCAAGCGGAATTGCTGGCAATTAAAGAAGCTTGCAAATTACTTAGAGTAAATCCAAATCAAAACCAAAATATAGCTATACTAACAGATAGTCAGGCAGCTATAAAAGCAATTGCTTCGGTCACGACATCCTCCAAATTGGTTCAGCAGTGCAGAGAGGAACTCTCATTGCTGAGTGGAAGCCTCACAATCACTCTCATCTGGATCCCAGGTCACAGTGGTTTTGAAGGCAATGAAAAGGCGGATGAACTGGCCAGGCAAGGATCGGCCCTTCATGAGTCACTAGCAGAAATAGTTAACATTCCCATAGGAGTCATGAAGGGCGATATCTTCTTAAATTACCTAACAAAAGCTAACAATAGGTGGCACAACTTGACTAGCTGCGTCATATCCAGAAAAATCTGGCCCACCTATAATAAATCCAAAACATATGACCTAATCTCTAGACCCAGAAAAGACATTAGCAGAATCGTTGCGGTGTGCACAGGACATTGGCCGATAGGGGAACATGCAGCAAAGTTGGGTATACCGCACAATACTTATTGTCGCAGCTGCTTGGACCAGCAAGAAAAAGAAACGGTCTTCCATTTCCTATGTCAATGTCCCGCCCTTGCTAGGAATAGAGCACTCTCTTTGGGAAGTGAATTCTTTAATGTCATAGATAACATCTCAGAATCAAAGATCAAAGACTTGATCTCGTTTCTAAATGCAACAAAGTGGATTTAGGACTGCCTAACACTTGTTTTTCCCTTTTTAAAACCAATCAAAAATGTATTTCAAATAAATCCAATTATCACTCATAGGTTTCATAAGTTTTGGTATCAAAACGGCGTATCCTGCGCCAATTGGGTCAAACAAACAAGGTTTGCTTGACCGCCATCTCTACCTACCTACCTACCCATTTTTTTTCAGCTAAATTTTAATTTTTGTGTTTTTGGCGAATTTGTTTTGAAAAAATAGTCCTAATATTTAATCAAAAAAGTTGACGAAAAAATTTTGATTTTAGAAAATTTTGAGATGGATTCTTTTTGGTTTAATCTTCTTTTATAAGACTAAGTAAGATAACAATAAAAATTGTTAAAAATTGAAAAAAAAACAAAAAAAGCATTTTTAAGATCGATTTTTCTGTAAAAGACAGTAACATAAGCAATCACAGAGTGGTCATAGAAACCAAATTAAACTTTTGCTATAGATTTTGACTCTCTTAACTCAAATCTTATATCAGAATTGCTCTACCATGCAATGTTTTTGAGAAATCGAATATTAATCTTAATTTTTAATGATGTTTTTGGTAATTTTTAATGATGTTTTTGGTAGAGAGATTTAATTTTCAGAAATAAGATCAATTTTTTGGCAAAACTTTCGATGCGCTTCAAACTGTCTGAATTTGTTTAAAGTGTAATCAATGATTCTGGCTTAAAACTTAAAAAATATGTTCTTGTTTCTTAAAATTAAAACGCTCTTTACCCAAAATATCACAAAAACAGTGTTTTTGGGAAATTAAAATTTCGATACTCAAGAATTTTGCATGCTAAAGAAATTCTGATACTAGAATCGAGTTGAGAGACTCAAAATCCTTTGCAAACGTTTAATTTGTTTCTATGTCCACTCTTTGATGGCTAGTATTACTGAAAGTTATAGAAAAATCGGTCTAAAGACCGATCATGAACTTATGTAAATTAAACTATTTTAATTTAGTTTAGCTTAAAAAAAATTGTTCTTTATTAATTGAATTTCAAAATTGAACTGAATTACAAAAATATTCTTAAGCTAAGGAAAGGTTACCTAAAACTATTGCCACAGGTTAATGCTATTGCCACAGACGCTTCGTCAGCAAAGATGTTCATGTGCATTGTTGGTTTGATGTTCATGATCGCAGAAAGCTTCGTCAGCAGAGAAGTTCGTGTGCATTGCTGGGTTAATGTTCGCGATGTAGATTATTAGTCAGCAGAATGTGTTTCTGACCTACTTCCTTTCCCACGGGAAGTTTTGTTTGTTTTACAACGTAAGTAGCGTTAACTCCTCCCTTCTTAAATAAATGCGTCCACGCATTTTTACATGATGTTGTAGAGGCTGGGATATTTCTGCAGGGGTGACGGCTGATTGGATTCACCTTGATTTGTTATCATAATCATAGGTGGTGTTGTTATCAAGTTACTCGTGGGTGTTTTAGATTTGTATCGTAATAACACTATTGTGAGGAATACGGCCACAAATATCAAGAACGTTGTTATTTGGTGTACGTTCTTCTCTAGTTGAATCTTGGTGAGATGCTGCGTGTTTTTCGTATGCAGTTCTTTCATGAGTTCTAAGGACAAGACTTCTTCTACTGCTAGGTCTGTATAAGTTGGGTGTAATGTTGGTGGCAAAGCTTGAATGTTGACAATTTCTTGCGCAATGTATTGTTGGTTATTGATTATAATCGTTTCATTGAAGAATTTAACTATGTAGTTTCCGTTCAGCGATTGAGTGAAATTATTAGCTTCTATTGTACCGTTGAATTGATTGAGGATGACAAGTCCTGGTGATACTTCTTCAACCTGGGCAATATGTTGGCTATTTGTGGAGTTGCATGATGCATTTTTATTTTCTAGTAAACCTATTATACACTTATTACTACTTAAATCAATTAGATCTGTTCGTTTACAGAGAGAAATTTCTTCAATTTTCTTACAATTATTTAACATTCCATATATATTTTTTTCGTTTTTTAACATATTTCTATGAGATATCTTGTTTATTAAACCATTATTCCTCTTCATTGGGATTACAATTAATTTTTCGTAAATTTCTTTTTTTGTTTTTGGAATACTAACAATATAAAGTAAGTCTTTTAAATTGGATGCAATTTTTACATCAGCAAATTTAATTGCCTGTTCTATATTTGTGTATGGTAATATTTCTTTATCCATTTTATTTAATATTATATTTATTTCATTTTTTGACATTATATTAGAATTAACAATATTTTCTTTAGCAAGTTCAATAGCATAAATAATATTCGTTAGTTCTTCTTTTATAAGTTTTATCTTAAATAGTAATATTACATTAAATTGATATTCGATAGTACTGTCTTTTTTTATTGTATTGATAATTTCATTAGTTACATTGGTAAGTATATTTATTCTTTTCTTATATTCTTCATTGATTATTATTTGTTCATTATTGTTTTCAATTACATTATTTATCTTATTTCTAAGGATGTTGAAATCTTCATGGTCGGGTGATCCCGCTATCCACTTCCATCCTGTTCCTATGAAATCTAGTGATCGTTTTGATCTACTAACTTTAAGATTTTGGATGATATTTTGAATTTGTTCTATTTCATGATGAATGATTGGAAAGTAGGGATTGGTTTTAGGGATTTGTTTAAGGATAATGGATTCTGCATTTGAAACGAAATTTTCGTACGGCTTCAATTCGATAGTGTGGATAAGTTTAAAGTTTCCTTCAGAGATTTTCGCAATTCCGTTGTTAAGGATGATGATGGGGGAGTTGGAGTAGTCTAGGATGGTAACGGTTCCTTGGATTGGTTGTAATAGGTATCTGTTGGATAAAGGGAAAAAAAGAAAAGCGAAATAGGATTAGTTTCTAATATTTGATTTGTGAACAACTCTGCCAGAATGGGTTACAACGGTTGTTGGCTTATTTTCCTTTACTTTTTCTTTTTTATATCGTGCTGAAAGCTTTGAACCTAATCGTTTATTAACTTTGACGTAGATGATATCTCCAGGGGAGTAGTCTTTTAAATCATGCCTTTTCTTATTATGGTATGTTATATCAGCTTCTTGTTTAGACTTTAATTTATCTATATTTTTTAAGTGTGCATCCTTGATTTGGGCAGGACTTCCTGTATCTCTGCTGAAAAATAGATCGATTGGCTTCTTGTTTGTTACTGAATGTACAGAAAGGTTATATGCATTAACAGCTGCTTCTAAGAGTTCCGTGAAGGATTCATAGATTTTTTCAGCTTTTAAACATCGCATAATCTCAGCGAGAGTTGAGTGAAATCTCTCTACTTGACCATTAGACGTGCTTGTGTAGGGAGGTGTAGTAAAGACATTGATTCCAAATTCATTTTGCAACATGAAGAGTATTGAGGCTGAATTAAAGGATTTTTCGTTATCACAAACTACTACTTTTGGTATTCCGAAACCAAAGACTATATCTCTTATCGGTTGTCTTACATCTTCCGTAGCTTTTGAATTGATTGCTTTTGTGACGGCATATTTAGAAAATTTATCTATTGCAGTGATAATAAGTTTTCCTTCTGTAGAGAAGATATCAATGTGTATTATTTCACCGGGATATTTGGGTATGGGAGAAGATTGTATTGGGACTTTATTGGGGTGCCTATCGTATTTATTCTGTTTACAAATAAGACAAAGCTTGGTAATTTTTTTTAGTTTTTTTACTTAGATTAGGGAAAAAGTATTTTTCTAAAATTTGGACTCTATTTTCTTTTTGGTTTCGATGAGCACGATTATGCTCTTCCATAACTAAATTCTCTTGATCCTGTTCGTTTTCCCCGTCCTGAACTTGTATTTGTGTAAATCGGATCTTGTAAGAACTGAAATTGTCTTTATAAATATTTTGAATTAAACCCATTATACGTTCACCTGTTTTGATTCCATTAGTTACGGATGGATTAAGGCATTTTTTTAGAATTTGAATTAGGTTTGTTTCGGTAAAAATTGGTTCAATGATAGTATGTCTGTGGTAAGTTGGAAATATGATTTGAAAATTTTGACTGGGTGGTGTACCTTCTTGAAGTAGGATTTGGTTTTTGAAACAATTTATTGGTGATTCTACGCTATAAATTAAGCCATGCGACGATGATTCGTCACTATGAATCGTAGGTGTAAGAGAATTGATTTGGGTTACCGGAGGTGGTCTAGATAGTGCATCCGCAACAACATTGGTCCTACCTGGTTTATATTTTAGTTCATAATTGAACTCTTCTAAAGATGCTTTCCATCTCTTCAGTTTGGTGTTGTTATTCTTTGTGCTGAGCGCACCGGTGAGAGGTTGATGATCTGTGAATATAAAAACTTTTGCCGAACCGTATAGGTAATTTCTGAGGGAGTCTAATGCCCATATAATGGCAAGCATCTCTTTCTCATTTGTTGCATAGTTTTCTTCTGATTTACTTAATGTTCTTGATATGAAGGTAATTGGTTTGTCCTTTTGTGATAGTACAGCGCCTATGGCGTAATTCGAGGCATCTGTTGTAAGCTCGAAGGGACTTTTAAAATCAGGATATGTTAGTATTATATCGTCGGAAGCCAAGGATTTTTTTATTTTTTTGAATGCTTCGATTGCACTTTCGTCGAGATGAATTGGTTTTTTACTTGAAGTGTTTTTTGAAACACGGCCATCCTCCCCTCTTAAAAGGGCTGTCAGGGGCTTAGCTAGTTTTGCGTAGTCTCGAATGAAACGTCGGTAGTAACCTGACAGACCGAGAAAAGATCTTAATTCCTTTAAGGTTGTTGGAGGCGGAAAATTCTTTATAGCACTCACTTTTTCAGGATTTGTTTTAATGCCCTTGGAAGAGACAATAAATCCAAGGAATTCTGTTTGTTGTTTGAAGAACTCGCACTTGTCGAGCTGAACCTTCATATGAGCATTGTTTAAAGTTTCGAAAACTTTTTGAATATTCTCAACATGAGTAGCCTCGTCTTGGCTAAAAATGATGATATCATCGATGTACACATAGCATATTTTGCCGATGTGGTCACGAAGGATATCATCAAGGGCCCTCTGAAAAATTGAGGGGGCATTTTTAAGGCCAAATGGCAACCTAGTGAATTCGTATTTCCCATGATTTATGGAGAAAGCTGTTTTTTCCATATCAGATTCCTTCAAGGGAATTTGGTGAAAACCGCTTTTTAGATCAAGAACCGTGAACCAGTTATTCTTTCCCAGATTGGATAAAACGTCGTTTATCTCTGGAATAGGATATCGGTCGGCTACTGTTATTGAATTCAATTTACGATAATCTATTACTAGCCTAAATTTTTTTTTTCCTGAGGCATCGGCCTTTTTGGGTACAATCCACACAGGTGAATTGTAGGGCGATCTTGAACGTTGAATAATACCGTCTTTGAGGAGATCCTCTATTTGGTTTTCAACTTCGTCTTTAAGTGCCATTGGGTATGGGTAAAACTTAGAATACACAGGAGAATCTGTGGTTGTTCTAATTTCTCCCTTGACAACAGTAGTGCACGAAAGCTTATTATTTGGATCATCGAATAATCTAGGGTATTGTCTAACTAAGTTTTGAATATCTGTTTTTTGTTTAATGGACATGTGATTAGTTCTGATGTTAATCGTGTTAACTGATTGTGCAGCTAGTTGTTTGACTTGAACTTTAACAGAATTATTTATAATCATGTAGTTGTCTTTAATATGGATGACAGCTGAAAGATCTTTAAGACTATCATTTCCGAGGATAGCATGAAAAGATTTTAGTTCAGGCATTAAGAAAAATTTAATTTTTATGTTATTGAGACCGAAAAGATTTAGAAAAGTGTGTTGTGTAATTTTGACATTTCCTCCTATAGAATTAGCATAAAATGGTTTTTCGTTTGTACGGGGTTTTGATACCAGACAAGGTTGAATGTAGTTTTTATTCGACCCGGTATCTATTAGAATTTTTATTATTGTTCCACTCTTCGTTTTACATTCAAAGTATGGAAGAGAGGAACAGCTTAATCTAAAAAATGGATATCATTGTATTCCATATTATGCTGTTCATTTGAAAAATCTGTAACTGATTGTGGAAAAGATTCCGTATGTTCTTGAGGAAGAGCATCAACGTATTCTTGTAGAGTCTGGTCATATTGCTGGTCTTCATATTGGATGTTCTGTTCGTAACTGTCTTCAGGGTTTACTTCATCCGAAGTATTCAAATGAAAATTCCTTTGTACCTTGGTGGGGTGTACCTGATTTGATGGTGGGTCAACTGCTCTTTTAGGTGCTGGTGGCCAATTTTTTTGTAAGGGTTGGTTCATGTAGTTGATATTATTTGTCTTAATTGTTGATGTGTCCATCCGTCTTGGTGGTGGTTGAGGTTTTGGTGCATACTGCATTTGTGGGCGATTGGAATCCGTATAAGGTTGTTGGTTTCTTTGTGCATACTGCATCTGTGGACGATTGGTCTGCAATTGTGGACGACTAAGTCCCATGTAAGGTTGTTGGGGTCTTTGTGGTACTCCTGATCGCGGCTGAAAATTATTGGAACCTTGCGGAGTAGTCCAACTTGTAGGTTGTTGCATTAGTTCTGGATAGAACTGTTGTTGATTTTGGAATTGAGGGTAGTTATTACTTGTACGTCTAGGTGGAGCTGGGGGTAATTGATGCGTTTTCTTAGAATTATTGTTTGTTGCTGTTGCATATTGCGTTCGAAAATGTTGGTTTTCGAGCTTTAGGCATAAATGCAGGGCTTGAGGTAAGTCTGAGGGTTCTCGTATGCCTAGGAGCCTAGGAAGATCACCCTTTAAGCCTCTTACAAATGTGTCTAATGCTTTCTCCCTATATGCGTGCATTAATAAATTCAAGGCTTCTTGACTGGCATCCATTGAGGATATTTTGTTAAGAATCAATGAAAGATGCGAATAGACTTCTTGGTAGAAATCTTGAATAGACGAGTTGCCTTGCACAAGGGATGTTAATTGGTACTCTAGTGTACCTAGATCCCGTTTGTCCGCATAATGCAATGTTAAACATCTGGAGATGTTGTCCCAGTTTAGTGGTGTATTATAAGATTCTAAAACATGGTCTGCATGACCAACAATCTTGTTTCTAATAACGTTAATAATTCCATAGTATTTTGCAGATCCTCTCAAGTGTTCGTAAATCTTAAGGATTCTCTCCACACTTTTACGCCATGAACTAAATTCACCTGGTTGACCAGAGAATTCTCGTAGACTTCTTACAACGTCTGGAATTTTATCGAGGTCATTAACATTTCCTCTTTGGTCGGGGTTAATAGCCTGGTCAATTCCAGCGAATTGATCGGCGTTAGGATTTAAGATCGAATATACCAAGTTTCTTCCTTCTGTTCGAAGGGTTTGGCTCACGATAGAAGAAATAAGATTTGTAAGTGCTGGGTTTCCAGCTAGATTATCATTTTGAGGGTGAGGAGGATTAGGAGGGTTTCCTGGGTTTATTTGTGGGCGGATAAGGTTATTTGGGTTTGCCATGATTTAATTTAAATTTTATAAAAAAATGTTTAAAATAATTACTAGATTTCACTGGTTGTAAAAAATTAATTTGTAAAAGGATAATTATGTTCTTACCTAACAGTACTTTGTATAACTTTATTTTTTTATTTTTTTTTTTTTTTATATTAATATTCTAAAATTATATTGGTTTGAATTGAAGAGTTTAAAATTTTATAGCAGAAAATTGAAATTGTCAAAAACTATTAATTTGTTATGTTATTTCCTTATCTTAAAATTTGATTGTACACAACTTATTTAAATTTTATATTTTTATAGATTTATAAATCTTACACTAATACCAAGAACGCTATGTCCCACGCTGGTATGAACAACATTTGTCCTGTTTGCACTGCGCTGCTACTAATGGTATTGTTCACACACTCCTTCGTAGGCCTCAGTTTGTCTAACGACTTCTGATGATACAATCTTGGTTGTGGATTCGTGTTGGCTGCTGAGTTTTTTTCTCTAACACACGCGGCGAGGTACTTTACGTCGTCTTAGGCTTTGTTAGTTTTTTTTTTTTTTCTCTAACACACGCGGCGAGGTACTTTACGTCGTCTTAGGCTTTGTTAGTTTTTTTTTTCTTTAACACACGCGGCGAGGTACTTTACGTCGACTTAAGCTTTGTTAATTTATTAAACTCGAGCCCCACGTTGGGCGCCAATTAAACTATTTTAATTTAGTTTAGCTTAAAAAAAATTGTTCTTTATTAATTGAATTTCAAAATTGAACTGAATTACAAAAATATTCTTAAGCTAAGGAAAGGTTACCTAAAACTATTGCCACAGGTTAATGCTATTGCCACAGACGCTTCGTCAGCAAAGATGTTCATGTGCATTGTTGGTTTGATGTTCATGATCGCAGAAAGCTTCGTCAGCAGAGAAGTTCGTGTGCATTGCTGGGTTAATGTTCGCGATGTAGATTATTAGTCAGCAGAATGTGTTTCTGACCTACTTCCTTTCCCACGGGAAGTTTTGTTTGTTTTACAACGTAAGTAGCGTTAACTTGTATGCCTTGTAGATATGGATACCTATGTCCAATTCTTTTGGTAACCAGTATTCTACTTTCGATTCTAATGTTTAACTTGCTATCACCTTAAAGGCTTCTAACAACAACTGTTGTTTTATTTGTTTTTTTTCCTTTCAAATAACAAAAAAAACTCTCAGCTCCAGTCAGTTTCTTTTCTTTTTGAAAACCTCCACTCAAAATTCATAGTCTAATACAAATTTTCGTCAAAATGGTAAAAACACTTTTTTTACGAATCCCAACAGTAACTTGTTAAAATTTCTTATATTTAAGAGTGAAATCATCCAAATCCACGTTGGTCAAGCTGGTGTACAGATCGCAAATGCTTGCTGGGAGCTATACTGTCTCGAGCATGGTATCAAGGCTGATGGAACTCTTTGTGAATGTCCCTCTGATAATGCCTTTACAAATTTTTTTGACTTCAAAACATCAAATAAAGTGGTTCCGCGTGCGGTTTTGGTTGATTCCGAACCAACAGTGATAGGTTTGACTCGATGAAAAAAAAAATGTTCAAGAATATTTTTGTTTTGATAAATTTTTTATTTGAAGATCAAGTTCGGACTGGACCCTATGGTCGTCTTTATAGCCCTTGCAGTCTTATAACTGGAAAAGAGGATAGTGGAAGCAATTTTGCACGAGGCTATTATACAATGGGAGCAGAACTTATTGATATTACAATGGAAGCGATCCGTAACGTAGTGGAATCATGTTCAAATTTAAGGGGATTTCTTATGTTTAGATCGATTGGAGGAGGGACGGGCTCTGGTCTTGGGAATCTTATTGCAGAGCAACTTTTAGATACTTACGAAAAAGTGGCCAAAATGGAGTTCATCATATTTCCATCACCATCGTTAGTAAATTGTCTTGTAACCATTTTTTTTATTGTTTTACTTTTGTTTAAGGCTTTCTCCTTTAATTGTTGAGCCGTACAATGCGCTCTTGGCAACACATTTGGGCATGGACTCCATAGAATGTAGCTGCATTTTGGACAACGAGGCTCTCTATGATATTTGTGCAAAAAAGCTTAACATAAACGCACCAAAATATAAGAATCTCAACAGAATAATTGGACAGGTTTGTTCTAGTCATCTTTAAATTCAACTGTAAATAGCATAGTTTTTTTAGACAGCTTCGAATTTCACGACTTCTCAACGATTTTCTGGAAGCTCAAATGTATCATTCTCTGAGTTTCAAACTAATCTGGTTCCTTACCCACGCATTCACTTTCCAGTTGTTAGCTATGCTCCCTTTATTCCAGGAACAGGTTCGGGATATACAAGACTATCAACAGAACAAATCACAACTGCTTGCTTTGAGCCATCAAATCAATTAGTAAGATGTAATCCTGTTGAAGGGAAATACATGACTTCGGTACTTCTTTATCGTGGCAATGTCTCAACGTCTGATATAAACTCAAGCATTACACGCTTGAAAGCAACTAATACTATTCGTTTTGTAGACTGGTCTCCAACTGGTTTTAAGGTTGGAACTAATACAGAGCCTCCTCTGTCAGTCCCTGGAGGAGGATTAGGAAATACAAACAAGTCCTTAGTAGTTTTGTCAAATAATACAATTATTCGAAGGACTTGGTGCCGTCTGATAGATAAATATGATCGATTGTATAGCCAACGAGCTTTCATTCACCACTACATTGCTGAAGGACTAGAAGAAGCCTCACTTGCAGAAGCTTCTGAAGATATATGTACCCTGATATCTGACTATAAGGAGGTCGATAGTGTAGGTAGTGGGCGGAACACATCAAGTGTTATAAAGTGCTGCGGTTCTAAGGGAGCTCGCAGTTTGTCACGTTTAGGGGGGTCAAAGCCACGACCTCGAGCTGAAACTTCGCAGAAACCAACACGATCGCCAAGCAGGGAGAACTCTAACAACCGTTCGACTTGTGCCAAAAAACTTTGCAACCACAAATCATTTATAATTGAAGATGAAATAACAAAGTCTGCTTCGAATTGTTCCCTACCACAGCTGCCAGGGTTACAATCATTGAATTACTTTTTCGGCGACGATGAAAAAGAAGAAACTAAACGACAGACGACGGGCACAAAAAGAAGCAAGATTGTTAAGACTGATTATTGTGCAGGACCAGGAGAGTGCACTTGTGAATGCCATGTTGAGTATCATGAAGAAATTGCTGATATTGAGGGCATGTCATCACAAACCACTTCAACCACAAGTATAAAAACACAAATTTTCATTTCGCAACCAAAAAAACAAACTTGTCAGCCAAGTATTTCTAACTATAATCGAATGGGACTATCATTACCAACAAGATCTAAGGAGGTTCTACCTGAGGATAGAGAAGTGAAGATAGGGACCCTTAAAAAGAGCAAAAGTTTTCAATGCATTAGTTCCCGAGAAAAAAAAGTACGTAAATCTGCAAAAAAGCGTTCAAAATCTCACGAACCACAAAAATCTGAGGGTATTAGGCAATCAGGAAAATCTCTGAAATATGAAAGTTTCGACCAAGGATTTAACTCAGAAGCTTGTAGAGCGAAGGACAGGTTTTTGCTCACTGAATTTCAAACAGAAATAGTTTCAAGAAGATGCATCAGTTGCTGCCCGGGAGAAGTATTAAAACTACCACCACCACGATCCGAGGGACAGGAAACTTTGGGAGAAGCATTGACTGCAAAGGAGAGATTTTGTAATTCAACTTGTCAGCCATCCGCAAGGTATGACGTAAAAGAGACTTTTCAAAACGAGTTCTGCGATGATCAAATGCCATCATGTAGCTACCAGGTTACGTCAAATGATCCTTGCAACAATCAACAAATATCCAATAATTATTGTCCACCAAAGACGAATCAATTGGCAAAGTGCACAAGACTAATGTGGATGGCACCATCTCCGAAGCCTTGTTGCCCAGAACCAATTAGGAGATCCAACAACTGTTTTTGCTGTCACGCAAATAATAGTTTCGGCTACAACAATAGCGATGACAAAATTGTGACCATGAATCGAAGGCCATCAAAACGGAAAAAGTACAAGCAAACGGACTGTTTTTGTGATCATGAAATAGATGGTAGATTTGATGTATCAAATACAGCAATAGTACCACCGCAATGTTTTGGAAACAGTTGTGTTTGCTATCAAGAGGAAATAATCTGTTGTCCCAATGATGATGCGGCTTGTGAAAGCTACCCACAATGTAGTTCTGTTGTTAGACCGTATATATGCGCCGATACACCTGTGGACTCGGGTCACTGTGCTCAATTAGAGAATGAGAGAGTGAATCCAAAACTTGCGGGCAACTTTTAAGGGACAAACCAACTATGCAAATAAAACTAAAATATTTACTCAATTATATTATGATAAAGAAAGGATATTCTTGTTTTTCTTTTACTTTTTTTTTTAATTTGCAACCATCCAATTTATCGCGTGAAGTTTTCACTGCATTACAACTGATAAGCAATTGAATTGATGCACTAAAGTTAAAGCTCTCAAGCTTACTTAGCCCCAACTAAGTAAAATTGAAAATATAATGTTCTCCGTTAAATGTACACATCTTGCTTCGATTTTTTTTATTCTGGTTGTTTTTAGCTGGTTTGTTCTCGAGGTGGTGTTACACTTATGAACTTTTTGGCCTTTCTTCACTGGAAAATAACTTCCACTACTTACCATTAGTGGGAAATAATTTCACTTTTCTGATGTGAAACTATTTCCCACTTTGAGTGGAAACTTACTTAACTTTTTTGTGGGAAATAATTTCACTTTTCGAATTTGGAAACGATTCTAACAGCATAGATAGTTCAGTATTCCAACGATAGAGCCGAGCATATTTATTACAACAACGAGGATCCGAAACGCTTTAACTTTTTTCTTTTACCTGCAAGACTTACTTATTAATGCAAATATCAACAATGATTATTTTTTTTTTAATATTCATTTAAATTGATCTTGTGATAATTCATATGATTTTTAATTGTATCTCTGATCCATTTCTGCACCTGACCCTGCGCTATCTTAGGAGTAAAAAAGGAAAACAATCAGAGTGATATCAGAAGAGTACGAGATCATGATCCTGAACTTTGCAGACAATACGTCCGCTGAAGCTTGAACAGCCACCAAAGCCGTAAAACTTGTCCGATTTTTAAAAACTAAATTGTAATCGCTTTGTCTAGAAAAACTCTAGGGGCAATATTTTTTAGGTTTTTTTTTATTCGTCTTAAAAAAAAAGTTTTGGCCAAAAGATTTTAAAATGTTCAAAATAAATTTAAAAATAAATCTGTGGACTTTCGCCACGACCGTAATAATGCACCGATTTTCGTAAAACTTACGGCAATCGCTTTGTCTTGCCAAAATCTAGTCGCGATATTTGTTAGTTTTTTTTTTATTCGTCTTAAAAAAAAAGTAATGAACCGATCTATCTAGGGGTGATATTTTTTATTTTTTAGTTTTTTTTTATTCGTCTTGAAAAAAATGTTTTGGCCAAAAGATTTTTACAGTCGTGACGATAGTCCAAAGATTTATTTTTAAATATATTTTGACCATTTTGAATCTTTTGGCCAATACTTTTTTTTTAAGACGAATAAAAAAAAACTAAAAAATATTTCCCCTAGAGTTTTTCTAGACAAAGCGATTACAGTTTAGTTTTTAAAAATCGGACAAGTTTTACGGCTTTGGTGGCTGTTCAAACTTCAGAGTACAAATTGTCTGCAAAGTTCAGGATCATACGAGATCGTATAAATTATTATAAAAATGTGTGCACTATGGCGTATACGTACTTTTTGTATACCAATTTCATAGGAACGCCAAAAACTATGCATAAATAAAAAACTATTTGCTTTTTTACTGAAGTTGAATAATTATGGAAAAATGGTTTTTTATTTGTTTATTTGCTTGCTTGTATTTTTTATGTGCATTTTTTTTTAGCGGTCCTAGGACAAGGATTTTTGTAAAGGAGTGGGAACCTCTATCATGGAGAAAGAATATTCTTGTAACAAAAGATAAAATGTGTAGGTATACAAAAAGTACGTTTACGTAAACTTCTTTCTTCAAAGTACAGTAGTTATCAAGTTTTTTTTTTTTCTTAAAATCCCTTTAAACAAGGTTAAATGTACCCAAGTTGATATCTTAGTTTGTTCTCAAGAGAATACGTTCTTTCTTAACGATGGATCTGGAGAGAGCTCAAAACGTTCAAATACATAATGCTTTAATATTTAAATCGGCAAAATGGCTCATATTATGCATATGCAATACCTTCTTTGAAATATATAATAAAAAATAGAGAAATTCGGATATCTTTAATCAATTATTACTAATTTATTTCGATTATTTAGTCTGTACGAATCATTTTTATTATATTTATTTTTTAACTTTAACTGATACTGTGTTTCGAATGAAAGGTTTTTATAATTTGTCTACCTCATTATAGTCTCTTATCAAAGAGCAAATATTTTCTGATGCTTCTTTCAAGCTAGACTCTTCCATTCCTTCACTTTGAAAATGATGAAGGAATGCTCTCCTGCTGAATAGCTTATTGAATTTAATTACCAATCGACACCATGCCTTTTGAATGGCAGTATTGTTTGATAATACTGTTACAGCTCGATTCGTAGCAGCCAGATCACCTCCTTGTACAAAACTTGGTGGCATACTGTTAGCTGAGATCTTAAATCCAGTTGGTGACCAGTCAACGAATCGTGCTGAATTACTCGCTTTTAAAGTGTTTATACTAGTATTAATGTCTCCTGACGAATTATCACCTCTGTAGAGTAAAACGCATGCCATGTATTTTCCATTAAATTGATTACATCGAACCAAATGGTTTGATGGCTCGAAACATTGCAATGTCAGTTGGTTTGTGGTTATTTGTTCAAAGCAAGATTTTTTAAAACTGTTGAATGGGGCAAAGCTTATCAAAGGAAAGTGAATCCGGGGATATGGAACAAGATTCGTTTGAAACTCTCCAAAGGAAATATTTGAGCTTCCGTAAAACCTTTGCGAAACAGTGAAGGAAGAAACAACCTAGACAGTAAGAAATCTTTAAGTTAATGTTGCCATGTTTCTGCTTTCTAATTTTTAAGTACCTGCCCAATTATTCGATTAAGGTTTGTATAAGTTAAACTTTCCACATCCAACTTTCGAGAGCAAATATCATATAGGGCTTCATTGTCCATAATAAAGCTACAATCACTTATGTCCATGCCCATGTGAGTTGATAAAAGAGCATTGTAAGATTCAATAATAACTGGAGCCATTCTTAAAATTAATGAAACAAACAAAAATATCCAAAAAGTTGGTAGTCATTTTTAAAACGGGAATCTTACGAAGGTGAAGGAAAGACAATATACTCCATTTTTGGCATTTTCCCGTAGTCCATTTGAAACTGTTCGAATATTAGATTTCCAAACCCAGAACCAGTTCCTCCGCCAATTGCTCGAAACATGAGAAAACCTCTTAAATTATCACAAACTTCTGCTATCCTTCTAATTCTATCCATTGTAAAATCAATCAGCTCCCGACCAATTGCATGATATCCACGACCAAAATTGCTTCCACAGTCCTCCTTTGCGTTAATCAAGGAATCCGGATGGAACAAATTACGATACCAGCCCGTTCGAATTTCATCTAAATTTGTATATATTGTTAATAATTTTAAAATGTAGCCGAGAATATTTTCGACCTATAACAGTTGGCTCAGAGTCAACTATCACCAAGCGAGGCACCACTTTCATGGACTGCGAAAGAGAAAAAAATGTTTTATAAGAATCATCGTCTGGTATCTGACACAAACATCCATTCGCATTGATGCCATGTTCAATGCAATACAGCTCCCAACATGCGTTTGCTATCTGAACGCCAGCCTGCCCAACATGTATCTGTATTATTTCTCCCTAAAATAAGGATTATTCAGATACAGGTCAAATAACACATGATATTTTATTTAACGTGTAGGTACATTTTTGGTCATTTGACGTAGAATTTTGCTGACAAGTTTAACAAAAAATTTGAAGACTTATGGTGATTGTTTTGTCAAGGAATCCTATGTCTATTATTTAAAAATCTTATCTTGCTATGGTTATGTTTAACCGACTTCAAAAATGGAGTAGAACTTTTAACTGTGTGGATCGATTTAGATGATTCTTTGTCTATTTCTCCATTGGGTTCCTTTATAATTTGGTCAATTTTATACGATGGCATCAATTAAAAAATATTGATAGCCTTAAATTTGAAGTCGGTTGTTTTTCCTCTGACGTTTCTCACGAAACTGATCTGATCTGTACCTGTCCTGTTCTGATCTAACTCTTTCTTCAAATATTTTGTTAGGGCATGCATGAAATACCCTAAAAAATATTCTTAATAAAAGACCTAAGTATCAATTTTATTGATTCCTATAAATTTTTCAATATTTGTGTATAAAGAATTGTTTTAAGAAATGACACGCCCGTTGCAAATCGGGTATTAAGTATAATTTTTTCGACAGGCTTACCTACGAATCATGATATGAAATTTGTATGAGGATGGCTGCCTATACCTTTCAAATAAGGTAAAAAAAGGTGTGTGTACTCATGTACACGCGCCAGAATTTAAACTTCTTATCCTTATATATTTTACACAATTTAAATAAAAAAATGTATTTATTTTTACTGAGATTTTAATCTTTCTATTGATACCTCAACTTAAAAAATTGGTTAAGTTTTACTAATGTTAAAAGCTATTTTGTTTAAGTGAAAGGGATATTTTGATTTTTTTCGAATTTATACTATTTTTGATATTACTTAATGATATTGCGAAGCTTGTGAGTGTTTATGTTTTATTGAAACATATTATATATCAAAATAATTGTTGACATTTTATAAGAAAATTAAAATTATTTAAGCAGACATAGTCAGATGTTATGAATGGTACAATTGGTCAAAGAAGCATAAAAAGTTCATTTAGTTCGATGTTTTTTCTGAAATATATCATTTACAGTCTTTGTTTTTAATTTAATTAATCAACTTTGTACAGCATTGTTTAAGAGAACAGACACATCTTGAAATTGAGCTAAAAATATTATCAAAATTATCAAATTTTTCATTAAATTTTGCAATTTTATAGCATTCATTAAAAACTATCTTTTAATGAACATAATTAGTTTTTTAAGACATTATCAACTGTACCCATAATTACCTATATCATTTTCAAACGTGTTAAAAAAATATTTGATATTGGAAAATAGTTTTTAACTTGAAAAGTTGAATTTTTAGAATTTTTTTCTTGATGAAAACTCATCATTATTTCGATTTATCTATTCAATTAAATTTATTTCATAATTCTAACCCTTATACTTTTCGAGATGTCCAAAAAAATTGTTTGTCTTTTGCCCCCTAACTTGCCGGTGAAATTTCAAAAAATCCTGTAGTGTCAGAACTTTACATTATAGCACCTATCTTTTGGTGTATTTAGTTTTCTTCTATCACTTATATTGTAGAAAATAAATCAGTCAGACTATCAATAACAATGGCTGACATCTGTAATTTAATAAATTTATTGCGTTTCACACAAAATGAAAAATTAAAAAAAAAAAACAAATCCAGTAAAAAATGTAAGTGTGTGTTTCTATTCTATAAATGGGAGAAATAGATAAAAGCATTGTTTTCAATATATTGTGTTTCCTTCACAAACATTGTTTTCAAAGGTCTGAAAAAATATTTGATTTTCGAAAAAAATGTTCATTATTTCGATTAATCTATCTACCAAAATTAATTTCATAGTTCGAACCCTCATACTTTTCGAGATATACAATAACTTATTTTTAAACACTTCCCCACTTTACCCTCACGTCCCGATAGAATTTCAAAAAATACTGTGTTATCGTAATCTTACATTATACCACCTATCTTTTGGTGTATTTAGTTTTTATTTATCACTTATAATGTAAAAAATGAATCAGTCACATGATTCTTTAACTTAATAAAATTTATTTTGTGTGCAAAATAAAAGAAATATATACCCAGTATAAAAATTTAAGTGTGTTGTCACTTTACCTACTTATAGTGTCTGTGTGAAAAAAAACGGTAACCGTCGGAGAGGAAAATTCTCCAATCGAAGAATTTTTGATCTTCGTAAGAATACCACGAAGCGAAAATCATCAGATTATGAGAATTTTCCTCAACGACGAAATAGTCGTTTGGAGCAAATTTGATGAGAATCGCAACAAAATTGAACGGAAATTTATTCTAAATTACTTTAACTAAAATATTTTTCAAATCCCGGGATACAAATTTTTTAATCTAGAAATCCCGGGATTGGGAAAACCTTCCGGCATTGCAATCTCTTATTGAAATTTACTGCGCTTTTTTATCAAATTTCTGCCCTCAATCATTATTTGGATGGCATCACTCTGCACTAGAAACACATTTTTTTTTTTTCTTAAGAATGGTTACGTATTTTACACATAAAGGAGAAGACATGTGATTCACGGGTATTACCGATGCTACTGAAGTGATTTAGACAGGGGCCTAATTCCTTAAGGACATCGTTTCGACATAAGCTGTCAACACGAAATCGATCAATCGCTTTCGTTTTACGGAATCAGACCCTAGGAAAGGCCTTGAATATGAAACGAATAAATCCCCGAGTGGAAATTAAGGCTACACATGACTATTTGTAAAAATGAAACAAAACTTAGGTTATTTTTTTCTTTATTTTCGTAGCACACACACGCACCATGCCCTAAGGCCTGCTTGAACTCGCATCATAGTAGACAAACACAAAAAATTTAGAAGCTAACATAATAATCCTGCTGTACATTGTATTTGGAATGTGCATAATAATTTAGTTTAATATGTATTTAAATATATACGATATACTTACATTATAAAGAGAGTGAATAAATAAATAAGTAGTATACGCTCTCCATTGTCATTTTAGTTTTTTTCTTGGTTAAATTAAATAAATAAGTTTTTTTTTTATTATCTTAAGTACTAAAGCTGGTCTCCGCAATTCTGCATCTTGTGCAAATTGCATCATTTTTTCTGGTTTCTTATAATAGAGATTGTTCAATCATAATTTTATCGAATCCCGGAGGTGGCCCAAATGTGAAATTGTCAAGAATTACATCAATAATCGCTCCATTGCCAACTGCAACAGAAATGGCGATAAATTTGTGGACAAGTTCTCATTTATTTCAAAGAAAAAAACAAAAATTCTTACCAAAAACAACTGGATACACGCTTCCTTTGACATTTCGGAATGGAACTTCCAAACTTTTTCCATTAAAAAAGAAATTCAACTCTATATGATCGAATGTTACACCTATGATGTCACCATCACCCGGAAATTCTCTATCTTCTTGTTCCTGCGATGTTGCTGCTATCGCCTGATTTACTGTCAGTAAAACATCATCGGCGTCTTCATCGATACCAATAAGTCCACCACAAGCATTGCCATTTGCTTGCGGCTGTGTTGTGACTACAGCTGGCCGAAAAACCTCGTCATTAAAACGAGTCGAGTTGTCGGAGCATAAGCACCACGATTCTCGGTCGGTGCCACCAATTTTTTTCGAGAGATCAGTTTGTCTGGTGGCCAAGCCCACCGACCAGGTACCACTTTGTTGGATTTTTACTTCAAAGTAGGATTTTGATTGTACAAGTGGTGCAGTTGCCAAAGCAGCACCGGTTCCAGTTATACGCATCTGATTCGATAATAGAATCACTTCTGGCCCTACCACGAGATAGTCAAACATAATTTACTCTATACTAATTATTGTTGAAATGAACTTACCCATAAATGCAGCATCCAGATGGATTTCTGGTTCTCTGGTTCTGTGGCTGGTTGATCTTGGTGTTCGAAGATTTCCATTGAGGCAAGTCCTCAAACAGCAAAACATATTTTTACTATATTTGATTACAATTTGTGTTTATAAATATAAAATATTTAACACGATTTCAACCGGAGTTAATGAAATGCGCGATTTACTTTCATAAAAAAGTTTTTAATGAATATACTTCCATTGATTTTGACAAGGAAAATTATTTGTTTGCAGGTTTTATGAAGGAATGAAGAAAGAAAAAGTATTTTATGTTTTTCATGTACAACACATTTTTGTTGAACATTTGATCTGGATCTGGATATATTTCTTTTTTTTTGACAGCGGGTGTGTTCAACATGAATTTTATTTAGACGATTCACACTTGAATACTTAACTTACAAACATTGTCGGATGGCTTGGCATTCACACATCTTGACTAATCTATCGTAAAGCCTAGTCCGCTGCGACTGATGCGAAACATTGTTGGTTGGTTTCTACGAAGAAAACAAAATGCTTGCGAAAATTTCAGCGGTAAAAAATATTCATGTAGAGTTTCAGAATCTGCAAAAATAAAAACAAAATAATAACGCAAAAACAATCACACAAAAAAAAACTCAAATGTAATTTTTCCACACACACAATAGATTGTCCTACAAAGCAAGCTCTGAGCGCTCCGAGATTATTTAATGTCGTATTCGATTGGTAAACCGGAATGTTTTATTGGCGTCGGATTACAGTTCTTCCTCTGGGTGGAAGAGAAATTCGCTTCTGGATTTAAGAGCTGAACAGAATGCATCGCTCGGCGCTCAGCGACGTCGGTCGCTGACATTAATGTCAGATTCGTTGCGCGAAAAAGTTAAAAACATTTGAACTTATGAGCGACGGGCGATGTTCATACAAATTTAATCTGTCAGCGACGTCGCTGAGCGACGAGCGATGCATTCTGTTCAGCTCTTTTACATCAGATTCGAATACAGAAGCACTCACACACATAATTTAAGTGTGGAAATAATATGGTTGAGTTTATTATTGGAAATTTTGTTTAAAGGCTTACCCAAACCAAAGTGTTGCACTGCCGCAAGACAATGCGACAAGGGCTTTCATATGAAAAACGCTTTGTCGTTTGTCGCATTTGGTGTGGGTACTCTCATATAACGCTGTGTACTTTTTTGTCTTCGTGTCGCATGACACACGACAACGACAACGACAAAAATTATTGTAGTGGTGTGAAAATGAGTATTTTGCCAATGCATGCATTCGTGCGAAGCATTTTGCATGTTTTATGTTTCATAAATCTTATTTTACAAAATCATTTTGGTATCAATTGAGTAAAAACCTCCCCCAAAAAATGGTTATGCTTATCTTTTGATTAGTTTATACCTAAATATTGATAAGTAATTTCTATTTCCATGGGAATTGATCCAAGAACCTACATTTAAGTTAAAAAAAACGCTTTGTTAATAAAGCAGTCGTTGTTTTTCAAAATTTGGTGATAAGACAACTTTTTAAAAAAGTAGGCGGGCACAGGGGGTGGAAATTTATTATCATGTTATTTTATATCATTCTTAATCACGTCTAAAAATCTTTAAAAAAATTATACCTAATCACTGGTTCAGATTTCATATTTTTAAACCAACTTTTCCTACAATTCGAACGACTGTGCGGCCTTAAAATAAGTATACATCAATATATTCACAGTTTGTGCAGTTACAATGTGTACTTTCTTAAATTGGGATCGAAAGTTAGTAAAAGCAATTTTAAAATAAAAATAATTTTATAAGTAATACAAAAATTAAATTTATCACTAAAATGACTTACAACTTCTTAAATTGTTTTGAGCTCCAAACTAAGTATGTCATTTGATTTGATTAAAAAAGATACATTTTTAGAAAAACATTTTATAAAATCGTTAGATTTTTTTGTCGGGCAACATATGTAGATGAAAAAAGCCACACGTATCAATTAACAATGACAATGTTCCATAGGAATTTTTAAAAATTTACCAAACACTGGGATTTGCCAAAGAACATTGATGCCCAACTCAAAATTATTTTGATTCTCTTCAATTTATCGAGTTTACTTGTGACTAACCTTGGTGACCTTACACACGATCAATATTACTTGAATCGAGGTTGGTTCAAACTAAATTGACAAGTAACATTGATCGTTTGTAGGGCCCTTAAGGGCAAATTTGTTCGCCTTTGATCATCTTTAATCCATGATTATTGCCAAAAGTATAAATGGCCAAAATGTCCACTTAAACTTGTTAATCATGCGCCATTTAACCAGAAGCTCTGTAAGCAAACTAGCCCTAAGTGCGCTGATTCCTCCATTTTAATTCTTTTTTATATCAAAGAACTGTTTTGAAGTTGTTTTTCTGTTAATTCCGCTATCCACACAATCTTTGTCATAGCGTTAATAAACTTCATCTTTTCAAACACAATGAATGGGTAGCATCGGATATCTTAACAATTTTACGAAATTCAAGGTCTAAAACCAAACTTGCCTTGCAGGACTTAATGTAGCATGTATCTTTCTTAAAGTGAATAAGTGTGTGAATATAAAATTGTTTTTCAGTCTCTAAAATAATAACACTATTTTGTCTTAAATCCGTTATAAATTCGTATTTCGTATTTCGTTTCCCATTTTTATATAAAAATGTATTTTCTTATTATTTTACTCTTTTGCAAATAGGTCTTTGACTCCACATTTTTATAAGCTCTTTAATTGGACGAAGTTATACCAGACACTTGAACAACTTTATTCAATTGATTCTTAAAACTAGGTTTCCAAAACAACCTTAGACATTGAAACAGAAACGGGAATATTTTTCTTTTCTGCGTTGGGTACTTTAATGGTAAGTTATGCATTTCAACAACATTCGACCTCGATCCAACTTGTAAAAACGGGTGCCACAATTGTATTTGTCTGCAAGCTTTAGCTCTGTCTTTTTAATATTTCAAATATGATTTCTTATTAATTTATAGTAAATTCAATTATCTTTAAATTTTTTTGTTATTAGAATTATAAGCAACTTTTGAGTATAACAGCAAAAACATGCGACTAAGCCAATGTAGGACAAAATTGTAAGACCGAATCGTCTTAACGTCTATCATTTAACTATCCACATTTTCAAATAGCCTTAGATTTTTTTTTTAAAGGAAAAAATAAAACTAAAAATCAAAAACCAGAAAAAAGAACAGTAAGAAATTGGTGTTTTTCAAAACGGTCTGTCAGCAAAAGTAATTGAGGACTCAAAAATTCCTTTAAAATACTAATTTTTTTTTATTATCCTTTTTTACTACATATTACAAATTCAATCAAATGTCTATTCTGCCCACACTAAGCAATTTATTAAACTTCTACTTCTCACTTCTCGTCAGTAAGACGCAAATATAACGACAAATCCTTTTTTGACAATTTACTGTTGCTCTAATAAGTTGAATAACTATCTATCTACCTATTACTAAATCAAGCCTATACTACTTCTAGTTTAGAAATTATTTTCGACCCTTCGTCCAACTTGCTCCTTTTCACCCTACTTAAAACTCGTATTCCCACAAACTCTTTCTGCATAACATTACGACATTACAATGATAGAGAATGAGAAAAAAGTGGGTCCGAAAATTCTGTCTGTATGTATCAGAAGCCACAACCTAAACGGATGGGTCATTTACTTCAAACTTGGTATGTGGGGTTGGAGACTATACCCAGACGTTTGTGGAAAAAGTTTTAGAAAAACTCATTTATCTAAAAAATGGTTCCTACGATTTTGATTGAAAAAATCATATTAATTTTTTTGGATAAGGTCTTCCTTTAAATGAAAACCTTTTTTTTTAACTGGTATTAACGGTAGTTGACATAGAATCGTTTATTTATCATTCTGATTTTCTCCTTCATGACTCAATCAATTTCAACTATTTTTTTACATGAAAGCTTTATAATGTTTAGTAAAAAAAAAACCAAAATTATTTTTTTTGATTTAAAAAAAAAACTTGATTTTTTTTTTTGAAAAATCATATTTTTGAAAACTACTCAATACTTTTTTTTAAATTTATATTGAAGATTTTGATAAATATTATCTCAATAATGGCATACCAATTTTGTCCTTGCAAAATTTTATATAAAAAAAATATTTTTTTTTTTTTAAACGGCTGTAACGATTTTCAAATTTTTATTCTAAAAATGTATCATTATAGAAGAAATTAAATTGCGTACTTTGTTTTGAGGTGAAATTCATTTAAGAAGCTGTTTTAGTCATTTGAAAATCGAATTTTATGTTTTTTTAATTTTTTTGTTTCTAAAACTGTATTTACAAAATATTTAGTTAAAAGGGCTGAGCATATATAGTAACTTTATCTATAAGAGCAAGTATGTGCGATCCAGTTGTGCAATTTATTTACTTGATCTATTGTGCAATAAGTATTGTTTTCGTTTTAAAAAAATTGAGGTTTTAATTGAAACTAACACTACGATAGTGGAGAAGTCCAAAAAAGTGGTTTTCGTCATTCCGTCCGTCGGTCTGTGCGTCTGTTCGTCTGTGCGTCCATCTGTACAGAGAGCCTTAAATTTGGTACAGATAACTTTTTTTGTAATTTCCAAGGTTTATTTTTAAATATCTTGATTAGAACGAATATACCTCCCATATAACGATTTTGAATTTTTGGGTCTTTTTCGAAAATGGCTCTTACGATTTCGATTAAACTTGGTGTACCTTACGTTATGAGTAATTGTAACAATACCTACTGCATTTTTGGTTTTTCTTAAAAAAATCAAATAACGGAAATATGGTGAACACGTTTATATCCTCATCGGCTCAACCGATTTCTTTCAAAACTTGTCAACAGGTTAAAAAAAAAAAAAATAATAATCAATAATGAAAAAAAAAATACCCAAACATTTTTTTAAAATTTTTTTGTTCTTATAAAAATATACAAAAACTGAATTGTTCAATGATTAACAAATATATTATTACTTTGATCTACAAGAGCAAGTTCGTGCGATCCAGTCGTGCATTTTATTTTTAATGCAAAAAATATTTTTTTTTTTGAATGCAACAAATTTTCGATTTGCCATAATATTTTTTTTTCAGTGGAATTTTTTAGCAAATGAATTTTTGTTTTGCATTGATATTTTTACAAAACCTGCATTTTACTCATCCCTGTGGGCAAGATGGTTTTTCATGAACTTTTATTCAAAAAAGTTTATTGTTGAAACATAGCTGATTCAAGGAACCTTCAAGGGACCAACGAGCTAAAAAAAAACAATTCAATAAGTCGACAATTGGGGGGGTTTTTAACAATACGAATTGCGGATGTTAGACAAAACAATTTTTTTCCCTTTAAAAGTTTAAATACTTCCAAAAAGTTAAGAGCATTTTGAGTTTTTGATAATGTGTCCTCCGTCCATAGAATATGAAAATGTAAGTTTAAGTTTAAGATGTCACACTATGCCATTTTAGCCGAATGCTGAGGAAGCCATTCATTTTGCTCGTTTAGAATCAAAATGAAGTATATAGTCTAAGAGCCGACAGCAAATTGTGGGAGTGGATGTATAACCAAAATCTGAGTATGTAGTTTTATAGGTATACCCGACTTGATTTCAAATTCAAAAGTCTGGCAGGTTTGTTTATCAGCTTTCTGTGGTTTTTGGGGGGTTGAAAAACGTGATAATTCCAAGTCATCGCAGAAACCCAAATCCACATCAATTGAATTTGTTAATATTAAAACTGCTGTTCTGTCATTTTTCCTAAGTCTGGAGACCTCAATCGTGAAGATCTGATTATTAGAACTCAAGAAATAAGCTTTTAAAGATACACATATCAGGTCTTTTTTTGGAGAGTTTTCATCATTTTCAATATTAAATATTTCAATCAAAGTGTATTTGTGTTTCTCTGATGAATTGGAATAATCGCTTTTTTAACCCCCCTAAAACCAGAGAAGGCTGAAAAATACACTTGCCAGACTTTTGAATATGAAATCAGGACGCGTATACCTATAAAACTGCATACTCCGATTTTGGTTACACCTCCACTCCCAAAATTTGCCTTCGGCTCTTTGTCTAATAGCTTTAGGATAACCAATTTCAGTAAAATAATAAGAAATATTTCATACTTACAGTTAATGCAACTGTCGTTTCCAAAACGCAATGTTTTTTTGTAAAGTTTTTTGTTAATACTGAGGAGGATAAACTTAAGATTTGTGTTCACAAAACCTTTTTTCTTGGTAAGCCATTTTATGACACCTTCCCCTACCCATATACAAACATGCCTACACAGTTTGGAGAAAAGTAATGAAGCAGTTGACCTAACTTATTCTCTTGAAAATCTAAATAAAACAAATCAATTTACAATTACACAAAACAATTTTAAAATTTCATTTATTTAATCATTTCTTATTTTTTTTTCTCATATAATAATTTTAATAATTAATTTTATTTAATTTGTTTTAAATTTATATTTGATATCAACGTCATATCTCTCTTTCGTACAACAAATATTTCAATTTTTGTTGTTGTTGCTGTTGTTGTTGTTACAATTATTATTTCCTTTTTGTCAAATTTGTTGGATTTCATCAGTTGTTGATTTTATATAATTCACATTTTATAAAAAAAACTTGGTAAATAATAGCAATCATAGACTGGTCATTATTACTATTTGTCTAAGGGAAAAAATTGCTTCTTTTTTTTGGTTTGGTTTTCCCCTTGAATTGAAATCTGATCTGCCTAATAGAGTATTTCCGATTAATAAATGTATAGGTTTTCCATTTCATATTTTTTTTTTGTATGTAAGATATTTTGTAATAATATGTATTTTTTTTTTAATTTGTTTCTGTAATAATTATTTAATTATTACTTTTTATGTAAGAACAAGGCTAAAATACAATGTTTTTGTTTTTATTTAGTTTTACTTATATTTTCATTTGAATTAAATCTTTGTTGTTTTTAACTTCAAATGTTTCATGTACGTTAATTTTCACCATTATATTGAAATCAGTATATAAAGGTTTTTTTTTTTTTTTTGTTTTGTTTCTGTATGTATAAATAATATTATAAAACAAAAAAATTGTTTAAAATATAAATATATTTTTTGTTATAATTTAATATTTTTTCTTGTAAATATGATTTAAATTTAAGTTTTTTTAAAAGATTTTGTTAAATATGTCTCATTAAGTTTTTCCTTTACTTTTAAATATCAGATGTTTAAATATTTTTTGTTTTTACAGTATGATTTATATTTTATTTTGTTTCTTTTTTATAATAAGTTAAATCGGGCACGAGTTTGATATGTTTTGAATTTTTTCTTCACCTTTTTTATACTTAATTGATTTTTGTTAAATTTTTCCTACTCTATTTTTTTTTTTAATTTATTTTACTTTTTCCAATTAACTTGGTTATAAAATAATTTTTATTTATCTTTGTTATATTTTGTAGATAAGATAAGTTGTAGTAGTAAGATTATTTTTAATATATTTTATTTTCTTGTTTAATTTTTCAATTGCACTACTTACATTTAACATGAAAATTAATTTTACATTTTATTTAATTTTTTTTTTATTTTATAAATAACTTAATTAATTTTACCTTCATATGAAATGGGTTCTTTTTAAGATAATTGTTTAGAGTTATGTATATATGATTTCATTTTATTAATATTTTTGTTTCGATTTTCTAATTTAAAATTCGTTTCCTGTTTTTTTTTACATAAAAAGAAATTTTAAAATAAATAATAAAAATTAGATTAATTTAAAACAAAAAATAACAAAAATTAATTAAATTGGAACTGATTCCACACTGACAGTTTCTAAACAAAATAAAAGAAAAAAAATTATAATTAGTAGCAGCAGAGCCGTGAATAGTTTAAATAGTGTGTTATGTGGCAAAATCACTCAATATTTATATATCATCATTATCAATAAAATTCTATGGTTGATAAAGTCAAAAATATATGAAAAAAAGCTTCTCATTTTTATAAAATTAGCTTAAGTTTAAAAAAAAACTTAAGAAAATTACAACTTAAAAACCAAATCATTTTTATTTTTGATGCTATCAATGAAAAGTTGTTATGGTAGGGAAGGCAGTAGCAATATCACCTATCTAATTGCAGTTTTTGATAAATAAAATATGGCCAGAAATCAACCACTTCCGATTCGACTTTTAAATGACTTTCACATTATGGATTACAATAAATATAGTTCCATATCAGAATGTTCTTATTACGCAACAAACGACCAGATTTTCTAATTTTTAATTTGTATAACTTTACAAAAACTGCCTTTCCGCCTTTATGTTTTTGTGAAATGATATTTAAAATTCTGTCTGTGCCTCCGTGAAATCTTAAGTTGAAATTAATGTATTTTTCATTTTATACTGGTCAACAATGTTTCTTGTTGCCGAAAAAAACAATACTTTTCTAAAGGTTTTCAATGTGCTTAACTCGAATTCAATATCAGAATTTTCTTATCACTTTCATTTTTCAAAAGTTCCAGTTAGAAAATTACAAAAAAACGCTTTTCGCAGTTTTCGAAGAATTTACTGACCTGAGGCGAAAAAAGTTTCTCTGTGAATTTCTAATGGGAATATTTGAAAAATGAGAGCTGATAGGAACATTCAGATATTGGATTCGAGTTAAGCACATCAAAAACCTTTAGAAAAGTATAGTTTTGTTTCGATAACAAGAAACTTTGTTAAGCAGTATAAAATGAAAAATACATTAATTTCAACTTAAGATTTCTCGGAGGAGAAAAGAAATAATTTAAACTTAATAAAAAAGAAGAAAACTAGTTCTTTCATAACCTATTACAATTTTTGCTGTAGAGTTTTTTAAATTCTTTGATTCATTTTTATAAAGATGGTAGATAGGTATGTGAATTGCGAATAGTTTTTTTTTTCAAAATTCGAATTTCTTTGCGACCCTCATACATTTTATGTACTTTGGGTCTCATTTGCAGGAATAAATACAATTTTGGAATTTAAAATTAATATATTAATAAAGAGTTTTGTAAAATCGCTTAATTTTCCAAGACTCATATAACCAGAATCACGAGAAGTCAAAAGTGGATTTTTTAGAATCAAATTTCATTTTGTAGGATTTTACCTATTTTATAAATGAGTCAAACCTATTTTTTTAATACTGAATAAAAGAAAACCGTTTCACTTTATTTTTTTGATTTAAATTTGAATTTTGATTTAAGAAAAAAAAATAAACTTTTTGACTTCTCATAAAAAAAACAGTCTTTTAGATGAACTCTATTGATTTATGATTCTGATAATATAAAAACCATTTGTTTATAATGGTTTTAACAATTGATATTCCCC
This sequence comes from Meliscaeva auricollis, assembly GCA_948107695.1. NCBI lineage: Eukaryota > Metazoa > Arthropoda > Insecta > Diptera > Syrphidae > Meliscaeva > Meliscaeva auricollis. Next base: position 21,539,335 of record OX403616.1, on the reverse strand, counting down.
CCTAAACATTTTTATGAACTCTTTTGATTCTTAGCTCTTAATTTAATGAAACATTCATGCCAAATTGTATCACTTCACCATTATTTTTTGAATGATTTTCGGTAATTTTGTATCCATTGTATTGAAAATACATGCTAGCCTATGCATAAAGTTAGCTTGTCTTGTAGTTTATTTCATTAGATCCAGAACTAAAAAAATACTTTAAGAGCATGTATGATAAGCTGACCTTTTCTTATTCAATTAAAAAACAAATGTATGAAATATACAAAATTGATTGGGAAATATAGTAAAATTTGCAGCGTTCTCCTGTCAAAGCAATGATTTTAATTTCTTCAGTATGGTTGTTGGTAAATGATTCTATATTTTTTTTGTTGCTGTCGGTTGTTGGTAAAAAATGAGCTCAAATATCATTTTTAAGAACATTGAGATCTTCCAAAATTCTTTTATTATGTTTAAATTCACAAATTTTATTTTTCCTTTCATAAATGACGCAAAGTGCATAAAATATATGAGAGTCGAAACGAATCTAGGACTTTGCAAAAAAAAACAATCCGTCCTAAAAACTAATACAAACTAAAACATTCTTCGACTGTAAATAAAAAACAACACAAAAATATTAATTTGAAGAATAAAGTTTTATTAATTTGTCATAAATACATAATATATTACTACCAAAAAAATAAAATAAACAATTTTAAATTAAATAACATAAGATCTAAGAAAAAATCAATTATAAGAAATAATAAATTTAATTAAATTAGTATGAGATTAATTACAGTTTTCAATAAAAATAAAATTATTAACAAAACAAGAAAAAAATATATCTAAAAATTGGTTATGTTAATATAAAAAAAATGTTAAAAATAATTATAAATTTAATTGAAAATAATATTATTGAATATCAATTTTTTTTTTGTTTTTGTTTGTATATGGTTAAGCTATTAAATTTATTTCCCTATTTCTTTTTATTTAATTTAAATTTATGTTTAAATGTTTTTGTATTTTTTTTTTTTGTTTAGAATTTTTAATACTTCCATTCTGTATATTTAATAATTTGTCTAGAACTAAATTATATTTGGTTTTCTGCTTCGCTATGTTTTCTTTTCATTATTTAAAAAAAAAACCTCCTCAAAGATAAGTTTTTGAATTTCTATTTTTGTCTTTCATTTATTTTGAAAATTTGATATGTTTAGATTTTATAAATGTTCCCATATTAAATGCTGTATACTATATTTTGTATAATTGTATTCCAGCATATATTTTAAATGTTTATTTTTAAATTTGTTTCTAATTTAACTTACAAATTTTTGTAGTTTTACAATTATTTAACATCTAAGTTTGTCTTTTAATGCTTTCTGTCTGTTCATATTTTTTTTTTTGTTTAAAGGTATTTCCATTTAGTGTATTAAAAGTTTTATACACGCACAATATTTTAACTTTCTTATATCGAAAGCAATTTCAAGCGATAATGTCTATTTTTGTTTTGAAATACTACTTTTATATGAGTTTCTTATGCATTGCAGGCCTAAAATGTTTGGGATATTCAGAAATTGATGGGATCAAATTTTTAAATTTAAGAACTAAACAATATACATGTTATTTTTTTTTCTTTCTGAAAAAACAGTACCAACTCAGCCGTAGCTGAATAAAGTAATAAAAGTTCTGAATTAATTTACTTTAAACACAATTTCGAAATTTCCTTTTAAAATATACATTCAAACAAAGCTTCAGATCCCTAAATTTATTTTTAATATTTCTAGAGTAGAGATTGCTTACACGGACGTTACTCTAATCTTATTTAATATTATTTTTTTTTTACACTTAATTCCTAAAAAAAGAAATAAAAAAGGCGCATTGAATGATATGCATTAGTATTTTATTTTGTTTAAATTAGGAGATCTTTAGCTCTGTTGAATGAATTTCAAATAGACATCCTTCAAAAATAAAACCACAAGTATTTCCTCTACAATGCATAATCATAAAATTTTATTCTATAATCTAATATTTACTAGGGAAATGATTTTTAATTTCGCCATTGTTTTTTTTTTGTTATAATTTTCTTATATCTCTTGGACGGAATATATAATATATAAATTAATTTCCATTAAATTACTTAAAATAATAAATTGAAAATATTTTAATATAATATTTGTCTTATTTTGAATAAATAAGGAATGAAAATAAACTTAAGAATCCAGTATAATAATTTATTTTTTTTTCAGATTATACTTAAAAATAAATAAGATAAAAATAATTCAATGAAAACTTTGGATTAAATTTAAATCATGCCTTTGGTATTTAATATTTATTTTTGTTTTAATTAAAATAAAAAAAAAAATTATAAAATAAGGACAGCTTTGGTAATTGCTATGACTTAAAAAAGAACATTTATTTCCGCAGAGTGTACTGCTGTTAAACAAGTTTCATTTTATTTAAATAAAAGGTTGATGTAAAAATTAGTAACAATAATGAAACGGTGAAATAGCTTTACAACGGATTGCAGTTTTTATTTCAATTAAAAACATCATAAAATATTTCTTGAGTAAAATTAGGTAAGTGTTTTAGAAATATAGTTAGTACAGAGCATAGCTCTGACCACATTCGGATATAACGACATTTTTACAACGGTTTTATTTCACTAAAAACTCGCAATCAAATGCAAACATGTTTTTCCAGCCAAAAACTCCAGACTTCATGCAAAACAAATTAATTGTTTAGAGTTTTTGGAAAAACTAACTGAAGGGGTTGCATGTAAAAATGTCTGTTTATATATTTTTCAAATACCTTAAGCGTCACCACTTCATCAGATAAACACTAAATGATTATGTTTTTATTCTCCATTAAATTTATAGATTTAAATTTAAAGTTTTGAGATTTCATAATTTTCGCATTTTTAATGGCGGCTTTAAATTTTAGTGGAATAAATTAATGGGGACCTAAAGATTCAGTGGTTGAAAGTTGAATAGAAAGAGGTTTTCTAAAAATAAACTTTTGAGAGAATGCAAGATTTCAGAATTGAACTTGTTACTGTTAGGACATACCATAACCCATTTTAAATGCTGGTTGGTGTAACTCTACAGAATTCATAGGTATACACAAAAAATTGTCCAACAAAATTGTTTATTGGGATGAAAAACTAATAAACTTGTATTTTCTTCATTCGCCATTAAACAATATTTAAAAACGACATTAAAAATGAGAAATTTATGGAATTTCATAAAAAAATTAATGGTAACTTTATAGGAGAGTGAATAAATTGAGCCTAAGAACAATAAAACGGTTCTGGTTAATAGCAAAATATTTCGTTAGCTTATAGATCTCATACCTACACCGACTTTGTTATTTTTTAATATGCTTATAATTTATTAAGTAATATTACTAATAAACTTTTAGGTTAAAATAACGTTTTTTTTTATCATAAATTGAATCGATTAGAGTAAGAACCGTACAAGTCATATTTCTTAATTTTAAAAACAATCGAATATAAAAGAGTTTTATGAAAAAACCATCAATTTGATTTGAAAAATAATGAATGGGTCATTAAAGATTTAACCCACCGTTTTTCTGTAAAACTTTTTTATTTTTATATTTATATTTATATTTTTCTCTAAAATAAAATTTGGGCTCGTACTGTTCTTACACTCATCGATTCAATTATTTGTTGTTCATACGCCCTTTTAATACACTCACTTGAGGGAGGCTTTTATGTTTTATGTTTCACTACAACACAAAATTTGAAATAAAATTTAAGTTGAAAATGTTAAAATTTAGCACATTTAAGACACACGATCTATCGATATAGAAAGTAAATTTTTTGTTAATTTAGAAAAGTTCGCGTTATATTGATATCTTTTTATTCAAACTAGCAATCATTTTACATTCCGCTGAACAGCTACTTCATCGCCAAATAAAACTACATATATAAACCTTTATCCTAAAAAACAAAATTATTTTACTGAAATGTTTTTTACTCGCTTCAAATAGTTTTTGTATGTTTTTTTTTTTTTTTTTTACTAAACATGTTGTATACCTAGATATAATAATATAATATGTATATTTATGTTCTGCTCTGTTTCTGTCCACAAATCTCTACGAAATATGATATGTAAATGATGTTATTCATTTTTATTACTTCTTGTATTTGTTTTTGGGTTTCAGTTTCTCTTTACTTTTACATAGTAGGTATGTTTTTCCAAGTACAAAATTGATTGTTCTTGCATTAATTTTTTGTTTCTTTTAAGATGTTTCATTGGTTTTTGTCTTTTTTTGCATTTTTTTTAATTCAGTAAGTTGGTTTAGTTTTAGTTTTTCTTGCCATTTTATTTTTTATTTTATTTTTACTGTGGGCGGAAAACAGTTTGTTTATAGTTGTTCAATCAAGAGGAGGAAAATAGTTTCTGTTCCTATAGCATTTAAACTATTTTTAAATATGATTTTAATAAAATGTTTTTTTTTTTGTTTTGTTTTCTATTTTATAAGCCAGGAATAAAATTACATTTTTTTCCACTTAAGCTTGAAATTAATAGTTTTTTTGTTTGCTTAAAAATATTACAAATATTTTTTAATATTATTTTATTTGATAATAATAAACGTGTGAAACCCTTAAGTTCTTCTTTTACTTCCATTCACTTTTTGTTAAAATTAATTTGTTTAAAAATGTATTTCCTACTCTGCGTTGCATTATTCTATATTATTTTTTTGTTAATATTTATTTATTTAATTTTTTTTTTAATTACAATTAACTCTTTTTTTTAATTTAATTTATATGAAAACGGAAACAAAATTGTATCGTTGTTTTTCCAGAATTTTTTGTTTTTTTCTGTTCGACATTGTTTTTTTTTTTACAAGAAACGTTATGCGATTATATAGAAACTATATAAGTTTAACCATATTAATCTTTTTTATATATTTTTTTTATTTATTTGTTTGTTTTTGTCTTTTTTGTTTTATTATTTTACTTTATTTAATTTTTGTATTTTTATAAATCTAGAAAGAGAGCTATGTAAAGGGCACATTCGGTTAAGCTATATTTATATATATTTTATTTAAATATTTTCTTTTAATATATAATATATATATGTTGTTTGTATATATCAAATAGTTTTGTTACAAACAAAAAAAAATATTTATAAAAATACAATTCAGCTTATGAACAATTAAAATATAATAATAATAAAAATATACATTTATTGAGCTGAATTTGAATAAATTATGCCGATTGATTAACAAATGCACATATAGAATAAACTTTTATATTCCAATTGTCTTATTCAGCTCAAGTGAATTTAAGAAAAAAACATATTGATGTAGATAAAAATTTTTGGTCAAAATGTTCTATTTAAGATATTAAAAAAATAAATAAAAAATAATTATAAAAGCTGAATTGCACTAACGTCACTTGTAAATTATTTTGAATACTAGAAAAAGTTCCTGTAAGATATTTTTTTTAGGATGCTTAATTTGTTCTTTTTTATCATTATTTTTTTTTTTTTGTTAGATTATATATTAGCGTTTTTGTTTCTAATATCCTAATATTTTCATAATAATTTTATTATAATTTTTTTTCACAATAATATTCACAGTCATAAGAACTATGCAATTTATTATTTAAATTACTTTTTTTTTTGTAATATTATACTTATTTATGTTTAATTTTGTTTTTTTGTTTGAAAATAATATTTTAACTTAAGTTGAATAGGTTTTTTTCTTGTTATATGCTGTAAGCTGTTATCCTTTTCCTATGCATGAAATATCTGCTGATGAATTTTGTAGTATTTTGAAGAAAAAAAATATATGTTCGTTTTTGAATGCAATAAAGTTTGCGCTGGTTAACAAAATAAATTTTATAAAAAATAAGTAATTTTGTTGTTGTTGTTTTAAGTGGGAAAACAAATATGCTATGCCGCTACATGTGATGCCGTTGGTAGTACATAAGAGTACAATCCTCCTCCTGGTCCCGCCGCTCCTGGATATATTGCTGTTGTTGATGTATTTGACGACGTTGAAACGGGTCAAGTTGGTGCTGTCATTAGAAACTGATGATGAAGTTCACGTTCTGCTTTCTTACTGAGCAAATCATGCCTTGATTCCATACCCGCTCCTCTGTGAAATAACAAAAAAGAAAACAGACAAATGGGTAAATTATAATAGATTGATTATGATCGAATGTATTTTCTTTTTCAATTTTGCCCTGGTTTAAATAAATAAAACAAAATTAGCGGGGTGTTAGTTAAGAACCCCATCTTTTATCAATGTTAGGATTAATAAAACAACAAATAATACATGATTTCAATTCTTTTGTTAAATTCAATTTGAATTGTTTACTTATATAAATAATACAGAGGAGAGTATAATAACTGGTGGCGCCAAAAAATAATAACGGCATTTTGTAAAAAACTTCAATGCAAGTATTTTTTACTATGGGAGAGGAGGAGGGTCTATCTCCCCCCGTTTGGGCGGAAGTATTACAAATGTAATTTTATGTTTTTTCCCAAACTTGATTTTGAAACTCTTTTTTTTTTTAACCTTTGAATAGATTTATCTTGGAAAAAAAGTTTCTCATAGAACAAAGTATTGGTTTTACAAAAAAGTATAATACTTAGTTAATTGCAGGTATTACCATTATTGTTTAAGGATTTTTGTACATTTTCAATACTTTTTTCATAAAATTGCCCCTCCCGCCACAACGAGGGAAGATAGACCCCCATAGTGAAAAGTAAAAATGGTTGTACTGAAATGTTCTTCAAGACGCCGTTATTATTTCTTGGTGAGTTATCATACTCTTGCCATAACACAAATTAAAAGAAATCAACTCCTTATTAATAGTATTTAAAAAATTATATTGGACTAAGGTAAAGGATAACACGCGGTTAAAATTTTTCAATTATGTAGATATGTTATCTTAAACACGACTTACGGGAAGGTTTTAGTGTAGATATAAATAAGCGTATTATTCTTTATAATAGGTGCAGAAATAAAATAATAGACTACCACTTAATCCAAATAAGGTGACGCAGTTTCTGATTCTTAAAAAAGAAATGATTTTTATGCATTTTTAAACATTTTTTTGTGAAGAATTCAGAAGTCAAACAAAAAAATTGGTGTAGACAAAAATGATCTGTGTTTTTCTTTTCTTTTATTATAGAAATGTTGATAACGGTAATTTTTTATACGGAAGCTTCTTAATAGCTTTAAAATTATTTATTATCGAAAATTTCAAAAAAATTTGTATTCAAAATTAAATTTTTCGAAAACGATTGACTGTATATTTTTGAAATTTTGGTTCAAGATGTCCATTAACATTTTCTTGAAAACGGCATACCAGCTTTTTTTTAATTGCTCTGTAGGGCAAGTATTGGTTTCGTGTTACGAGAATATTTCGATATCTTAATGAAATACATTAAAATGATGGAGAAGTTTAAAAAAGTGGTTTTGGTCATACCGTCCATCGGTCTGTGCGTCTGTTTGTCTGTTCGTCTGGGCGTCCATCTGTACAGAGAGCCGCAGCCTAAACGGGTTGACAGAATTGCTTGAGATTTGGTACAGATAATTTTTTTTTGTAATTTCCAAGGTTGTTTTTTTTTTGTTTTTGTTTTTGAATAAATCGATTTTAACGAATTCCCCCCGTATAACAGTTTTGAGTTATTGGTTTTTTCTCCAAAACGGCTCTTACGATTTCGATTAAACTTGGTGTATGTTATGTAAAAAGTAATTGTAACAAAACTGCGTTTATGTTTCTCTCGATAAACTCGAATAAAGAAAATATGATGAACACATTTTTCGAGAAATTTTCGATTTTTTCATGTATTTTCTTAATAAGTTTTAATGTATTTGTTTTGAAATTGTATTTTCGAATCTGTATTTTTTTATTCTTAAGTCGCCAAAACTTGTCTTATAATAATTATAGATAACTTTCAAGAAATATTCAAGCGTCGCGTCGTCGGTCGTCGTCGTTAAAAATAATGTCAATCTTAATAGACATCATGAATAAGGTAAATAATAAGTATACAATTTTCTTGTGAAAAGAAAAAAAATAACTTCCATAAACACACATTTTCAATTTCGTGGTTACCTGTAGTAAATGTTAAGTTTCGACTTTAACCATTACACGTACGTATTTACCACAAGTTAAAATAAAGCGTGTTTTGAATTTTATAGTTTTCTATTCGTGTTATTTCCTTATCCTATTTCTATTGCGTCAGTCGTCGTTAAGGTTAATATTAAATTGACGAGTTTTTGTTTTATTTGCTAAATGAAATCACAAACACCTTCAATTTGTGAGTATTTCTTTTCCGATTGATATTAACGTTTCCTATTATTTTTAATCGTATTCTCATTCCAATACAGAAGTAAAAAAAGGTGAACCCTTTTCAATTACATAATAATTATAATGGCCGACAGAGTAATCTGATGCTGCTTTTAGAGGTTGGAAAGGTCGGTTTTTTTGGTTGGGTAAATAAAATAAGACATTTTTTCTGATTGGGGTTGAATAAAGGATCAGAAAGAGGAAATCAAGAGAAGTAGAAGAAAATTACTTAAAGTGCTTAGCTAAATTATATTGAAATTTGAACAAATATGGATTCTATTTTACTAAATTATGCAGTAGGTAAAAGTTTTTTTTGTTCTTGTTGGTTAATAAGAGTGTAGTATATTTATTTATTATTAAATACTTAATTATGATTGGAAATAAGGTTTAATACTGGGGAGGGAAAAATTGAGTTTAGAAAAAAAAAAAAATCAACTAAATATTGAATTGAATCATAATGTAGTTAATTTTTCATGTTTAAATTCGTATGTTCGCGGCCCGGCTTTATAGGATTAATGATAATTATTAAAGGATAACCTCAAATGTAAAAAAAAATAAACATAATTTGTAGAAATAATTAAAACCTCCCTTGTTTTGCCTTTTTGTTAACTAACACGTGTTATCCTTAAAACAAATATACATATTACACAAAATAAATAAAAAATTTAAACAATTTGTATTCTGGTAATAATAATTATAAAAGATTATGTCTACATTTATAAAATTATATCAAATACACATTTAAACGTCAATTTTTAGTTACATTTTTCAAACAGTGAAATTTTGTGCAGTTAAAACAATATTAATTCACATCAAATACACATATAAATAGAAACAAGAATCAAATATAAGAAAAATTTAAATTTAAAATTAAAAAAAAAAAAAAAAAAAAATACAACTAAAATAGAAATACATACGTCTCTAAAAAGATGATTTTGGTGCTGATGGTTTTGATGGTGCTGTAGTGAATTTACAACAACTGGTTGTAGTGCGTTACGATTATTGGTAAGATTGTTATTATTGTTAAAATTTGTGGTTGTGGAGGTGGTTAAAATGGTTGGCAAAGTGCTGCAATTGACAGGAACCCCTCCGCCCATCATAAAAATATCATAATTCTGACCGTTCATGTATTGACGATGGCATTCATTTGGATTGAATACCGCCATTGTTGGATTAACTGTCACATTATTCATGCGTGATGGCATGACATTATTGTTGACAGATGATACTGCTGCTGCTGCTGTTGCTGTTGCTGTTGCAACTGCTTGCCCTGCTGCTACAGTCATATCGTTGACCATTTTAGTTTTGGCATACTCAATACGTATGGATCCACGGTCTGATGATAGAAGATATTTACCTTGAAGTTGGTTCATGGCAGCACTAGCACTTCCTGCGTCATTGAATTCAATAAAAGCAACAGGATTGTTGAGAACAGCATTTGTATTGCTGCTGTTGTTGTTGCTGAGAAATTGTTGATTTATAATATTCTGGTTGTTGCTATTGTTTTGGTTGATTATGTTGTTGATACTCAAGTTGTTGTTGCTGCCGTTACCACCTGTGCCAAGATTTGCAGTTGTAGTAGCAGTAGAAGTAGAAGAAGTTGTGCTTGTAGAAGTAGAAGTGAGATTGTGCGAACCTTTTGTGTGCATTCGGAGGCGACAAAAGCCAGGCATACTGTGCAATTTTTTTTTGTTTTTATTTAATTTTTGTTTTAAGTTTAAATTTTATTAAATAAAATATTTAATTCATACAATTTTGTGTAAGTACTTAAATAAAATTGTTACGGTCGTTTGGATAAAGTTTAGCCAAAACTCCAGAATGGAAGAAGTATTGAATAAGATCTAGGATTCTTCAGCGTGAATATTTTAATACGACATTTTTAATAGGCCCTATTCATAGTAGCCCTGTTCTAGAGTACAGGACTCAAATTTTTTTTTTTTTTTAATCACTAAGCATCTAAGCAATATTTTCGTGACTAAGCCTAATACTCATTCTGGATGGAAATGAAATACAAATTCATATCAAATCGATTGCATAAAATGTTCAGATTTAAATTTCATTGCTTGTACTTCCAATAAATGTTCCTTTTTTTAGACTATCCTACATTGAGTTACATTCTGAAAAATAAAGCATCCGTCGTGGAAAAAATGCAAAATAATTTGATATTTTGATATCGAGGTTATGACATCTATTGTAAGAAAAATTATTCTCGAAAAGTGACATACCTACATAATCTCATTCATTTCCAACCATTTTAATTTTTTCTCAAGAATACTGTTAAACTTTGAAAAATATAAAAAAACCTTATATTTAAAATTTTTACAAGAACATTTTTGTGCCGTATCAGGGGCAGTGGTATCAGGGGTCGAAATAAAAAAAAACCCAATAATATTATAATTTTTTTTTTTTTTAACTATCTGTTGTTTTTTTTTCAAAACTAAAAAAATATGATGGATAGGGCCTATTTCAGCGAACACTTTTCACTTTGCATCTTTGCAAATATAGAATTACCTGCAAAGTAAAAGTGTTAAGTGTGAAACTTATAAATGAAAAGACGTATCACTTTTCAATTTTTAAATTTTTTTTTGAAAAGTGAAAAAGCATTTCACCAATTTAAAATAGATTTTTTGTATTTTGCAGAGCAGCAATGTAAGTTTTTGTGTGGCCATTTAAAAATTCTCAAAATCGTAGAGCACTCGACTGCCAAACTAGAGGTTCGGGGTTCAAACTCTATCGACACTTACTTTTTTTTTTTGATTTTTGATACAAAATGACGACAAGTGAACAGAAAATCATGCAGGTAGTCTTCTACGGCAACTACCATCATAAGCAATGCAACTGCATTAACTTAAGTTTTTTTATAGTTGATCTTTTAGTATCTAGTGATGGTGAGTTAAAGGTTGGAATAGGTTGGGGTCGAAATATTGTGTATGCCAAAATACTGCATGTCAAAATTCTGTATGTGCAATATGCTGTACGAGCAAAATACTGTAAGTCAAAATTTTGTAAGTCAAAATTCTTTACATCAAAATTCTGTACAAATGCTTTTTTACATTATCAAAACCATATTTTTTTAACAGCATTTTTAATTTAATTTAATACATTAAATATAACGCATATTTAAAAAAATTGAAATTCTATCAGGGTAAATAAGGGTGAACTTAAAAAATGGTCGAAAAGCTATTTTATTAAATAAAAGTGATAGAGTCATTTCTTTGATACGATTGGAAAACAAAAATTATGGCGATTATAATTTTTATTTTTTAATGGCCTATAACTTTTAATAAGCGAAAAAAGCTATTTATTTTGACAAAATTTAATTTTCTTAAAATTTTTTGAATATTTTTATTTCTGAGATTAAAACTATGTGAGAGTTATAAGCAAAAACAAAATCAGCATAAAAAACAAAATGGTGGCCAAATGACACTAGGTACAAATTGTGGTTTTATACTCGTTAACAAATATCTTATTCAATACTGAAGTCTAACCTGACCTCGGATTTAGGTTTTAGCACATCATATAATAAAATCTATATTAACCGTACTCATAACTTGTAATATTAAAAACCTTCTCTGTAAAATTAAGTTTTTATACAAACCACTAAATGTTTGTCATGCACAACTTTTGTCTGCTGTCATTTATATGTTCTTGAAATTTCGAAAAAGGTTAACTGTGAATATATTTTCACTGGTGGAAATTGTTGGAACTGGCAGCAATATCTTAACTCATATCCAAAAAGTGGGGTGGCCACCATCTTGTTTGTATGCTGCATCTATTGATTGCGTTCAAGGTACCTAACACGACTACTCTAAATAGCAATAGCAGTCATTTTAATGTAAATTGCCTATTTTTAGTGCAAGAATGTACACCACTAAAAATGTTGTGAAGTAATTTTTATGGGTCAGGCATTTTTTTTGTCTCATTGCCCTGAGCTATATCTAGTATGAAAAATTAATTAAAAATCAAATGACTCCTCTTTAATTGTCATTAAAATATAAATAAATTTTGCAATGAAAATGACTCCAAAACAGGCCCTATAAATGTCTTTAATACATAAATGATTTTTATATCTCATAAAGTATTCCACGCTGAATTCCACTAGACCTTATTCAACCATGTTATTAATATCTTCCATCTAACAAATGGAAAACATCAACTTTTTTCCCACAAATAAAGTTAATTATAAATAAAAATACAAATAAAAAACCTTAATGAAGAAATAAAAAAAAAAATATTTAATTGCTGACACGAGGTGTGTGTTTGTGAATTAAATCAGGTGCTAGTAACAAAGTGCGTTTTTTTCGTTTTTTTTGTAAATGCATATAAATTCTACAATGTAGGTAAATGTTTTCGTTATTTTTTTTTTAAATTTTAATTCCAGCTGTTCTTGTATATGCTTTTATATTAAGTTAAATATTTAAGTGAGTAGTACAATGAGAAAATAAGGGTGATTTAATTTTTATTCCAGATTAGATTGTTTTGTTGGTAAATGCATAATATTTTTGTAGTATAGGTAAGTATAAATATATATATTTTTTGGAAATGAAAATGTTAAACTAAAAATGTTGATTAAATGAAACCGAAACAAAAACGATTGATATTCTATACAAATTAAGTTCATTTTGATATGTAGAATTTATAAATAAGCTTACCTTGAAAAGACCTCTTTGAGTTCGTGTTCAGAGACAAATTGTCCAAGATTAGCAACAAACAACGTTGAACATGGAGCATTTGCAGCCATTGGAGGATTAGATGAATGATTGTTACCGCCCGAGCCAACAGGGCTGGCCAAAGCGGGACTGGATAAAAAATGATGCCCGGCAGCAGTGGCACCATGCGGTAGACCAGCTGACATGTGCATCGAGGCTGGGTGTATTGCTGTTGTATGATGGGGCGGCATAGCCATTTGGGTCTTAAAAGAAATTCATCTAATTATTCATATAGCAACGCTTAGTTAAGGGATTGGCTGTAATATTAAAACTATAACTAGATTTTTTTTAACAAATTTTGAATAAAATTGCATGCAAAAGTAGAGCAAACGGTGAAAAAAAAAATTTTAGGAATTTTTATAAAAATCTGAAAGAACTTGTTGAGAATTATTTTTATGTAAGTATTTTATTTTGTTTTGTATTTATCTAAATCAAAACTCTTGTGGTATTTTATACAAACATCAATAAATAAACAAAATGGAGATAAGTTGCTTTTAATTATATAAATGGGTAGGGAAATATAATTTTGGAGCAAAAAATATAGAAAAAGTCCAAATATTCCGAGTGGCTATTACAAGAATGCTTTACTAAGTGGGCTTAAGTAAATTTAAAATTTGAAGTGAAATATGAATATTGATAGGTACGAAAAAAACAGGTGGTAAGTTGCTTTCGGTACCATACTGATGTAAGGATGAAATTAGAAAAAAATTAAAGATAATAGTGTCAACTCTTATAATTAAGATTTTTTTTTTAAAGGTAAGTGATTTTAAGGTAAGAAGTATTGAATGGGACTTCAAATTCTTGTTTAGTGTGTGTTTAATCCAAATTAATTGTGTTTTTACCAACAAAGTTTTTTGGGTAGTTTTAATTCTTTCATTCTTTATGTTTATGGGGTTTCTTAATCTGAATATGAGGTTTTCCATCAAAATTTTGTGACGTAATATGGTCAAAAATCCTGAAAACCGCGAAATTTTCAACGATTTTGCAGTTTTTGCTACATTTTACCATAAAGGATTAGTTTTTGGTTACAATTATGAGAGCTAAGAGTTCATGAAAACTTATTTTACCAAAATTTGAGCCTAAAATTGTCTACGTAGCCATAATAGTTTCCAAATTGCATGTCTTCAAACTTCATAAATTTTTGAGACCCCACAAATGTTAAAAAGGTTGTTAATATAGTTCAGTTCAGTATTATTTTAACCAAGAAACATGTTTTTCGATCTGATTTTTGAAATTTACTGTATTAAATGAATGAAGGCCTTTATTGCTCTCAAATCAAAATTAAGATTAAGAGATTTCTAAATATACCTACATATTTTTATATGTGACAGCGTGACAGTTTCTTTAAACCGATAAAAAGTTAAAAAATTGAAATTATAGCGTAAAAGAATGAAATTTATGTGAAATAAAACGTTTAAACATCTTTTTCTGCAATTCAAAGGTCTTAGCTACGTTTTACTGATTTACGTTTGACCGAATTACATTTGACCGAACCAAATTTGACCGAAAAATCCAACTATTCTACTTGAATATTCAATACGATGGCGTTTGAAAGGTTTTTCGATTAAAAGGAGGCACTCCTTAGATCTCGAATATGCAAAAACCGAGGTATGTTTGGGGGTGGGGCATGCTGCCTCACTGCAACCCCCCCTCGCTTGGGGTCACTATAGGATTTAGGGTGGGTGCGAGGTAAGGTGTAAGCCAAGTTTTTTTTGGCAACCTTACACAAATATTCAAAAATTAAAGAACAAAAGAGGAGAAAATTGTGATTCAATAAAACAAAAAAATTAACAATTGTTCGACATGATGTGATTGACATATGTGTGAATATTTCAAAACACACACTTTGCATTTTTCAAATTAAGGTCTTAAAAAAATGCTTATAAGAATACTGATATATTGTGAACACAGTGTCTCCAAAATATGTCTAGTAAATATGCGCATGGTTTGATTTAAAAAAATCGAAAAAAATTCAATATGGTTGACTTTGACCGCTCATAACTAAACACTAAGCGAGACAAAAATGTAATTTTTTTCAATTTTATGGTCAAAAAATAATTTCTCGTTTATTTATTTTGAATTTCCACCCCAGAAGTGGCGTGTGGGGTGAAATATTGATTTCTTTTGAGAACATACTCGTAATAAATATTTTGATAGAGGTAAAAACTTTTTTTTTTAAATAGTTTTGTTTTTGTTTTAAACCAAAAACTCTTTGAGGTAACTTTTCATCATTTTTTTCAAAATTTTTACAAAATTCAGCCAAAACTTTTATTTTCTGGAAAAATTTAAAATATTTTTGATTTTCATACTTTTTGAAAATGTAGGGCAAATCTCGAATAGCTTTACAAATTTTCGGTCAATCGTTAGCATTTTTTTCAAAGCTCTAAGACCTTGAAATCGAAAAGACATTTCGGTCAATGTTATTCACAAGTTCTTTAAAAGCATTTGGACAGTTTTTCCCTTACAAATGCAAATTATTTGTTTTTTATATTTTCAACAAGTTCTTTCAAAATATTTTGAAAACTTAATTTTATTTACGATTCGACGAAAACATTTAATTTTAAACTGGCATTCATATTCAAAACATGCAATATTGATTGATTCACGATTTAGTTACTTACTTGATGCATAGGTTGTTCTAATACTTTATCTGTATTTAGTCAGAGATAAGACCGCACCGGTACTTGAGGGTGCAGAGCCGGATGGACTAGTGTCGCATGCTGCAATGCTGCAGCTCCAGGTAAATCAGCTGCTGCAGCTGAATACGCTAATGGGTGATGCCATAGCTCCGGTCCACCGGGAAAGAATGGTCCACCCAAGTCTAAATATAATATATAAATAATTTAATTTTTTCTTAATAAATAAAAAATTTAATTAAAATTATTATTAAACAAAACTAGTTATTGACAAAAAAGCGCAGAAAAGTTTTATATTATATATAATTTTTTTTTCAACATTTTAACGACAAAGGATATTCTGAAGGGTGAATGATGTTTTGTTTTTTATTATTTGATTGAATTTTTTTTAAAACACTGCAACATGCGCCTATACCACATAGCCTATAAAGTCCTTAAGAGAATTGTTTTTTTTTTTTTAATAACTTAATTGTGTTTTTACAAAAAAAAAAAAACATAAAAATGACACATACTTCTTTAGATTTGTTGTTTTTACAAAACTAAAAAAAAAACTTACAATAATTTGTATAAAGATACAATTTTGTGAAGGATTTTAGTGATTTAAATATTGTTTTATTTTGTTTCCCATTTATTTTTAGGTGATAGGTGTATGTGATATAGTGCGGCATATTGCTGTTGACCGGGGAAGTGGATGTGGGTGATGGGTGTGTTTTGGTTTTGTGCTGTATCAAAGCTTTTTTTTGCGGGTAACAAGGACATTTTTCTTTTTATTAAATACAATTTCAAAAAATTATACTGTGCGCTGTTTTGGTTTTAACTAATTTGCATTTTTTTTTCATTTTTTTCGTTAATTTTATTCAACTACTTGATGGATAGAAAATATAAAACAAAAAGAGTAACATTTTCTGATTATTTTTTTTTGGTTTATATTTTTTGTTTCTTATTCTTTTACTTACGTCCAGTGAGTGGGTGCATCAATGCAGGATGTGAGGCTGTTGTCGCTGTATTGGGCTGTGGTTTGGGTTTGCTCACTTTCGTGTTACTCTTGGCGAATTCCAAGCGAATTGTTTGGGGCATATCGGGATCGAAGCGTACACCCTGCTGCAAATGAGCGTTAGGTATACAGCGGATAGTTTTTTTTTTTTTTTTTTGCAAAATTTTGATTTGTTTTTAGGTATTTTTAACTTAAATTAAAATTTTATTCAGTATTCAAAAATGTTTTGGTTAATTTTGTTAATGTTTTTTTAGGGAATTAAGGTAAACTTTGTTCAAAAGAAAGGCAGTCGTTGGTTACAAATTGGGAAAAATATAGGTATACCTACTAATTTACTTTCAAAAATAAACATATTACCTAAACTATAAAATAGATCTTGTTGAACTATTATTGAAATAAAATAGCCGCGTAAACAGGATTAGTGATTTTTTTGGAAAGCAGGTCTTTAGTTATTTCGAGTACCTATTTATGTAGGATCTTAAAGTCTAACTGCCATAGAATATTTATTTCATAGTTCAATTTTATTAAACATTGATCCTAGTTAACTTAGAGTTTAGAGTTCAAAGTAAAAATTCAAAGAAAATTTCGTATTTTTCGTGCATTATATTTTGTTACGAAGTAAATATTTTTGACTCATAACGAGCTGGTGAAGCAAATTTTATCCATTTTTCTCAAATTTTGTAAAAAAAAGTGCTTACATATTAGCACATAGTTACAACTTTGCAATCACAAAATTACTTTTTTTCTATATTTTTACAAAATTGTAAAAAGGTAGAAAAATTTTTGACAACATTTTGTAAAAAAATGGATACTTTTGCTTACAGGTAACAAAATTGTGAGTTTTAATGTATCTTCTGCATTTCTGTTTCAACAAACAAAACTATTTAAGTTACACTGGTCTGCAAAAAAAATCGCCTCCAAACTATACTTTCCTAAAGGAATTTTTTAACGATTAAACCGATTCTACACTAGCACGTCACGTTTTCGAGATATGTTAATATAACCATGTCAAAAACCTGTTTATTTTTGGTACATTTAACGTTTATTTTCTTTACTGGTAAATCATTTATGACATAACTATTATAGTATAGGTATGTGAATGCAACAGATGAAATGATCTATCTAAATCATTTTAGATCATTTAAAATTTCGCTTTCGGTGCAAAGATATTGCAAAGTGAAATGTATGTTTGTCCAAAATACTCTCTTAAATTCCAAACAAAGCGTTTGTAGAGGTGGAAAATTCTTAAGTAATAATTTTTAATGGGTAACAATATTTTTTTTTGGGATGCTCAGCATGAATCTGAAGTTACCCCACAAAATTTATCACGGGACACATAAAAAACCATTGAAAAACTTACAAAAAATATTGTTTTGTAAACAAAATAATTAAATATATGTCTTGCCCAATTTTTTGTAGGATTTCTGGATTCTTTACAAAAAAATGTTGAAAAATTCAATAAATCAGTCTTTTTGAAAAGTACAAAATATCCTTTTTTATTGGTTATTTTCCTCTGATTACTGCTAATAGCACCATAATGAACTTGGTCAGTATCAAGAGTATAGAAAGTCCATTCTATTCTTTAAATCAGAGAGTTTTTTTTGCAGTGTACAAAAAAAAACTACGGAATTTTGAAATTTATGGTAATTTCTTTAAAATAACGGTTTTGAATGTGACTATACATTGATGAAAAAAAATCTAGTTTTAGGTCTTAACTTATGCTATGGGGAATAAGTCCTTTAAATTTCTAGTGAATCGGCTCAATAGTTTTGAATATCCAGGTCCCCCGAAAAAAAATTACATGATTCAGGAAAGTTTCAAAAACTTATATGAAGGACAAAAATTTTTTTGAACAGACCAGTGTTATTTGTACTTTGATACGCCATTTTTAAGATATTATTTATCAACATCTAAAAACTAAGTTTTGAAAAAAAAAAATAGTTGATAGTTTTCGAAAAAATGATTTTTCAAAATAAATATTTCAAACTTTTTGTAAAAATCCAAAAAAATAATTGTCGAAATTTTTTTACTAAATATTATTATGGCAACTTAAAAGCATCCATGTAAAAAAAATGGTTGAAATTGATTGAGTCATGATGGAGAAAATCAGAATTAAAAAAAGGTTCGATGGCAGATACCGTTAATAACGGTTTTTGATAAAAATGGTTCTCATTTAAAGATAGACCTTACCCAAAGAAATTACCATGATTTTTTGTAATCAAAATCGTAGGCACCGTTTTTGAGAAAAATGGGTTTTTCTAAAACCGGTATATGACAGGTATACCGATATTTTTGGTCCAAAAAAAAATCAAAAAACGTCTGGGGATATTCTCCAAAAAACGCCACATACCAAGTTTGAAGTAAATCGAACCATCCGTTTAGGCTGTGGTCTCTGATACATACAGACAGAAATTCAGCCAGACAGACAGACAGACAGAATTGTCGGACCCACTTTTTTCTCATTCTCTATCATCGTAATGTCATGTTTGATTGTTATCTCAACTTTTTTTTTTGTACGAAGGCATAACTTGATATATGGTACCCATATCGCAAGTAAAAATGGTGACTAGTTATTTGAACTGTACTACCTCAAAACGTCTGCACTCTTTTCCGGTATTAACGTGTTATCCTTTTTCTAATGCTTTCTTCTAAACATTAGAACGAAAAATAAAATAAAATGTAATAAAATCTACGATTACACTGCAATATGTCATGCAAAAACTCTAATTAGTAGGTATATATTTTTACATTAAAATCCCTAACCTTTTTTTTGTCCTTACCCTAAAATATTTGTAGAATTTTCGTGATGTGGTGTAATTCAAAAGTATATTTAGGTTCCATTAGGTACTACCGTTATAATGTCTATTTTTTTTTTTAATTTAAAGTTTGAAATGATACGAAGCACACAAAGTATGATGTATCTACAATTTCGCGTGCCACGTACAACAAATAATCATAGTTGGATATAAATGCGATAAAATGTTTTCTATTCTATAATACTTTTTATGCATTTTTATCTTCAGGTTAAGTGTAGGTTTCTTAAAAATATTTTGTTGAGATTTTGTCTTATATTCTTGTTTGAGAAAATATTCTAAGAAATTAATAAAATATCAAATCTCCTTTACTTTTATAAAATTTCAGTGAAAAGTTTTTGGCAATTATACCTACAATAGTTATGTTTTTTTGCACGCTATAAGCAAAATGTTATAAAAAAAACTGACATCACAACTAATCAAAATAATTTAATTCGCTTGGCAGCACTGACACTTCCGATTATGACAGTTTCAAAGTTGTCATTTAAAAAATTAAAAATTAATTAAAAATTAATTCAGGAAAAAATTATCAATTAATTCATTTAAATTTAAATTTCAGCAGTATGTTTTCTCAGCTAGACTGAACTCTATTTAGAAGATTCCTTCACTCATTTTAACCTAACGTAGAGGACCGAAAACCATTCAATTGATTTTTTTTTCGCTTCGTATTTTTTTATTCCAAATTTGTATTTCAAATTGGATATGATTTTGACTGAAACTGAGCCAGTCTCTGCGACATAGTCGTGCATTTGATTTTTCTTATCAACTTTTCGTATTATATACAAGTGTGCACGCTATAAAGCTTTTATATTTTACTTACAACTACATCAACTACCGACATCCTCCAAAACCATCGCATTATCCTTTGCTTTTTTTAAAACTCGTTGGAGTGTGTTTTCGCATTTTCGTGATTCACCTGACTTGGGCGAGTTATTTCCTTGAGTATTTATTTATTTTTTTTTTATAATTTTAAGGTTTGGTTCGACCTAAATTCATCGTTATATCATTTGATTTTTTTTTAAGATTATAGTTCTTTGGCATGCAACCATGAGAATAAAAGAAAATAAAGGTTGGAGGTTTTAATTTACTTGAATAGATATATGTATGTATAAAGGATTTTTGGTTTGGTAGAGGAGATGGATAAAACGACTGCCTTTCTTATAATACAAGTTTAGAAAATGGAAGATATACCTACAGGAAAAAAAAATAGATCGCCAAAAATACCGCAATATTTATTTTAAAATCCGCAGTTTTGTATGAGTACATTCAATAAAAAAAAATAAAACCTTTCAAATGTGAGGAATAAAATTTTATATTTTCTTTAATTTTTTTTTCTTTGAAACAAAGTAAGATAGAAATGAAAAGCTTTCTAAAAAAGTTTCGTTTTTTATTTTAATTTCTGATGTGAAAAGAGTGGAAAGCCACAAGATTTAGCTTAGGGTTCTGTGCTCTTTTTATTCAATTTTTTTTTGTGAAATTTCGTGAGGATATTTTCTTTGGCGGTATTATTTTTTTTGTATAATGTGATGTTTGTGTTACATACGAAGGACGTATGTTGGTTTTTTTTCAAAGAAAAAAATGTCTACGAAGGAGTAAAAAGTTAAACAAATATTATTGACTAATTGTAAGACTAATTGTAAGATAAGGATGTAATCTCAAGTCAAATTTCTCTTATTTTTTTGTTTCTGTTTTTTTTTTTGAAGGAAATTGATAAATATATTGTGGATTTCCGTGAGTGTGCAAATGCAATTTTTTTGTCTTGATATTTTCATAAAACGGAAATGCAAAAATATATAATATTTATAAATGTATATGTATTTAAATATAGATATAAACAAGGGATTTGTGCTCATGCAATTCATATGAAAATAAAATTTTAATAAATCTTCAAAGGTATAAAATACTTTTTTCGAAATTAAAAAATAAAATACTAATGAGAATAAAAATAAATCATAATAATTATTAAGTTACAAAACAGGGGAATTTTACTGTGATATTGTTTTTTTTTATATATATTAGTAGGTAAAAGAAAAAATTGAAAATTTGACATCTTCACTGAATCTAAGTATAAATCTTTTATAAAAAAAACCTGCTGAAAATGAATTCAAGTGCGTGCTTCGTGGATTAGGTAAGTAGGTACTATTTTTGAGATCGGAAAAGAGTTCCACAGCCAGAAAGAACATAAACCACCAAGGCTGAAATACATTTTTTCAAAGGAGAAATTTGTGTTCAAGGGTTATTTACAGGAAGAACAAAAAAATTGAAACTTTGCTCTGAGTGTGAAAGTTCTCATTCCTCCAATAAAATTGTCGAAGAATGAGGCTAAGTTGGTGAGGCTAATTATATGTACATAATTATACCTAAATCGGAATAATATCATATTAGCATACTCGAAATTCGAGTGCCAATTTATTTTGTATTTATTGTTTCAGAAGATCTCCGTCTGAACTGAAATTTGTTTGGTGTAAATCATACGCTGTTTTCAGCAAAAGATGTTGCTAGTGTATATGTGTATTCTATTTGCAAATACTGCCGATTGTAATGATAGCTTAATGTTCCAAAATATTATTATAAAAGCTCGACTACTAAAAAAAATTGCCTAATATTCTCAATTTATTCTTCATTTAAGGAGATTCACATTTAACAACATGTTTAACAACTTCTGTTGTGTTGACAGTGTGATGTGAACAAACCTTAATCTGAATACACCTAAATATTTTTGGTTCTGGTCTTGGGTTTATGGATTTAAGATTTTATGTGCTAGTGGATTTGACATTTCCAATAGTTTTTGTTTTCCTCGCATTTTTTTGCAATTGTAATTCATTGTTTTAAACAATTTCAGTAAAAATATTTAAATAATTTTGACCACTGCGCATTTATGCAAAAAATGCTTTTGTTTGATGTGTTATTCATGCCCCTTCGGTTTGTGTGGACCGCATAAAGTCTACCACAAAAATAGTGTTTTCCGTTATAATCTATGATTTGTTGTTTCATAGCAGGTTCATAAGTAATTCCAAAATATTCCGTATTGATTTGAGAAATTTTCTACAAAAAACTGCAATTTTTAATAAATTTTAAATATTTATTTTTACAAAAAATTTTGAAAATTAGGTATTCCGGTTTTTGGATTCTTCATTGGAAAATTTTAAATAATATATTTTTTTTTGTAACTAACAACTCTTCATACAATAGTGACAATTTTATTAGATTTTTATATGAAAGTTCAAGAAATTTGAAATTTGTTTGCAAAATGAATGAAATTCGAACTGAACCTAAGTTTAGCTATTTTTCAACTTTGGCATTGAGGTACATGATTTTATTATCTGAATCGTAAGTTATCGTGTTTACAAATTTCCAACGATAACATAAAAATGTCTGAAAAATGTGTTTCGTTGTACCTATCTCATGAAGTTTCATGTTAAAACAGACTATTTTGGAAAAAAAAAATTCTGGCAATCGCTATACTTAACCTACTGTAAATAAAAAATTGAGATCTTTAAAAATCATGAAACTAAAAAACTAAGAAAATATAAGTTCTTATAATAAACAAAACTATTTGTTATTCAAACACATTTTCAAACTAACTAAAAAAAAAAAAAACAATTTAACTGATTTTATTGACCAAATAAAAAGGGCCAACATAAATTATCCTTTGAATCATACAAAAAAAATTGCACTTGCACATTTCCAAAATAATTGATTAAAATAAAAACTTAAATCAAACATGTAAATAAAATTTAAAGAAAAAAAATATTTGTGTTATATAATATCGTGTGCCTGTTTGTGATCCATATTCATAATATTTATAAAATGATATTGATAACATTCCCTTGCTATTTTTTTTCTTGTTGAAATCTTCAATGTTAGAAATAATTATATTTCATATTTTTTGTATATGTATATGCGCTATGCGGTCTTACTAATTAAAAAAAAAAGTAACTATTATTTTCCAAAAACATTTTTTTTTTTCAACATACATCAATTGAATAAAAAGTTTTTCTTTTTGTACATATTAGGTATAAATTTGTAGATAAATTTAATTTTACCTGTAAGTCCTGTTTAGCTGCCTCGGCTCCAGCTCTTGTGTGGAATGTTACAAAACCAACTGGCTGTTGTACAAAAAAAAAGAAAGACAAAAATCAAAATTAAATTTGCTGTTTTATTTTTTTTTTTATTAAAATTATGTTTTCAATGTTTTCAAAATGTATGTCGGGTCAATTAAATTTGAAAGTTAATTAAGTTCATCTTCATAAGAGCTTACTCTCTCATAGGATCATCTCCATCATATGACAACAAGGGTGGAGGTAAAAGCAGAAATCGTGGGGCTGAAGCACGTCAAAAACCAAAAATACTCAGTCTCGGAAGTAACTCATTCGTTCAAGTCAATATTTCTGGACAACTGGTAGAGAAAGTAGAAGACTTTCGATATCTTCGAAGTTTTGTCTCTACGAAAGGCGGAACTGAACAAGACATCGACAGACGTATTAAGAAAGTAAAGGCTGCGTTTGAAATGCTGAACAAGACATCGACAGCCGTATTAAGAAAGCAAAGGCTGCGTTTGAAATGCTCTCCAAATTACCTATGGTGAAATAATTCTATCAGTTCAGACTGTTCAGGTACAATGTTGACTGAGTGCTTCTTTATAGCTGTAGTACGTAGAAAATTTTATCTACTGTAACAAGAAAGTTGCAATAGTTGTCTTCGAAACGTCTTTAAGATTTTCTGGGCCAATTGTAAATCAAACGAAAACTTCATAGAAGAAAGGGTAAAGGACCCATAGACAGTACCTACTATGAAGTCATACGGTTCGAAAAGGCAACAATTGCATTGCAGACCAAGCGATGTACTGGAAACCACTTACACAGGCGGTGAGTACAGGTGAGTATAACATACAAAGAATCACACAGTTTAAGACAAGGTGCGTCTTTATTTTTCTTCGTCAATTTTCAAACTCATTTTAAGGGATAAGTTGTTCACCTGGTTTTAACAAGTCTAGGTGAATGTTCTTAAATAACCATTTTTTGGTGCTACGGAAATGATCTTTAAAACATACATATTAGTCTGAGCAAAATAGACATTCAATCCAGAAATAATCCGCATACAGCTGAAAATTGGTACAGAGCACTGAAACATCGATCGAAATAAAATACTACCAAAGGTTATTTGTCAAAAGTGTTGGTTTCTTCGTATTTCGCTTTCAAGAGTATTATGTGAAACTTGTAGACCATTTTTTTTCTACGAGCAATCGTTGAAAAGATATCGCGATTTTAAAATGTGCCAAATGTCGAAAATAACGTAACGTTTTTTTCATATTTCTCATAGATGGTAAGTGCTATCTAAAAGTAGTCTTTGAAAACTTTGAAAAAGTTGTAGATTATGTGCTCTTCTATAAAAAAAATTTAGTTTTTTTTTAATCTGTCACTTATAAAAAACAATTTTTTTAAATATGTTAAAAACTCGAAAAATGCGAGTTTTCGTACATTATTCCTAAAACCTAAGATTTTGACGTTATATTTTGATTAAACTCTATAGACTATAACGTTTTACATAAAAAAGTTAAGGATATGCTTTCGTAATAGTTTATTATTTGGAAGGTAGGGAGTTTAAAAGAGAGCTGTGTGTCGAAAAATACGGGTGCTTAAAAGTCAAAAATTACGGTTTTTCGCACTTAACACTTTTAAAAAGTGGTCGTTGATAAATATTTCAAGTTAACCTTATCGACCATGAAAAAAAAGTAAGATGATTTTTTCGAACCTGCTATCATTTAGAAGATATTGCGTTTCTGCGAGAGGACCATATCGAAAATATCGTTCATTTTTTCCGTTATCCTTAAACGGTTAAGGCTATAGAAGAGAATGTTTCTGAGTTTTATATATATTTGCTGTTCTAAAAAAAAAAACATAATTTTTTTTATTTTTCAACGCCTTTATTAAAAGAAAATATATATAATTTTAATTTTGTCAAAAATTGAAATTTACTGTCTTAAGTACTTAACTATTAAATATGAGCATTTTGTCTTTTATGTAATCTAAAAACTGAGTGGAAAATATAAAAAACGTCATATCTTCTAAGCGCTTGCTCGTAGAAAAAAAATGTTCTAACATATTTTTAGAGAATCAGAAGATCTACAAGTCTCACACATACTCTTTTTTGATAGCTTCTCTGGTTTCAAAGTTAAATACGAAAAACCCAAACTTTTGACATTTAACCATTAATAACTTTTTATGCATGGGAATTTTGGGGACTTCATTTTAATTTTAAGCTCTATGCGAATTATTTCTGGGTTTGTATCTTTTTATATCTATTTGATCTGGACTAAAAGTATAATGCTTTATTTATTTGTTATATAGATATCTATGACCTCGCGTAAACCTGTATTTATCCTAATTATATTTTTTGAAAAATATTAACACAAAATATAATTATATCTTACCGATGCAGTTTTTCCATTTTTGCTGGTCACTTTCAGTAAAGATCCTTCGTAACCCTAGAAATTTTAAAGAATTATAAAATTTAAACAATTAAAATTAAATTCTCCCAATTCAAACTCACCTCATAAGCTCTGAATAACAGATATAATTCTCGTGGCTTAGCATCCATTGGTAAACCACTCACAAAAAGCGTTCGAACCTAAAAAAAAAAGAAATAAAATTAATTTAAAACCCATTTTATTGCGTATAAAAATATTCTCTCTATAAAAAACACAATAAACCCCTTTAAATATCCTATCAAGCTGAATAGAAAAAATACATCATAATTTAAAGTGAGATAAAATGTGTATTATCTGTTAAATGCTTTTAGCATCGCTTCAAGTAAATAAATAGCTCAGATAAAACAAAAAAAAATATTAATATTTTTTTGTCTCTCTTTGGTACTCTTCCATACAAAATAAACATAAGCTAATTTTTCAAGAATCTTTTACACCTACTGACATAAGGTCGACTCTACGATTTTTTTCTTTTGTCATTCATTGCATGACAAAGTGAGTTTTATGAGGTCGACGAAGCTATATGTGTATTATTCTTATGAAGGATCAACAGACAACACATTTTCCTCTCAATCTAAGCCATAGCAGAAAGTATCTCGTTCGTATAATATCAGTGTATGATATGATACTTCAAACATCCTGGCTATCATTATTATCCATCACATTCATACACACACAGCTACATGTTGTAAAATTATCTGGAATATTATAGGTACATTGTTTCTCATTATCATCCGCACACAATATCCTTGTTATATTGTTGTGTGATGCGATTTTTATGTTAAAGCGTAGATGTAATGATTAAGCAGAGATTCGATGTACAGTGCTGGATTAACATGGTTATTTTGTGCTCACAAATCACGACCACAGTGGGCCAACTTTTTAAAAGTCATTGTAATAATCATATAATAATATAATATATAAAAATAATTTATTTACTAGGTTAGGGAAAATTAGAAGCTTCAAAAGCCAAAAAAAATGTAAAATCAGTCGAAGGACTCTTAATTACATTTAATAAATATTTAACCGTACCAATATGGAAATATAAAAATATTTTTAAAGGTCAATAAGGGTACCTCCTATAGAATCTTTTTCCTTTTTTCTGATTTTCTCAGATGCCACCGAACCGATTAAGATGAACATTTTTACACGGAAGGTTCTTAACCATTTTAAAATTATTGCATATCAAAATTTTGAAAAAAAATTTATTGGATTTATAGAAAAATTTTCAATTTCTTTTTGTTTTAATCAATTTTTCAAAAACGGTTGCAATTTTGGTTTTAGATGTTCATTAACATTAATGGCACACCAACTTTTTTTGTGAATACGGTTTGAGAATTTTTATGCTTTAAAAATTATTTTAATAAAAATGGCTCTAACGATTTAAAATTTGTTTTTCTAAAAACTCATCTTTTTGAAAGAAACAAAATGGTATACTTAGTTTGGAGCTCAAAAGCAGTTAAGAAGTTGTTTTCATTGTAGTAATGCATTTTATATTTTTTTTTACATTTCTTATAATTTAATACATTTCTATTTGATATTTTAAAAAATCTTATAGGCATTAGCTTGATTTATTTATAGCTTTATGATTTACGTTTATTTGAAAATATTAAAATATCTGAAACCGTTCAAAAGTTATGAATTTTGCAACGAGAAATGAAAATTTGGCCCACTCACTGTTGTTGAGCTTAGACGAAAAACAAATTTTGGTATAACATTGGGTTTCCAGTTAGTTTTTAACTCTTTATACCTACAGTCATCAATTTTGGAACCACATTTTCACAAAAAAACATAAAGAAAATAGCGTTTTAAATTATTCTCAATTTTATATAGAAAAACTTCACTTTTGTAACTTGGGTAAAATGCAAATAAACTTTTGTGTTATTTCAAACGCTGACCCTAACCTATTTTAATCTTCTAATTTGATAACTTAAAGATGAACTGTAAATGGGAATATGAAAGTATCACATACCTCATAAAAAAAAATTATATACTTAATTTGTTTATCGACAGACCATTTTTTTTGCAAATTGGGGGTAGGTACTTGTAAAGCATTTTGACACTTTTAAACGCACAACCGAAAACTCTAAGCCCACTTACGAGTGACAAGTAGGAAGGTGATAGATAATGGGTAGTATAAATAAAAATGATGAGCACCTGCCCAAAACTTCGCTTTTTGGAGTAGGTACTCCATTTGGTATGAATTAAATTCTTCATCTCATACATTTTCATGAGAACCTGCTCACCTTTTTGTGCTGAGTGCCTGCTATGCGCACGTGCTCCGTTTTATTCATACCACCAAATGAATGCATCCGAAGATTTATTTAGTTGATGCGTTCAGAACTGCATTGTTTGTATTAAATTTGCGCTCTGTTTACATTTCCCTTTGTTTACATTTACCCACTTATTCGTAGTTGAATTTTGCGGTTTTCCAAGATCATTTTTTATTTTTCTCTAGTAAAATCTCGTTTCAAATTTAAAATCGGCTTTCAGTGCCAATGAAAAACTAAATCAATTCAAGGCATTATATTTCAAATGAAATTATCATCAAGCATCATCAAATCCGACACTGTATAGGTCGATGTTTGTGTTTACATATTTACTATAATAGCAAGAACAATTTAAACGTGTGCTATCAGAAAATCAAAGTTATGATAATGTTTATAAATGTATTGAGGTATACATTGACAGGATAAAATGAATAATAAATAAGATGTTTAAAAAAAATAAGTGGTAGGTGCTTTTCTTAGATGACATAAAGAGGGTCGCTTGATTATAGTGCTTTGGTTCGAGTGACAAAAGAAAAGAGAACCAAATTTGGCATCTTCCTCTTCTGACATACAGGTGACTTTTACTAATAGGTATCTCTAATCCTTTTGTTGATTGTCCAGGAATAAATACAGCATCTAAAAGAACGTTTTTTTCTTGTTTTATACCTATTTCAAATTTAATTTTCAAAAAAAATTATGGCCACCCTAAAACTGTGAAAACCCACATAAATTACAAAACTCTGATTTAACTGGGCATGTAAAAAAACAACAAGATTGAGCAATAAATGTAAGCAATTTCTTAAAATATGTGCTGAATTTCCTTGGAACCCTTGGAATTAAGGGTTATAAAACAGAAAATCGTACAATCTTAAAAAATTGTCTTTGTTCCTGTAAAATCAGCATAAATATTGTGGTTTTCAATTGTACGTTATAAAAAAATTAGACAACAAAGTAAAAAAAAAGTATGTAGTTTAAAAAAATAGTTTTTTTAAACTATCTATATCTATCTATCTACCTAGTTTTTTTAAACTACATATATACTTTTTTAACTTAATTTGTACCTGAGAAGCTGTACACAAAATTTCAGCCATGCATTATGAAAAATCGATTGGCAAACATGGTCCCATGGCAACCCTCCAATACAAATTTAAACTAAATTTCGGCCTTGGTTAGCCTTAGGTTAGTCAAAGTGGCTGGTGGTTCTCCTACTATTAGTTTGACACATTCGAAATAAACGCAAGCAAAACTAGTCTTATCTATTTGTCAGTTTCTTAAGGAATTATAAGAGAAGTAAGATGTTAAGGATATTTCTTTGATATTGGTTTATTAATTTGAGATTGACTTTGTAATTTTTTAATAATCCTTTTACTTTTAATGAAAGCTTAATTTATATAGTTAGCATGAAACGGAAAGTACCTACTATAAGAGTGTCTTTTGTTGGCAAGGTTGTCCGCAGTGCAGTAAGAAACCCCCCTCAATAAGCAACTGTACTAGATAATCCAAGCGACTCACAGCAATATATATTTTTAAAAATTAAAAGGATAGGTACGTTTTATTAAAAACAAAACAAGTATTTTGCACTTCGTTAAATTAATTAAATCTAGGTAATATCAATTCTGTTAGCGCCAACATACCCAGAGTTCCTTAAAATGAATTAAAATAAATTCAATATGTCTATCAACAGAATAAGTCCTTTTGAAAATTCTGTTTACTAATGGACTGACAAAGAAATTAAATTGCCAACTCAAAAGTGATAAAGGTGTCCAATATTATTTGTGTCAAAATTGCTAAAAGTGCTAATTCCACCACAAAGGAACATTTTGTAGAAAATTTTGCGGTAATACGCAAATACATTTTTTTTTTCTAAAAATACTTTTGCCATTCGAATTATCGCACATCAGCCCTTAATCCTTTTCATCGATATTTGACACTGACTAATTAAAATTTAGCTCATAGCCATAAGGTATAGTTTCTATGAATCGAAAACAAAATCCTATTTGCAAATTGCTCTATGTGTAACTAAATTTCAAATAATATCGAGATTAATAGAGATAACCATACTAGAAGGGAAAAGAGTGAACAAAAGATGTCACCGTGAAACACTTTCCCGCCATAAATATTTTAAATTGTTCTCTAGGGAGGTGCTTCATAACGCATGTGTGTATAGAGTATATAGGTTGCCTATAATACTTATAGCTAATAAAATAACGCATGGTCTTAGTGAGACAATTAATTGCCATTGAATTCATTTCAAAATTCCTATTTCAGCGGAATTTCGGTTTGAGAATGGTGCCATAGTTGCTGCTCTGTTAACGCTTCTGATCTCTCGCACACATTTCGATGACAAAATTCAGTGAATAAATTCATTTAGCATATTTTATGCTCTGCTCCTCTCGTTGGTATTTAGCAAATCTGCGATTGCAAATTGGTTGTACCTTCTCTATCCGTACCGAACTTTATCTATATTTTAAGTGCCTTTCATCGTAACACACGGGGCGCATGGGGTATATGCTTTAAAAAGTAGGCTAATTTTATCAGAATTAAAAAAAAAAAAAAATATTTAATAAATGTGTGATATATTTTATTGGATATCAAATATTTTAATATTTTGGTTATTAAAGAAGTTTTCGTTACTATGTACGTAATGTATATGTATAAATGTACATATGTAGCTACTAATTTCACCCAGCGATAATAAATCGACCACAAAGTAAGAGATAGCTTAAAAATGGATTGAAGGGAGACTGTCTGGCCTGTTTCACAGTTATTACATCAGATACATTACATACATCAACAATCATTTTCACAGCTTAGCTGTATAACATTAATTTTGTTACACATTTGATAGCAAAAAGACTGGTTGTACCTTTCAATTAAAAAAAAAATTAAAGAAAAATCAAAGACGGTTGCAATATTCATTTTGCTAAAGTCAATAAAACATCTGGCAACCCTAGATCTTAACTTACACTTCTGCCGATTTTTTCTCATCAACAAGCTTATAAAGAATATTATGGTACCAATTTTCAACTTTATATCTCTTATAAAGTATTTTTTTTTAAAAAGCTTTTTGGTGTGTTGACGTCTGGCAACGTTTCTGTATCTACATTTCAGTTATTTCTATCCCTTAATAACAGTGATAATAGTAATGTGGACACCAGTTTGCAGCTTCGTAACTCATCAAGTTTTATTTTTAGTAAATCAAAAAAAAAAAAAAAAAAAAAATGCTTTTGCCGTCCTCGTTTTTTAATAACATTGTATAATTAACGCTATAATACCACCGCTTTTCAACGTAGTATCTTATCAGACATGTTTGTTATGATGTTTTTAATTTTTGTAGGTACTTTGCTGACTTTTGGCAACCCATTTACATCCGATTTGTCTTCTGCCAATTTGTGTTCTTAATTATATTTTCAAGAACCACATGGGTATTCATTTTCAGTTTTGTACACTATCAAGTTTTTTTATAAATTTTTTTAAGGCTTTCAAATTCAAATTGTCTTCTGGCAACACTTTGGCTGCACCTAAGCTTCTGCCGATTTTTTTTGTACAACATCTAGTTCTACTAATTTTTAGACCTGTATCTTTTCAAGTTTTTTCTTTAATAATTTTTTTTTTTAATTTTTTTAAATTTGATACATAAGTTCTGGCAACCCTTTTATACCTACCCATGGTTCTGCCGATTTGCTTAACTTTTGATATTATTAACAAAACCTATTCGAGACTTATTTTCAGCCTTGTATCTTTTCAGGTTTATTTTGTATCTTTTTTGATGTCTTTTGTATTTGATGACACCTGGCAACGCGTTGTCTTCACTTACACTTCTGCCAATTTGTTTCTGCCCATAGAATCATAAAAAATTAAGTTATCCAAAATTTTCAGCCTTCTTAGTGTGCCCTAAAAATTTGCATTTTCAAACCACTGTCCCCATTTTCGTAGAATTTTTTCTTACTTAGAAATAGGACTGCCGATTCCCGAAAAACGTATCCTTGCACGTTATGACGTTGACTTTTCGTCGCTAGCTCTCAGACCAATACAAAATTAATGCATTTAAAAAAAACGCAATTTGAATTAGAGTTTTTGATATTGCTATCATTTAAGAAATACACTCTCATTTTGTGGTTCTTATTTTGTTTAAATCATGTGAAAATCACTTAACAGGTACAGAGATAATTTTCTAAAAACGTCAAAATATGAATAAAAACATAATTTTCCATAAAAAAAAATAATTTTTTTTTTTTTTCAACACAAAACATAATAACCAATTTTGTCCACTATTTTGCATCTGACTGCTCTACTGTATGTCGTTTGCCAGCCACACGAAACACTATGAACTTATATTTCAATCAATTATTTGGTGAATTTTCTATTTTCACTTTGCTTTTAGTGAGAAAGAGAGATGACTTCACTTATATGAGACGACGACAACAACGCAAAGTGCGATGAAACTTTTGAATTATTTTCTACCCGTCAACGACACAAAACAGCAGCAGGATAAATAATACAAGCAGTGCCCTCTATGCGTCATCCATAAATAATAATATACAATATTTTCGGCATCACATCACGAGGCACATGTTACGAATGTAAAAAGTCTAGGGACACATACAATACATACATACACATGCACATGTGAAGAGTCAGTGGACATTATGGGGAATGATGAGGCTAAAAGGAGGTATAGGGTAGATAGAATGCATGAACTTTGCTGGCAAATGATTTCATTAGCATTGCATCATGGCAGAAGATTTTCATTAACAGACAAAGAAGAAACAGTGTTGGCAACAGGTGTATCTACAGTATGAAATATTTCTTCGACAGATGAAAGCAAAGTCGTTCTTAATCCATATACCCCAGTCAAAGCGTCATTTCATAATAGGATTTAAAACGGACTTCGAACAATTTTGCTTTCCACCGTTTGTCGATTTACTAGTTACAATCATATAGTAAAACGGCGAACACAATTATTGTGGTACACTCACAAACCGAAGTTGCATAAATTACATATCAAACGAAAGCATTTTTTGAATAGATTTGCAGTGGCTATAAGTATTTTTTTTAATATTTTACACCGAAATTGTTTAAAACAATGAATTAAATTGTAAAACAAAAACAATCAGTAATGTCAAATCCACTGATACATGAAATGTCAATTCCATAAACCAGAACCCGAAACATTAAAGTCGATTCACATTAAGGTTTGTTCACACTACACAAATCCGCCAACACGACAGACGTTGAGTAGTTGAGCTCTTACAATAATATTTTTAAACACTAAGCGTTAACTACAATCGGCACTTTTTGCAAAAAGTGAAAAGTATACACACATACACTAGCGACATCTGTTGCAGACATCTATCGGCGATTTTCTGACAAAATAAAATACATAAAAAAATTGGCAGTCGAAATTATTACAGCTAGTATAAATTATTACATCTATGAGTTGAGAAGAATGAATGAAAAAAAATTAATAAAATTGTTTTATGAACGTAAAGAAAACCCAGAAAAGTTTTTAGAAAATATCAAGAAGAGACACAAAAGCTATTTTTTGTTCTCAGACCACATTTTCTCCCAGAAGTAACAAACAAGTAATATTTTATATACCTATTCGTTATCTATTTGTTTGTATTTATTTGTTCTTTTAGCCCATACTGTAAAATGTAGACAGAGTTTCATCGGGTAATGGAAAGACAAAATAGAATTAAAAAAATTCATCATCATATTTCATGGCAACGAAATTATATTAAAACTTCGGACATCACTGATGATAGAATATTGTGCGAATTTGCTACAACTGTGTTCGACCATACCAAGTCATCTTGTTTTGGCTTTTGGTAGATTTAATCGTAAGCAACCAGTAGAAACTTTATAATAGTTTTAGACTAGACTTAAAAAAATCGATGGGAAGAGACAAATGGAAAACACAGTAAAAAATGTATTTCTTTTAACACGCGTACACTTCTTAACCTTATCTCGTTTTTATAAAAATTAATTAGTATAGGTAGTTGCTCAGGTTTTTTTCGGTAAGCTACAAGTCCTTTTTAATTGAATTTTGTATACCTTAGGCTTCTCTATCCTGATTTTGAGGTAATTCTTGATCAAAGAAATTAAAATCACGTCAACTGAATGAAAATTTTTTCCCCATTTTTAACTGACTTCAAAAAAGGAGGACTGTATTTTTTTTATTGTTTGAACTTTTGACTGGGTGGATAGATTTTGACGATTTTTGTGTAGGTATTTTAAATTTGGTGGTCTTTGTTGGGTCCCATTTCATTGATCTACATATTTCTGACAATGGCATCCATTAGAAATCATCAAAAGTCTTAAATTTGAAGTCGGTTCTTTTTCTTTGTTGGGTAAATTGGGTGAAAAAATGTTTTTTAGGCGAGAAATGAAAATCTGTGATTATTCTCAAGAAAAAAATGATTTAAGTTGCACTGATAGGATTTATGAATTTACATAAAAAGGACTATTTGAGGGTGTTTTTATAAACTTCATATAAACGGACACGGTTAAAAAAATTGGTGTACTTTTTAATACTTTTTGGGTCCAAACCAAAAATTTATTAAAATTTTATGCACGACAAATATTAAATTTTTTCAGTTAATACAAAATATATTAAAATTTTATATATGGAAGAATATTTTACAAATCAATTGTATTACTTTTCAATACAAGTTTGATTAAAATATTTTTATAATATTATTCTTTCATTTTCACTCTTTATTATTCTAACTTCTCTCTAAATTTTTAAAAATGAAACCCATTATTTTATAATATTAAAATGGTGATATTAATTTCTTTATTATTTTTTTCGCAAATTATGTGAAGTTAAATCATTTGGCAATTTAAATTTTATCAGTAATTCATAAATTGTACTTCGAAAAAACTAAAAGTGCCTTCAAAATAGTGCAAATTCATTTGTTCTCAAAATTTTATCAGGTCAAGAGTACCTCAAATCATACATAAGACATTTTTAAAAATGGCTTCTGTTATCGTCTACGCCTGGCTTGCTCTTTTAATACAGCTTGATTAAAATTTAATTTCCTTATATTAAAATGTAATATGAAAGTATTAGATTCCAATCCTTTGGATTATATTCTAATTTTCTTCATATTGAAAATATTATATTTTAATAAAAAACTATTAGAATGTAATACAAAACAGTTTAAAAAAATTCTAAATTACAGAATACATATTAAAAAGTAGTATTCACTGTATTACTCGTACACACGGCTGTAATACAATGGCTGTATTAAAAAGTTAGCCAAAATTTTTAACCGTGTATGTAGATCTGAAATTACAAAAATTAATGAAAAGGTCATTTTGTAAATTTATTTTTTTTTTTAATTTTTGATTTTAATTACTATTTTCAAATTAACTTTAAAAAATTTAAAAACAGGTGATTTTTTTTCTCTAACTTTTGTGATAACCTGCATTAGTTTGACGTTTATGAAAAATATAATTAACTTAGAGTACTCATATTACTTTTCATCTCAATAAATTCATACATATACCTGAGTTTGTTTTGACACACAAATCTCTCTCTCAAAAAACAATTATATTAATAATTACACCTTAAATTGCAATATTTACGTCGTTTTTTTTCCAGATGGTGGACAAACCCAAAATTGTATTCGTGACGATATTTGGGCACTACTGCCTATTGCTTCCACCAATAAAGTGCTGTAAAGTATTTAGTCTGGGTTTCCATACCCTAATTGACCTGAGCTACTTCGGATTTATTTCAAATGTCACATTTCGTGTTCCAGATTTTTAACATAAATAATGTTTTGTTTGTATACGTTACTTTCATGCATTTATAAATTTTTTAGAGTATATGGGTAGGCCTTTGTACTGCAAGATCTTCTACTTTAAAGTTTTTTTGGCAAGAAACCTTAACAAATTGTGCATACATTTAAACATTTTATTAAAATTTTAACTAAAAATAATGGGAAAAATAGTGCAATTAGCTATTTTTATTCAATTTTGCTCCAATAAAGTCACCAAATATCAAGATACCTAAAGTCCTAAATACATGCATGTATAAACACCTTTGTACCGCCTTACGCGCACATAATTATACATAATATACACTCTGATGTATCCACTGTCTTAGAATAGAGAAATAGGTAAAATTCAACCTAACAAGAGACGATTTTCTTTAATCAAATTATCGCGCATAATTTATAAACCGCAAAAAACTGAAATTAATTTAGCGTAAAGAAAGCTAAATGACGGAAACAGAGAAGAGGGGTGACAGTATAGTTTGACTAAAAAGAAAACAAATAATCATGTCGAACAACGAGAGAAGATGCTAAAGATGAGATGATGAGGATGCGGCACATCAACCAAGAGTTTTCTATACTTAATAATAATGTAGATTTAAATACAGAAATATTCTGGACTGCTTGGTTTGTAACATCAATTTTCCAAACGATACACTTGGAGTTTTTCAATTTGCCTCATCTTTTTTTTATTTGGAGATTTGTTAAGTCTTCTTCGGCATTAAAATTTATTTTTTATTCTCTGTGTTTTTTTCGGCACAGTTTCAGTTTGCTATATTGAGAGTACTGTTGTATAATGAGTTAATTTTAGCTTGTTAATTAGTTGGTAATTTATGACTGTGCATATAACTTGTATGTTCTTGTGATTAAATGGCGATGGTAACACTATATGTAGATGGCGACGTTAACTTGTTCATACTCAGTCTTCACTTTGATTTGTTATAGTACGACAAGTTGTGTTGCTCATTTTTATTAAAGTTGCAGCATTTTACAATTCCATTTATCTCAGAAACATAATATAAGCCATTCAGCAAAAAAATTATTACATTTTTTTTTAAATTTTCTACAAAATTTATTGTACCTATGCATTTTTACTGTACGCTTATTGGTTATCAAAAAAAAAATGGAAGCTGGAAACAATTAGTTAAAAAAAGTATTGAAAATTGATTCAATTATTTTTTAAATTAAAACTGTTGAGTTTAATACATTTTTGTAAATGCCAATCAAGATTTCTTCTTAAGCTCCCCTCCTTACTCATAAAAATCAGCTGAAACGGGGCTGAGTATTAGACAGAACAAACAATCATCTTGCATTTCCCATTTAACAAGTTGTAAATATTGAAATAAAAGCCTCAAATGTGGGGCGAAATTTTTATTTAATGATTAGAATGTCCGTCCGTTAGCTTAAAATTCAAAAATTGTATTTTCAAACAAAAGCAGTCTACTACGGTGCGGCGCAGAGACAAAAATCCATAATGGAGTTATGTCCCACCGTAGGGAAACATAACTCCATAATTCAATTATGGGCTTATTTCCCACCTGATTGGGATAACAGTCCATTAAACTAAATTATGGTGTTATGTCTCACCTATTTTTTTTCTTTCTTTTAAAAGAATGCAACTAGACTCCAATAAAAAAATCTGAAGGGTAAAGTACTGTTAGTTACGGAACCTACAGTACTATTTGAAACAAAAATAAAATGCACGACTGGGTCGCACGTACTCACTCTTAGGGTCAAATTTACTGTGGACGTTCGAGCTTCTTATATAAAATTTTTAAAAATAACCAATTTTATAAAAAAGTTTAAAAAAAACATAAACAACTTCTTAAATTGTTTTGGGCTCCAAACTAGGTATGCCATTAATGGCAAAATACTTTTTGTATTTCAAAAGTACGACCTTGCCTGTTGGAGAACACAGAAAATTTTTAATCAAAATCCCGTTTTTGATGAAATTCAGTTTTTCCATATTGGTTGTAAAGGTACCGTTAATTTTAGTCCTAACAAAAATTCAATTTTCTCACCTAAAACCGATAACTACCAAGTTTGAAGGAAATTCCTTCCGTAGTTTAGGCTGTAGTTCAAGATAGATACAAACAGACTGACAGATGGGTCTAAACGACAAGAAAACGTCTTGCTCTTGAAGCGACAATTGACGGATTAGTAAAAAATGTATCAGCAAAATGGGAGGAATACAGAAAATCGAATAGTATGCTGAAGTTAAATTTGCGCTTCTACAGCGTTTAGTTTTCTCGTCGTTTTAGTGCAAACGACGTTGTCGGTAGTAGGGGTAATTGTGAGTATATAGTTATTAGGGTATACCAAAATATCTTTTTTTTTTATGGAAAAAGGGTCCATTTACGAGTTTTTAAATGTTAAAAAATATAAATTACGGGTTTCAAAAGATGTTATATATGTATGTATATAAAAAATAGTCTATACAAACTTAAATTGATAGTTTTTAAAATTTATGAAAGATGGCTTATTGTTAAAATCGATACGTTAATCGTCAAAACTACCCTTTATTATTTTTTTTAAGAATTGAAAACATTTTCGGCTAATTGCCTGAATAGCTAAGAAGAGATCTGCTTCCCTGATCAAGAATTAATATTTAAAAAAAAAAGGAAAAAAAAGGGATTTTCTTGCAAATTTTTTGTTAAAAAAAAGCTCAACAATCGACAATCGACCCTCATATCTACTCTAATCTAATATAATTCGGGTATGCTGAACACGATAGTTAACTTAGTTTTTCTTTCCTTTCAAGTGAACTTAATTTTAAACAAATTTGCATTCGAATTAAATAAACTTTCAGCTGATCTTAAAGAAACTTTCCGAAGAGCTTATGAAATTAAACTTTAACAAAATCTCGGAACTAGGTGACAAACAGAAAGTTACACATATATGAGTCTTAAAATGTAAATTTTTATTTCTGTTTATAATCTTTAAAATTAAATGGTCACTGTGGCGTATGTGGAACATTTTTTTTTGTATTTTGCAATACAAAAAAAAACTCTGTAAATATTTTTGTAGCTTTTTAAACAACGACTATACTTTTTTCGATAATAGATATTTCTTTTCACAGTTTTGTGCAATTTTGCTGTCTTGGATTTTATTTCTTTTGCATTATTATTTTGAACAACTATACCTTATGCGCCATTACCCTTTGTGATCCATAAATCGTTTACATTGCATAAAAACTCCATAAAGCATTCTACATCCATCCAACTAATTTCTCTCGTAAATTTACAGTCAAAAGCCACCGGCATAAAACTATTTTTATGATGCACCACCATCAGGTTATGTTAGGGCTCATAACAAATTTGTATTCCATGTTTCAGTTTGCTACCGAAATTTAGTTCCTAAGACACTTGGTGTATCTAACAGTATTAAAGATTCATTCATATAGTGTTTGAGTGTATGGAAATGAAGTCTCTAGCCCCATTAAATTTAATGCAAAGACACTCGGCATCACTTGATTGTAATAGTTTTATTTTTTTGTAAGTTAATTAATTTAAAAAAAAAAACAAGCAAACAAGTTAGTGTATGTAACTAGATCCTTGCCATCAACTGAAGCTATTAAATTTATAATACGAAAATATTTAAGCAAACGTTTAATCAACTTATTTAAATACCAAATTTAAGCAAAGATACAAAAAATTGATAATGATAAAAATAGTTTGTTGGGAATATGTTGATGGGTTTAATTTATTTCTGGGTGTTATAGAAAACATTTTCAACAAACAAGACAGAAGTGATGAAATAATATATTTTTTCGATAAAAAAATAAATAGATCTAGCTTATATCTAGGTAACCGGAGTGCACATTTTAATGTTAAGGACAACAGGAGAACAAGATACTCTTGTATCTCTTAGTCTGGCATATTTTGTGGTAAAATTTACGGTCCCACATGTTGATTTTTCACCTTTGCACGAAAGTGCAGTCCATAGAGGTCCACCCATATAAGAATATGCATTATGTATGTATAGGGTACATCAGGGTACGGCAAATTGTTTCACTACATTTGGCAACCAATCGGATGAATGACTTTTGAGCCGCACCACCACATTTCGTTCCAGCTATGCTTCTCTAAGTATCTCTGGGGTGGTGTTGATGCGGTATACAGTACCTACTTGATGGTACTAGTACATACATTCATTTATATAGCAGAGCTGGTTTGTGTGTAATAATTTCGTACGACGAAAGATACATTATTTGAAATTCCATTCATAAAACATCACATTTCTAAGGACTCAACTTGACTACCTACTTGGAGTCAAATCGAATGTGGAATATTTGAGAGCATGGAATAGAAAACGCCAAGTGATGCAGTTTGGTCATGAAGAACGACCCATTTAGTATATTTTGTCGTCGTAGTCAACGTGGTGTTCGACGAAGTGTTGTCATCGTCATCATCATCTCATAGTCTCTGTCATCATCAGTATCAGAATTTTGTGTGTAAAAAGGAAGTCACTCATTTTGCAACCCATTGAAGCATAATTTGGGAATGTAAGGTATAGAATGTTGTAGCTTAGCAGGGCACAAGAACTATTTGAGGAATACATACCTTACCCTGTCCCTTGTGCATGTGCATGAGACTCCCACCATCAGTAGCAGCACAATTATTCCACTTCATTTAAATTTGACTGTAAGTGGATGCTACAATGTGATGATGACTAAGGATAGAAAACAATGGCGCTAGGTGGTGAAGGCATTTCGGTCTAATTATTTTTTTTTAGAAACAAATATGTGTGCACACTGTGCAGGTAGCACACATATTTGTTTTTTTGAATAAAGTTTTGGAATGGAAATGCTGTTT
The DNA here is from genome assembly GCA_948107695.1 of Meliscaeva auricollis. Lineage (NCBI taxonomy): Eukaryota > Metazoa > Arthropoda > Insecta > Diptera > Syrphidae > Meliscaeva > Meliscaeva auricollis. Next base: position 21,498,523 of record OX403616.1, on the reverse strand, counting down.
TAAGTTGAGTGCTTATTTTGCGTTGCTTTGAGTTCAATTTTTATTAATGTGTTTTGAGTAAGTTTATATCTTGGGCAATCACGGATAAGCAACCTAAGTTTAAAAAAATGTTGAAAAAAGAAGTCAAAATTTAGTTTGGACTTTTGAAGATTGCTCTTTTTAATATAAAAATAAAATGCACGACTGGGTAGCACGTACTTGCTCTTAGGGTCAAATTTATTACTAAAATGGCATACACAAATTTCAAAAAAAAATCAGTTGCTAAATAGCTTCAGTTTAAAAAAAAAGTTATGAAAATTGGTTCAGTCGTTTAAGAGAAGTCAAAAATAAAAAAACCGTTCTATGGGAGGGACCGTTAGTGGAATTTCCACAAACATTTAGTTATTTATTAGTATTTTTAATAAACATTTATTTGTATTATCAACTCAATTTTTTCATATAGATGAGTTTAAGTATTCATTTAAAATATGTTGCACAGTTTTAGTTGTTTTTTTTTCAAATATTATTGTTTTTAAATGTTGGCAACATTCCGCAACAATGTCTATCATATATTTTATTTAACAATCTTAGCCTTTAAAACCATGCACAAACTTTGACCTAAGAAAAATCAGAGCCTTTAAAAAAAAACTTAAAAAAGGGGTTTTCGGTGAAAAAATATTTTTCGGTTCTTTTTTTCTAATTTCTTGGAAACTATGATATTTATTGGAATTAGGTTTTTAGTATTTGACTAAAATTTATCATATTGAATATTGATATAAGTATGTCCTTCATATCGCTTTTTAGTCATTTAGTACCTACTTGATGCGAAAAATGTTCCCAAATATTTTTGGCCAGGCTTTAGACCAAAATAAAGAACTGTGCCGTCTTTCATTGCATATCAATTGCCTAACTACCTTTAATGACGTGCAATACAATTTATCAGCATTTTTTTTCGACAATTTACTAACTATGCAACTATGCTTGGGTGTATCAAAATTAGAATATAATATATTAATGATTGGGAATTTGAAGAATAAAACTTCAAAATCAAAGCCAGACGAAGTAAATTAAAATTGCACTTCTTAAAACAAAATGTTGAAACAAAGTCATGTATCCTTTAATGAAATGCTAAAAAAAGAAAACCAACAGTGATCTCAACGAGCGGTGGTTAAGTATTTTTTACCTTCAGAAACTATCATTTAAGAAATTTAACAAAATAATTCACAATAATGCGGCTTTATAAATTTAATCAGAGTTCAATTACCAGACCGTATATAACTTTATTGACCACAGTTAATTTTGTGTAGCAATTTCCATTGCCATTATCAATGGCATCCAGAATCAACCAAACCAACCCAACAAAGTCAGGTATCAAACTGAGGTCAATGAACCCTAAACCACAAAACCATCTTTGCCAATGTCCTTGGTTGCTGCCATTTGGCACAATAGACAGTATGTAGTGGCGATAAACTACATACGAGTACATACAATATTGCCAAACGTATAAAATCTGGGTGAAATGTTAATAATACTAAAAATAAATGTCCCCACAAATACAGACGCACAACTATTAAACCAGACAACAGGTCGATAACTTGGCTATGACACTTGGCCCATACTGGATACCCTTTTCGCTTTTCTCCTGGTGTTCTATTGCATGGGTATATAGTCATGGTGATGCTGATGCCGTTATTCGTATAGTCATATGACATAGCTTGCCACATTGCCCTGTGGCCACTTCCTTGACGGCTTCTCTCGTTTGTTTCGGTCTTTGTTTTATTATTATTGTTGTTGTTGTTGGATTGCGACTGAGGTTTTCTTGGGTATAGTTGACAATTTTCGGCTCTCGCAATCAGGCTTGTCGCACTTATGACAGTGTATTTATGTTTCTGGCAATTATGACATTTTATCCCTGGGGGTGCTTTGACAGTCAATCGCATACATTGCTGCGCAGAATTATTTTGAGAGTTTATTTTATAAAGTTTAGGAAAATGTTTCTTTGCTAAAATTGTCTTATTAAATTATTGAAACACTGTATACGAAATGATGGACTTTGACGGAATCACGGAACTAATCTTTGGCTTTAGAATGTATTTATTTTTAGTGCACTTTCAGATTTTAGGTGGGTGGTTCTCCACTTCAAGTTCACCCTTTTGCAAATTAAATTCACCCTTTCAAAATCAAGTGTAGTTGATTCTTTTATTTATAAACTTATTATTCATAAAAACAAGATATCAAGAAATTCAAACTAGAAAGCACGAAATTTACAATACTGATCGCTTTGAAATTGACGAAGCTGGATGATATTAAACTAAGAAGTCATCGCACACGGGGATAACTTTTTAATCCACCTCAAAAAGGGTTGAGCATTTCATTTCACTCGTTTCATTCCATTTTATTACAAAATCATCGTTTTCCCCCGGTTCAATTACCCCAGTGTGCGAAGGCCCAAGGTATTTTTTTTTTGTAAAAAAATATATAGATTTCATAAATACGAAATTTTTGGAGAAAAAATTGCTCTAATTGGTTTGGAACATAGCGTTTGTGAATTGAAACAATTTTGTCTGTTTTCTTGAACCTTATAGATATACACCAACTTTTAAACTTGGAAAGTTGCAATTAAAAAGGCTATTACGGATATCAAAGTAAGAAAGTATAATTTGAAAAATCATGTCCTACAATCACCCACTCCCCCGTCAAAAGAATTTTCTGGTTACAATTTCATTCTTGTAGACCAAGAATCAGTAAATTGCACGACTTTTTTTCAAGCAAAAGTATAGGTATAAATTCTTCGTTTTGAATTTAGAACCGTCAAACAAAATTTAAAAAAGCAATGTTTTCATAAAATATTAGACATTCAAATTTGGACATCTTCCATACATAATAATTGTTAACCTTTAATTGTTATCTTATCGATCTCTAGGTATAGAATCTAAAATACAATAATAATTTGACAAAAAATATATGCACAGCACTGTGAGAAATTATCGTTTTCGCCATTTTAAAGTAATTCGTGTGAATCAAACTCGCATTGCTTCAATGAGGAATTCAAACTGATTTTCAGATTTTTGGTTGAAATTTAATAATGTGTGGCAGAAAATATGGGTCACAACAGCAGAGGTGATACCTATAAATTCCTCCGGGCAAGCAAAGCGGACGTTGGAAATCAAAGAGGTTATGTATTATAATGTACATTATGTAGTTTGGTTGAATTCTGTTTTGACATTCACCTCACGTCTTCATTATTTCTCAACTATGGAAAATTGTTGGCGAGGAGTCAAATCATGTTGTTGGGAATATTATATTTGCCTCAAGTAATTTCATGGTGAAGGACGTAATCATTTGGACTTAGCATCATGGCATTTCTATAGTGTCTTAAGTACATGTTGAAATAATAATAATTGTAATGTATCCTAAAGCTGAGAGACTTTGATGGTAATTAGTTTGGGGAAATATAGGTGGCAATTTGTAAGGAGGTGTAGTATATGAATTGATGTAGGTCATATTTTTGTTTTTTTTTTTAAAGCTTCCTGGTATTTCTGTAGGTCAAAGTTTATGACAACGAGTAAAGGAAAAAGGTAAGAAACAAGTTACTAAAAACGTGATTTTACTAACATATGTTTTCCTGAAATATATTTATTTTTTTAAACCAAATGAAGACTTAATTATTGATTTAATAAAGCTTTTTTAACGGCCTTTAGTACATACAAAATTTTAAAGAACTATAACTTTGTTGTGAGTAAGTCAGGTGGCCACACAAATTATTTTCCGATTAAATATTTAATTTTCTTTGCCACGAATAAATTTTTATTAAAACAAAATATTATCTTGCTCTTTTTGGAGGTAAAACTGCACAAGCCATATTTGGCTTCGTATGCAACAAGAGATTGAAAATCAACACATTTTTCTTAATTGTCTCTCGTTGTAGTGCGCATATTTTTTTATGGAACTACCTCTTTTGAAGAAAATAAGGAAACGCTTGCTGCTGATTGCAAAAAAAGAGTTCTCCGCCGCAAACGAGCAAATTATTCCGATGAAATCCTGTCACGAACTGAAAATATTTAACCCAGCTAAACCACATAAATGGGTTTAGCTGATTTGGATTTATTTTCCGCATACCAAAGCAATATAATTAACCTTATGGATTGCCAGATCCACTCAGGGTAGCGTTATCACAAAGCTCACGTCAACAGTTCAAAGAAATGTTTAGTACAAGAGTGTCTTCGATAAATGGTATAATAGTCTAATATTGCAGGGTTATTTGTTCAAAAGTTGGCTTTTGCAACTAGGAACCGTAAGACACGACCGATTGCCAAGCTCTTGAATTCCGAAGAAACAACTGATGAAGTAGGGACGTGGAAGCATGAACGAAAAAGTAGCAACTATCTATGGAGTAAAATTGAGTTAATGTCCTGGTTTGACAACAAAATAGTGACTTTATTGTCATCTTTTGTTGGAATGAATCCACTTTTAAGTCAGAGTCAAAATCCATCAGCAATTTTGAAATAAGTACCAGAAAAACTATAAACATCAAAGAGAAAGCGTTCTTAGAGACATCAAAGTTTTCCGTTGTTATCTGTTTGATTTGCTTACGTTTGTGATTTCCCGAAAATAGAAAAAAAACTTCAAATTTGCCAAAATGAGTGTAAATGAGCGATAAATTATTTACTTTTTGCCAAAAATGTAAAGTAAAGCATTTATTTCTTTAAAAAATTGCTCTGTTACTCATTTATTTATTTAAATTTTATTGCTTTTTCATATATTTTATAGTTTAATCTCAAAAATGTTTTTGTCTTCAAACCCTTGTTGCATACGAAGCCAAATTCGGCATGTAATCTTATTGTTCGGACAAATAATTTTATTCTAGTTTCTTTTTTAATAAAATATGTCTTCAAACAACGACCTACCTTCGCTATCGCTATACCAGTTGTTACCTATATTTTCGTATAGGTACTATTTAAGGAAACAGTTTGCACATGAGTTTCCTAGCAATTTTCTGTCAAGGCATAGGGTTGTCACGAGTTACAATTCAATTTTTGTATTTTTTTCAAATACTATCACCTATCAGAAAAAAATTAATTCAAAATTGAGATAATCGGGATTTTTAGAAATTTTACATTCCAGTAGTTAACACTACTAGGAAAAGTCGAAAAGCTATTTTCTCAACTAAAAGTGATAGAGACATAATAAATATTGAAATCAATAGACTTTATGAATACATGAAAATCACGCATACAACAAATATTTTTTTAAATCCACAAGTCGAGATATAAACTTTTAAAAGTCAAAAACCTCAAAATAAACGTTCCAAAAATCAGCATACCATTTCTTTAAAATAATTTAAATGTTGGTGGAAAGAATATTTAAAATTATTTGACACGTGTCTAAGAAATTTTGTATTAACGCTTTGGTTTTATACCATCGATTTCTTGCAAACTACATACACTAGCCCAAAGAATTAAAGCAACAAGATATTTTTTCTGAAAATTTTAGTCATTTGATACACCGCATCTCTGTTAAAAATGGTCGTATTGAAATGAATTAGATTGCATTGTTTGGTTTCTGTACGATTTTTTCGGTCAGATATCCGTCTTCAAATGAAAAATGGTACTTTTTTATGACTTTCAGTAACCATTTGTTGCACAAAAAAATCAAGTCCGAATTTGAAAATTTCAATTAATATTCTTCAATTTAACTTGGTCAACTTTAATGAACAAAATTTATTTTACCTTTTACTTCAATTTGAAAAATATAAAAAAATCGACATTTTTACGTTTTTTTTTTTAGAAAATTAAGCGCTTTTAAATAACTGTTTATGATAAGACTAATGTGATAAGGCTAATTATTATTGAAGCATATCTTGCATAATTCAGTAAACTTACAAGTTAATCCATCGAACCGTTTCTCTGTTATGAATGATCAGACAATTATAATAATTATAATAATTATATGATTTTTGTCCCCAATTTCTCCATAAATTATGCTGAAATTTATTGAACAGCAACAAAAAATTTCAAAATTTTCATAAATAAAAAAAAATAAAAAATGGATTGATAAATTTTTTTTTTATCAAAAAAAATATTTTTGAGAGTTTTGAATTTTTCTTTCTGTTTTCTTATAAATTTGAATTTGTGATTTAAACAAAATACGCTTTAGTAACTTTTCACTTTCAAACAGTCAGCTGATTGACTATCTGAGAAGATACGAATTCACGTTTTCTTTGGGCCAAGATAGTACCTCATTGATAGCCAGGATTTCTGGTTGGAACAATAATCAGGGAGACGGAAGCAGAGATTTAGATTTAGTCTTTCTGAATAGGTATACTCCACCACCTCCACCATTTTCGGTTTTTGAACCATCCGTATAGAAATGAATTTCTTCATTATTTAAGAATTCTGATACCTAGATATAATATTTTTTATCCCTCTAAGACCTGCTGTAAAGGGTGGGTCAGGTATTTAAAAAAAAACACAAGTATGTAACTATAACGCTTGGCAGCCCTATGCCTTGACAGGAAATTGCTAGGCAACCAATAGGCAAACTGTTTCCTTATACACTACCTTACCGGTGTATAGTATATATGAAAATATAGGTCCTATGACAGGATCTTATACTATAAGAAATACTTATATTTTTAATGACAAGAGTAAATCCTAAAAACTATTCATCCAAACATATTACGGTTTATCTTTCCATTTTACTTTCTTAAATCCAAATCTACATAAAATCCTGATGTAATCAACATCCACTCGTAAAAATAATTCAATTTATGCCTCATATTTATAAGCCAGAGTGTGATTCGTTACACTGCATTACTATCTACATCATAATTCTCCTTAATTAAGCTCGACAGGCTCATTTTAACCCATGTTGTGTTAAGTAGGTGTATGGTATACACATTACACATCCATAACAATTAAACAAGTTCCTTAAAGATGTTAATTAAAGCCTCCTCCTCTGCTCTACACTCTTCAATATTGGATTTATTATTTAGTATTATATCCTTAGTCCTTTTCATCTGGCAAAAAACGACACACGATGACTACGCTGATGCCGGTGCGGTGGCGGGCGTAGCTGATACAAGGCGACGATAGTGAGGAAGACGACGTCACTTTAACTGTTATTCATAATATTAAAGAAGGATATCATCATTAGCCTTCAACCGCATTTCATACCTGCCAATAAGTCTTTTTGGGAAATTTCCCTAGGGATAGCTTATTTATATACAAATACATTTATATAAAATGAATTTTCCACTTGAAGTGATTTTGTATTCACTCAAGAGGAAGAAATGCTTTGCGATTATATAAATCATCAAGAAAACATTTCTATGTATGTGTAAGTATGCATCTGCATTCATACATGTGTATTATTATGATTAAATGCACAAATATAAATTTAGGGAAATAGGTACCCTTGAGATAGATATTTTATGTTGGAATTATATGGGTTGTCATAATGGTGTCAGAACTAATGACAACTTAAAGCGTTTGAAAATTCAAAATTGCAAATTAATTAGGAATAACCTGTGTAAGGCAGCATTATCATCGTATCCCTTAACTTCAAAAGCTGAGATACTAGTACACTTACAAAGTGAGTACTTAGCGCCTTTCCCTAAAAATCTCCTGTAAAAATCATCATCAAAAGTAAAATTACTTTATGTGTGCTTGCATACGTCTGTGTATATAAAGATGTGTGGGGATTTCCTTCTTTGATGATGTAATTTGCAAAGGGGCTTATTGCTCATAACAAAATCTAGCTGAAATGCATAGTGCTTGTAGATGAAGGCTGCATCTTCAAAGTTGTAGGGAGAGACGACAAGGGCGAGATGAAAAACATTGTGCTGTGCAAACCCTATCCGTGTCAATAATTAAAACTCATTAACACTTGCGCAAGAGTGCGCCTTAATTAGCTCATCATCCTATCTAACACCAAATAATATCCTTTCGTGCAACATCACCGCTCTCATGCTATAATAGCTGCACTCCCAAGGGTCATGCTGACTTTGGAGAGTTTTAGCATCTTCTTAACTTTTTTTTTTTAGTTATTTTGTTTTGGCAACAAATTAATGATATGTTTGACTTGGGGAATAATGCAAATGATGTCAAGAAAGAAAAGTAATTAAAGTCCATTAGAAAAGATTGTGAAAACGGAGCATGTAAAATAAATCACAAATTTATCAACTAAGATCCAAAAAAAGGTCAAAACTGAAAATGAATGTTTAATTAATACGATGCGAATAACAGTAACTAGTTCATACTTTTAAAATTCAAAAATCCTATGGAACCATTTTCATATTTTCTGATTTTTTCGTAACAGACTAAATAAAAAAAATTGTTTCATTATATTCAAATAAATATTCGAAAAATAGGGGGTACATAACAATTACTAACTGTTTTTTTTTTGTATATTATTGTATTTCGAAGTTGAGAAAAAAAAAAAAAAAAAACGAAAATGGCGTATTACCCTCCACAAATCGTTTAAGGGAATGAAATATTCAGCTTGACATTTGAACATTTCATTTCACGGGTCTGACCCTTGGAAGTTAGCGCCAAAAAAAGATAGAAAGCTGTAGAGGTCGAAAAAAAATTGAAATAAAAAAAACATTTGTACAAATTCTACGAACGGTACTTCCCATCAAAATTAAAAAAAAAAAAATAATTTTTTGATATTAATTTTTCCGAAAATTAATTTTTTTATTCAAATAAAATGGCAAACTATTTAAGAAGGTGCTTATGTCATTTTAGTACCTAGATAAATTTATATTTTTACATTTTTTATAAAATTTATATTTCAAGTAAATACATGCGGTGTGACCCAGTCATGCATTTTATTTTTGTTTTAATTGTAATTTTTGTCGAAACAGGAAAAAATATTTTTTGGGATCTTTGTTGCGGGGGGAAGGTAGCGTTGGGAACAAGGAACAATAAAATGAAGAGAAAACCCTGTTAATAATAAATTTGTGTTTGATGTGAAATGGTGAAATTTGACTCTAGTATCTTTATTTTATTTCATACAAATTTAAAAAAAAAGGTTTTTTTAAAAAAAGTTTCAAATATTTTTTTCAGTTTTTGTGTTGGAAAATCATTTGAAAATTTTATGTTTAAGAATCATTTTTGTAAATAGCCTTTACACACCGAATTCAAAGCGCGGTTTTTGCAAAAAACACAAAAAAACTTACATGCAAGGCACACGTGGGATTTTATGATAAAATGAACATCTTTAAAAAAGTTATTTCTTAATCAACCTTATGAGAAAAGTTATTGCCTATCCTACTATTAAACAAATTATTTTATCTGAACCTATTTCAATTTTTATGAATATTATTATTTTCTTATTAAAAAATGCCAACTTTTTATTGGAAATGATAAAATTATTGAAAAACTGCTTTCATTTAATAAAAATAACTTTTAATGTAATTTCTATATTTTGGTCAAAATAAATCATTAAAAAAATCAATTCTTTTTTGAAAACCTTTTTTAGTCTTATCACCTTAAATCTATACTTAAATATTTACCCAAGTACTCCATAATATCGAGAAAATAAGAACTACTGACAATAAAGATACATAAAGCATCTACACACACAAACTATCACGTCCCTTTTTTCTGAATCCTGAATCTACATCGATTGCTGCTTAAAATTCACTTCACAATTTGAAGAACAAATTCGTATCCCTATTCGATTCTATTTGACCTGCAAAAAAAATTGTTCCTGCATACATATGTAGGTAAGTTGAAAAATATTAAGGAATATGCTCTACACTCACTTCTTTATTTTTCCTTAGTACAAATGAACTGCAAGGATAAGTATTGGTTTCATTGAAAAAAAATAAGAATTTTAAACTATATTTAAATTTTTGAAATTTAAAGTGCGGCAAGCAATTAGGTCGGTCAAGATATACTTATTACAACGGATCGATTTTGTTCTTGTAGTGTTTTGTTTTGCTCTAGTTCTTACTTTTTTTGGCGGTATGCAGGAATTTACGAAACTTACTTTGGCGGACACTTCGTGGTGGAATCAAACAATTTTAATCTCAGAAATTGTAGCTAATTAGCTACTAATTTCTTACGCAAATCAAAAATAAGTCCGCTAAAATAAGTCTAAAGTGGGCGGACTTAAATAATTCAATAATAAACTTCGTTTTTGTAGTAACAATAGTTTTTTAGTTATCTAAAATTCCGGTCCTCTGAAGCCAATGGAGAAATAGTAATTGTAGATTTTAAAACCAAACTTTGTTACACAAACCTCAATTTAATAGCTCAAGCACTTTTTGAAATATTCAAGTTTTTGCTGAAAAAAAGTTAGCTAGTTAGTGACCTTGCAATAAAAAAATCACAAATTCAAAAACAAATGTAAAAATTGTGTGCAGAAATTTGAAGTCACCATGAATAAAATAAATATATGTATATAAAATGAGATCTGTAACGGTAAAAATTTTCAAAAATGTTGAATTTTCAATTTTTAATTTTTTTCTTTTCCAGAAATTGATTTTTTCAAACCAAAATTAGTTGAGCCGAACCTCAATTTTGTAGCTCAAGAACTTTTTGATATATTCAAGTTTTTGCTGAAAAAAGGAAGCTCTAAAGTGTCCCTGCAAAATCTAAGAAAACGACAAATTCAAAAAATTTTGTGTGTAGAAATTTGAAGTCGCCATGAACTAGATAAAAAGCGCAAACTCCGATTTTGAAGCTCAACTAGTTTATTTTGGTATTCAAGATTCCGGAAGAACACTTATAAAATAAAATGGAAAAGCAAATGAACTGGGAGCTACAAAATTAATTTTTGCTCGACAAATTTTGCTCATCAAATTGAGATGTAGAGAAGAAGAAATTCCAGGATACTCAAATTTTGGAATTTCCGTTGTATGTTGAAACATGCAGTCGAAATGGCCAACATTTTGAATATCTCGTTCATCCTCATTGAACTTTTTCTTGCGAAGTAAGTCTCCCAAATTGCTTTATGTGTATCCTAAAATGATTTTTTTTTTGTTTAAATTAAGATGTCTACCAATGAAAGCCTTATAAATGGTTGTTTTCTATTTCGAAGAATAAATGCCTACGTTTCATTCTAATGTTTGGTTTCATAATTAAAAAAAATGTTCAGTAACTTTTTTTGTTTAGAAGATTTTATTTATTCCTATTTAGTTGAGTAAGTTTATAAGACTCAAAGGAGTAGGTACTTTATTGTTATTATTCCTGATTTTATGGATGTGTGCACGATTTGGTTTTGAAACATGAAATAAAAATGACTAAAAAAATACAATAACCTATTTTGTTCCTCCGCATTGCAGAAGGAATACAAAATTTAATGTTTTTCTTAACCATTTTAACATTATTCAAAGTTTCAGTGACATAATATAAAGTCTTTAAAGTCAAAGCAGTAAGGCCAGTATAGATAAAGCTATACTAGGTATATTTCTACGTTGCGTGGTTTTTGTCCTGATAATTGAATTAAGTGATTTGGTTTACAAGTTTTCTTAGTTTGTACTTCTTTTGCTATATTCCATGACATGATAACAAAATAAGAAGAAGTAGCAGAATGAATTTTAGTTTTGGATTATCCTTAAGCTTAACGCTAATCGGGTACACACGCTAACGCGTATCTACTCCTATTACCTACACAAATATGTGTTGAGTAATAAAAATCCTTATCCTTGTCCTAGATTACCCTTGTTGTTTTTCTTGCAACACAATTTGCAAAACTGAAACACTGAGACGTTGTAAAATAAAAAAAAAAGTGAAAAAGAAGTACAGTGTTTGCAAAAAAAAAAAAATACCCGAAGGACAACGAATGTAGATGTCTGCAGAAAAAGAATACTAGTGCAGTTTGTTCTTTGTGTTTATTTTTCTATGCTATGAGTATGTACGTAGTACGTATGGTATTATGTAAGGTAACGTAAAAGCAAGTGCATAACAGCAAAATACTTGTCCTAATCCTTGAAACGATTCTCTAATTAGTCATTGTTGTATTATTTCAGTTTGTTCTGTGTATGTCCATAACGAATTATTCATGTTATCCTTTCTTTATACATATAGTTTGTGTTTCCCTATGTACCACGGACAGAACAGAAGACGTTTACACACAAGAATCATGATGTTAAGGTATAGGATTAGTTGAAACGGAGCTGGATGTTTCCAGGTCGGTTGTCAAAATGTAGGTACACTGATAGCTAGCATACAATAACAAGAATGACACGACGCGAGATTTATTTGAGATAATGATGCAATGATTTAAAAGAGCATTAAGTTTTAATAATTATGTACCTGTCCGAGTATGAGTATGAGACATAAGCAAAACGAGTTTTATAGTACGATTAGATCATTTCAATTTGCTCTTTACTTAAGAAATTTCCTTTTTGTGCTAAAATATAATAGAATACCAAATTAATGACATGTGCAGCATCTCTTATGAGTATAACTTTATGTTTATTACATAAATAGTATTACAAGAACATTATTACAAAGCTATTTTAACAAGATTTTATTTTAACTCAGAAGAAAAAAACTAATGTCGTTGTCGATTGGACGTCCAGAAGCACCCAGAAGTTTTCTGAAACTCTTTTACTGTGTCATATCTGTCATTTTCGTCAATAAAACAGATTCAGAAGTCTTTTGGATGCTTCGGGGCTCTTCTGGACTTCGAAAACAACATAAAACTATTCAAATCATTTCCAAATTGGCTTATTCTAGAAAAGCAAACATTTTTAAAAATCTCCGTCCGTGTCGTTATATATTACAATAGTACTGGCAAAGAAAGAGGTACGGATGAAAGCTCGAAAAAGTTTTCGAATTTCTTATACTGTTGTAGGAATGTATAACTTATTCAGATGATTTATTGTTTCCGCAGGAAGAAGATGCCTGACAATGTCAACGAAAATCAATTCAGAAGAATAAGAAGGCATTTCTGCTGCCTTCACATTGATTCTCGCGTCTCTTTGATTTATCCATACAGAGCAAACATATCTTTAATTATTTATTGGTATCGTATGTATGTATGTCATCAAATCATCTCAATCTCAATGTCTCCCTCCGAGGTACTTTTGCATAATTAAATCGATTTTGTTATTCATCGAATTAGAATTTCAATACATCAGGTATGTACTATTATGTATGTATGTAGTTATGTATGTATGTTGTGTTTGATTGATTTTATGAAAGAGTGTGTTGTTATGTTCATTTAAACTGTACGCCATCAATTTGCATGCAATGGGGTTTTGACATTTCCCTCTTTTGAATGAAATAAGACTTTTGTTTGATCGTAAAAATAAGATTTTTTTTTCGAATTATAATGAATACACAATAAACTACATATAAATTTAAGGATTTCACAGACAATTCAAAAAGATTTTTTTTTAATTGATACTTCTATAGAAACTTCTGATACTTCTAGAAAAAGTATTAATTTTTGTGTTTTTGATGAATTTATTTTGAAAAAATAGCCTAATTTTCAATCAAATATTTTTGATTTTTAAAAATTTTGACATACACCTATTTGTTTTCGTTAAATCCTCGTTTTTAAGACTAAGTAGGAAAAAAATATGATTATTGTAAAAAAAACACTGTCACAAATTTAAAAAAAAAAAACAAAACACGTTCATATTTCTGAAATTAATTTTTCTGTAAATGACAGTTACATATATCAGCCAGCGAAGAGTGATCATAGTAACCAAAATAAATTTTTTTAAAACATTTTGAGTTTCTTAACTCGAATCAAGTATCACAATTGTTCTACTATGCAAAGTTTCTGAATTTCGAATTTTTAACTTCCCAAAAACACTTATTTTGGGATGTTTTGTGTAAAGAGAGATTCCATTTTAAGAAACAAGACTAATAGATTATCTCAACCTAAAAAGAAATATGTACTTGTTTAAGGAAAACACTGGCAAATAAAAGATGGCTCACAACATCGTTTTTCAATGCAAACGTTGTTTTATTAGGAACAACAAAATTCTGGCCTTTAATTGTTTTTTTTTTTTATGAAAGTATTGAACTGTTTTATATGACAACAATTTGGTTATTTCAAGGAAATACGAGTAACTGATTGTTCAATTCTCTAAAGGTCATCAAGTGAAGTGCAGTCGAAAAAGCTCTTCTTAATCATCCCACAAGTCTACTTAACATAATGAATATTTAATATACTAGCAAAAGACACTGCATGATTTTTAACAACTCATAAATGAAATAACTTTTCTGATGTACCTGCATACATAAATATGTATATTGTATATAGTAGGTGCCTACTTCCCTTTTATCAACAAAACAAATAATTAAATTAAATGTGAAATTGACTGACAAAAATTACAGGCCAACAACTTGAGCTGCCAATCAGGCCACAGTCACTCAATCATTAAGTCATTCAAAATGGATAGGACACAGCACATCAATCAGTTAAGCAAGCAGTCAGTGTGTAATTAAATTTTAATTGTTTAATGTGAAAGGACAATAACATTATGCAAATATCTCCTGTGTTCCTAGAAGCATAAAAAATGCATATAATTTCGACTCTTGCTGGACCTGTTATAGCCAGGAATGTTTCTCAACATAAAGTTTATTTCTTACTAATTGGTGTTGAATCGTTATTTGTTCTTTTTTTTTGTTTGTTTTAAATCTGAGGTCCTTGTGGGCAGACAATTGTTTGAAAGAAAAAAAAACTAAGGGATAATTTATGCAAAGAGTGACAGTTGGCACTTTGACGGAAAAATACAAAAAAAAAAAAAAACTTAGGGTGAGGATATGTTCACAAAAATGTATTTAGTGTCAGAAAAAAACTTAACGCAAAGTTTGGTATGTTTCTAGAAGGGTGGCAAAGCTTTTTTTAAATAAGTTACTTTTGTGGTTTTTTTAACTGTTGTTTTTATGTTATCTAAATTTTGTTTAGTGCCAAAACTTATTGTAGGGTCAATAAATTGAAATATATTTTTTCTACTTAAAGTGAGAACTTATCAAAGAATAAAAAGATAAGGAATGGGTGTATATCACATCTACATTGTATAGCAGTGTGGCATCAATTGGTTTGGGTATCTGTTTAATTAAGATGCCTTTTTGCCGAGCATAAAATTAACTATAATTTTCACAGTTCCGTAGAAAGATTAGGGAATGCGAAGAGATATTATATTAAGTTAATATTTTAAAACCATTGTTGAACATTAGTCCATTAGAACCATTAGTGGCTGGTCGAGTTTAAATGAGATGTGAAAGAACTGCATTTAATCTTTCTAAATCAATTTTAATCTTTTTTAAATTCGTTTTTTGCCCAAAGATATTGCAAAGTAAAAATTATGAGTTGACTAATATACAAAACATTAAAGAATTATGTATTACGGTTTTTGAATACCTCCATTATTTTAAAAATCAGTACCATTGTTCATTGGAAATGGGAATAATTAAAAAAATTTAAATTTTTGGTACTCCCTCATACAAAAGTTTTGAAGGTTTTTGTGAAACGTAAGTTTAGCTAATCCTCAACTTTTGGCGTTTACAGATTGCAATTATATTGATTTCAGTAAAAGTTATCGTGTTTAGAAATTTGCAAGGCCAACGTCGCCGATACCGATGTGCCGATGACAACGGGCGCACGCACATAAAAATGTCTCGAAAACGTGTTTTCTATACGTTTCATGGTCTTTCACGATGAAATAGACTAATTCTGGAAAAAAATGTTGTGCGAATCGCTATACTTATCCTTTATACTACGTGTAAGGAAGAGTAATAAACCCAGTATAAAATGTAAGTGTGTTGTTTCTGTTTACGTACTTATAGTGTGTGTGTGTGAAAAAACCAGAAATAATGGGCTGAAAATATCAATGTGTTATTACTGGTTGAATATTTTTATTAACGCCACCAATATAGAAGAGCATACTACTTAAAAAATATTAACTGTAAGAAACTTTAATGTTATAGTAATTTACAAATCGTTTTAGCTGTTAATCGGGGCTGTACAAGGATACACCAATAAAACTTTGAAGAATATCTATAGATCAACTTGTGTTTAATCTAATTGTAAGAACAAATTGCTGATACCCTATATTTGCACAATATGGCAAAATAAAGGAAGGATGAAGCAAAATTCGAGTTTTCATTGCCTAACTCTGCACGGTGATGCCACTTTTAATTAAATCCATACATTTTGTATCCATTTTCTTTTCATTTTCGAAAATAAAGTAATGCAGATGACATTTTTGTGTGTTATTATTAGCATCATTGAACCCTTATAAACCCCTCCTTTCATATATAAACATAAAGGTGTGGCATTTTATGATATATTAAGCTTATGAAGGATAACAGTTTGTTGACAATGCCGTCAGTATTCTTTGTCAGCTTTTTTTTTCTCTTCCAAATGAATGGAAAATGTAACTCATCCTGACACAAGACATAAAAAAAGATGATGATTCCACATGTCCTAGTTCAAATAAACGACTGACCTTCTGTCTTCCTGTTATCACCTCTGTCAGTGTGTAGGTTATTTTTTTTTTTTATGATTTCTAATATGATGTGAGCTAACCTGGCAAACAGTGATTTCTTTGTTTGAACACTGAAATTGCATCAGACAAGGCAACAGGGACAACAGAAGAAGAACTTTAAAAATGTGAGGATAGAATATTTTTGACTGCAGATTATAATTTGTCCGCACTATCTGCACATGACACACATATGCAAAGGACACGTCCATCCTGCAAGCCGTTTGTATCTTCTTTCCTCTATATATTCTACAAGCACCCGCCATTGCTTCAATATTGTTGACTGAAGAGGATTTGACTTGACTGGTGATGCTCTTAAAAAAAAAGCCAACAAAAGTACAAAACAGATGGTCGACACTTATCACCTTTGAACCTGCATAGCTGCAAAAAACGTAATGAAAAATAAACAAAAAGAACGCGATTATAGGACTCTGTCTGATTTTGCTGGGTTGTTCACTGGGGCGTATTAGTACTTTTTTTTTCATTTTTTGATCTTTTTTGTTTGACTTCGTAAAGTATTTGAATGAAACGATTCTTTTTTTGTTTTTTGTTTGGTGGACCTGTTGTAATGACAGTGTCCCTATGAAGTGAAGTAACTAAATTGCCTAGCTCGGCGTATTGTTTTTTTTTTTTTTTTGTTAGCGTGGGATGATTACTCTGTGATGACTGTCTGTTGACTTTTAGACATTGTTGACGTTTTGATGTGTTAGCTTTTGTCACACTAGACTCTTTTGATTGGATATTTTTTTAGTTTTTTTCCCCTTTGGTAAATCAACAGCTTTATTTGTCAGATTTTAAAATAAAATAGGATTGTCAACGGTTTGGTTTGAAGGATTTTATAGAAGCCTTTTTTTATTGCATGTGATAACTAATTGAAACATTGAATGCTTGTGGAAATTCAAATTAAAAAAGAAAGTAAAATATAAAAAAACAAATTAAAGGGACAATATAAGATTTAAATATAAACTTGCATAGAGTTAAAGTTATATTTTTAAATGATGGCGTAAGTTTATTATTGAACTGGATGAAAATTGACACAAGTCAACATGATGATAAATGCGCTGGTAATACTCCTGATTGTGGATTATTTTGTTCATTAGCTATAGTATGGTTACAAACTACAACACTTATTTTTGCTGCCGGTAATTAAGGGTACTGGGATATTTCATCTTACAGTAATGTATAAAATAATATCAAAAAATAATTTAAAAGTCAATTTAATGCTCAATATAGGACAACTATTTTCTTATTTTTTTTGTTTTTATTTTTGAAGTTTTATAACTGATTGTGACTTAAAACAAAAACGATATTGTGTAAAATTTTTGTAAATAATAGTTTAAACCGAAAAAAACTAATATTTTTTGCAAAATGCAGGGTTTGAAAAAAAAAATAACTGCCAAAATAACTAAACAACTTGACAAAAATCAAAACTACTGGATTTGACGCAAGGTTTTCTTCCTACGAAACGACAAAGTTATTAGACTACAAGACGTATTTATTTCTTTTGAAATTTTGATAAAAGTGTGGTAGCTTGATAAAAAAAAAAGACCGTTGCAATCAACAATTCAGTCAGGTGGTTGAGAGCCCAAAAAAAAATGAAATACATGGGTCGATTCCACAAACTAATTACATACTTAAATAAAAAAAAAGTCTGCAGAATTCTTATAGAAAAAAATAGAAAATCGCTTATAGCGAACTATCGGTTTTAACGCACTAATTCTTCAGTCGCAACGAGTTCGTTATAACAAACTTGGTTTCGTCTGAAATCACTCCGATATTTTCCTTTTTAAATTCCTAAGCTTGTACAAGTTCAGTTTCAGAAATGGAAAAGAGGAATTAAAGAAAACAAAAAGAATAAGAATTATAATAAGATCAATAGAAATGAATACTAAAAAAAATTATTACTATTGAACTTTGCATTTATTAGAATGTGTTGCAGGAAAAACGCTACATTTAAAAAAATTGCCCAGAAACGTCCCAGCTACAGTATGCAAGAACTTGATATTCGATTATTGAAAATAAGGATCTATTATGCTATCACTCACACACAAAAATTGCTATTAACGTCTACTACTTTTCATATAAATTTGTCATTCATTTTTCTTCTTTTTTTATTTTTCAGTGTTTTTCAATAAATTTGGTTTTTTTTTTATAAAAATTTAGGTGTTCAATGAATGGAATGCTGCCTCTCAATAATTTTCTCAAATTTCTTTCCTATATTCTAAGTTTGTTTGCATACGTCATACATGTGTAAGAAATCTCACTTACAGTATTGTGTAAGCAAATGAGGACACGTTTGTTTTTTCTTCAACAATTAGGTTATTTCCAGTTAAATGCCGGTTAACTTTTGATACATATGTACATTCTTATGATTTTTTCTTACTTGTAAATTTGATGTCGAAAGATTTTTTTGTAAACATACCTGAAACAAGAAGAAAAAAATTTATTAATTTATAATTATTATGAAAATGAAAATGTGCTTAGGTATCGTAGATAAATTTATCTTTCAAAAACCAACAAATATTTCAGATGTTTTTTTTTGTATTCAAATTTTGTTATTCAAATACCCACTTGAAATAAAAGAAAATTTTCTTCGTCGATATTTCGATAAAACTTAATATAAAAAAAATCTTCTGATATCTTACAATGGGAGTAGAAAAAATAATGTAACCAAACTATCTGTCGAAGTTGGTGGCAATTCTTGCCATCTAATACCAGCACATTTGAATCATACATACCCATTTTGTTAAGTAATCAAAAATTAAAATACATATTATTATATGCACAAATTTTGAAAAAAAAAAAAAAAAAATAGAATAACTGTGAAAAGATTTAATAGTCATGAATTGGCTACATATATTCACACCGAAGCAATAAATCTCTTTAAAAAGCTTTATTCATTAGACAATATAAATTTTATTATGTTCTATTTTGTGTCGTAATTTACAAATAAAACAATTTACTCAGTTTTAATATTCATATTTTGTATTCCTTATTTTTATTTTTATTTGTTTTGAAATTTTATCACGAAACCTTCCATCCAAGAACCTTACTGAGTTTCCATATTTCTAGTAGATAACCATTATAAAACGAACGTGATTTAAAAGTGATTTATTACCTTTCCACACCGTGGATATAAAATTCCATTTTGCTTAACTCTACCTTCATCTTTTATATATCCTTCTTTCATTGGTATGATGTTGATAATTGTATATTGCAGCTTGTTGCGCAACAGAAAAAATGAAAAGCAACCGTGAGACATATTCATTTTTATTTATCATGACAGCATGACAGAAAAAAAAAGAAAAAAATTATGTCCTTAAAACATTTTTCTAAATGTTTATTGTTAAGTTATATTAAAACCTTTTAGTTTGAGTAAGTGGATGAAACTCGTTTTATTGTTTTATTGATAGAGAAAAAAATTGGTTAGCAACGTCTATAAAATACAAGATTATAATATTTTTTTCTAGATTAAAATTTTATTTAAGTGTTTTAAATAAATAGAAAAAATCAGTTGATTGTTAAGAAATAATAAGTGATCGAAATTATTTGTAGAAGTTTCCAATTTTTTATTTTTTGTGGACGATGAAAAACCTTGTCATCGAAATGTATCTACCTATTTATTTATTTAGCAACAAACACCTCAATAGCATCGCAAAATCTCTAGTCTCTCAGTCAATGGTACTATTTAACAGGATAAAGATATTTACAGTTAGCCATTAAGAGTCTATTTTCGAGGGATTTAATGTCGATGAGCTTTTGACAGTTGTGTTAGTAAATCCTTATAGGAAGACTGCGATAGGTAAAACGTAGAAATCTACTTACTTAGAGCTTCAATATGGCTTAGTTGTCTATCGCAGTCACTATAGGATTTGGGGTAGGTGCGATGTTGGGTCTATGCAAAGTTTCTTTCGCATTTAAAAAAATTAGATTTAAAGAAACTTTGATTCTTTATATGTGAAAGAAACTTTACATACACCCAACTTCATACCTATCTCAAATCCTATAATGACATAAACAGGGGGTGTTAGGGGGGCAGCATTCCCCCCATTAATACCTCACTGTTTATACGAATTTATTCTTTCAGATATTTGGTGGGTAATAATTCCACAAAAAAAGGGTGTAATACATTCTCACTTTTAGGGACAAGTAGGTACGTACAAGTACACACATTGGTATATGAAATACTTTGTTATTGTTTTTTTCTTATCAACTGAACTATTGCAATAAAAGTGTAAAAATTATATAAAATAAGAATGAAATAAAATTATAATTGAAAGTCGAAATTAAAAACAAACTTATGTTTACATTTCTCGGAGACATTATCCTCCAAGATCAAGTTTGTTGCTCTTTGAAAGGGATCCCGGACACTGGCAAGCTTACCTAAGCCTTTGATAAAAAGCTTCACAGGATTACAGGATATGCGTATCAAGAGGAACCAATGAGACATTTAAATTAAATAAATACAAATTAACACAATCATTATGTTGCTTGAAAATTTAGGGCATTAACTAATATAATAACTATAATAATTTTACTATTTGCTTATATGCATTGTCCTCAATAGCCAATAACGATCCGAAACAAAACTTGACTTTGGGGAATCAAAAAGAAAAAATTAAATGAATAATAATAAATTCTTATTTCCTGCTTTGAATTAATCAAAATAAAAACTCAAAACAACTTGCTGTACTACAAAAACCTAAATACTAAAATGTTTTAAAAAGCATCACAAACCTATTATCTTAAATCAATACTTTCTTACAAAGAGGCAATCAGTATATCACTCTGATTTTTCGTATCTTTTTTAAACTAAAAGCTACTCGTATATTTCACATTATAATTGAGGCAAAAAGGTCCTTAAATCCTAACAAATGACGTGTGTATTTACAAGAATTTTATAGCACACCATTTGTGTTATTGTTATTATTTGAAAAGGACATCAATATGACCATAATTCTTGATTTACTAACCAATACAAGCAATTTGTTGGTTAACCCTTTATTTGCTTTGCAGTTGACTTGGGTATTCAACGAAAAAAAGGACTTAATTCGCTTGTTAAAGAGAGACCATATCCTCTTTTTCTGTTGGATATCATATGTATCAAACATATGAAGATAGATGAAAAGATCTAACACAAAAGAGAAGCTGTAATAGAATTTCAAATACACATGCAGTCATATGTATTTACGTATGTGTGTATGTATCACTTCCTCTCGTTTAAGAAATTTCAAAAAAAAAAAGGACTGAACGTGAACCATTCTATTATTGACTGGTGATGAAAGATGTGACATCACTTTAAGTAAGCTCAAGTATACATACTTTGGTTCTTCAAAGCAAAAACTGAAGTGAGTTTATTGCGACTGTGACTGAAGTAAAATGTTCTTTCTTCTAATCATGTGTGCTTTTTCAAGTTTCAACGGTGTCTTGCATGTTTTTTTAAGGGTAAGGTTTATGATTTATACAAGCAATGGGTCTTATTCTTCATGTTGGTTTTAAACCTCGCTTCATCTTATACTGGAATCTATCAAATGTTATTCGTATTTTGAATATGATAAATTTCAGTTTTTTTTTATAAAAGACTTAACCATCGTCGATGTGTTTAAGACCAATTTAAACGGTCAATTTATATCATTCCTCATTGAGGTTAGTTTTAAGGAAAACATATTTATACCAACATACATTGAAAGCAACTCACAATGCATGTTCAAAAGGATAAAGGATTTATCTGTTATAACGATGCAGCTTAAACATTCAGCATTGAAGATTTTTAATACAAGAGCAAATACATACAACCTAATTGGGCACCCAATTCTGTGTAGTTTCCCGACAAAATGTTTCAGAAGAAATGCAAAAACAGTTACATAAATATCCTGTTGAAATGTTATGAATATTTCTCTCCTTTTTTATTTTAATTCCGCGGAAGTTCTTGTTCGTCTTTGATCTAATTTTCTTGTTTTTTTTTTTTTTTTTTTTTCAAAACACCCTGAAGGTAAAATGAAGAAAGTGATACTTTTTTTTTTGTTTCTTGACTTTCACTTCCTTACAGTAAGAGGTAAGAATGTGGTGAGGATTATTGTGTTAGAGGCAGGTTGATTGTTTTAAATTGGAATTGTTAAAGGGGCAATTTAAAAATGGGGTTTTTGCAAGGTAGAACAGAAGTGTTGTAGGGATTGTGATGTTCTTTATTTTGTAGGTGAAAAAGGAAGTGAAAGCAAGTTTTATATTGTGAATTTCAAATTAGAGCAACAAAAGGGTTTAAGAGTCTTAAATTGAAAGTAAAATCAAAGGAATGTAGGTATAAAAAACGTGACTATAGTTTGAGTTTTTATCTGTTTTACCTTAAAATATGTATGTCAAGCGATTAACCCTCATAGATAGAATATAAATATTGCACACGTAGTAGGTGTACAAAAGTAACACAACTATAAAATCTTAAGTTTAAAAAAGTCGTCTTTGGAGAGTATAGCAAATATCTGAATTAAGAATGTTTTAAGCCTGGTAGGTAATCACATATCGTGAAATAAAAATTGAACGCGTTCCAAACTATGTTTTGGGTCATTTTACCACTCTTTGAAAAAAGGGATTACCTACACATTGACTTACATTGACTTACTTACCGGAAGAGGAACTGTCAATTGTCCAGATAGTTAGTCAATGTGAACCCCCCTAATGTGACTCACTCCAAAGGAAAATATCCTAACACGATATTGCAGAACCTTACCAGTCGTAAAATTTTACCTCGAAAAAGAAGCTGTGGAATCTAAAACAAAATGATATGAAAATCTCATTTCTATCATCCGAACTGAGTATTAGTCACAGTATTTTCGGTACTGCGGTACTGATTAAAAAGACACGAAATTCTAAAGTTTTTTAACTTACAAAAGTACTTTGACTATAAAACTACAGTCAGCAGTCAGTACTTAAATACTGACTGAACAGTTAATAAAAGAAGCTAATTGACTAAAAGTTAACTAACTGCAGTACTTTTTGACTGGTTTTAGTTTTCTAGTCAGTAGAAAGTTTTTGTACGGTTGTGTTTTACACTTTAGTCAGGTGTACTACCACACTTCCATGACATTTTCTTGTAGGAATATAAAGCTGTAAAAGTAACTTCAGTTAAAAGAGCGCAAAAAAAAGAACATTACAAAAAATTTTCTACTCACTTAAACCAGTCAAAAAGTATTGCAGTCTTTTACAGCTCTGGTACCAGCGTACTAGGCCTTATTATTTAAGGCAGTTTTAATGAAGATTTTGTTCAATAAAATTGGTTCGTAAGGTAAATACTTCGAAGTGTTAAAAATGTTTTCAAAAAAAATTCAATATTGTTTCTTTCCATATATAAGAATATGAAAACGAATATGCGAAATTGTGCGGAATAACACGGTTAAACCACGAGCACAGTGGAAAAATAAGCGGCACACTGTTGAAAGATCGCGGAAATTCGACGAAAACTTTGCTTAATACGACCGACTAGCACGGTAAAATGCACAGAGAACTTGAATAAAAAGATTTAAAATACTAAAATTTAACAAAACAATTACTGAAAACCTTGCGGGTCAGTAGCTACTGTAGATATGGTTCAGTAACTATTTTATAAAATATCATTTAATTAGACATTAAATGTAACAATAAAAATCATTCTGCAGTGCAGGAAAAGTTCTGCTGGATCAGCTAGTAATTAAATAATTAAAAATGGCTAAACCCAAATATAAAAAAAAATTAATTAATAAATTTGTTTTAATGCTGAGATAAGCAATGTGAAAATATTTCACTTTAATTGCTTTATGTGCCTATTTCTTGACAAAACAAAAAAGATATTTTTGAACTTATTGTGGCTTCGATGATCAGATAAAAACGGAAGATATTGTGTTATTTTTAAAGTCGTTTAACATTATTTGAAAATTTTTTTTTTTATTTATTGTTTGGAGCTAAAATTACAGTTTACTTAGATTTATATTGCACAATTTACAGAGATTGGTTTATAACCTACCTTACAACTACAATAAATATGAAAAACGAATAATAAGAAATTATTGTCATTATTTAAAAAAAAAAATAGTAAAATAAAATTTATATACTGCCATGTAGTTCCAAAAAACACGTTTTCGAGATACCTTTTAAAATCAGTGAGAAACAAAATCAATCTATAGACTTAAAACAGAATATTCATCTTTAAACTTGTGCGAAAAATCGGATTTTTAGAATTTTTTTTAATGTTTTCGGTGGTAAATAACTTTGTAATATTCAACAACTTCATGCTAAAACTCTTTCTTTCCTCTTCATTACAGACTCCATCACATAAATTTCAATCTCTCTAAGGAACTATGTATATTAGCATAGACAACATCACACACAATCTACTACGCTCCCACCGGTCAGTCAATCCACCATCATGACATAATCAAATAGAAAAACCAACAATCCAAAGACCAAATCCATCACACACATTTGAAAACACATTTTCCCAATCAGACAGACAACCTCATGACTTTATCCAACAACTATGCATGTACACTGTGAGACTGAGAAGAAATTTGGCAACTTGCCCACATCGTTCTTTATATTTTATCCTTTTTGCCTATGAAAAGCTAAAACTTCCAGGGCTACAATCTATTAAATTGTATATATATTATTTACAAATAAAATTCTACAAAAGTAAAAGAGGATATTTTAAGGTTTTTTTTTTTCAAATGAACGGAACGGTACGGTCGGATGTCGGACAGCAAACATGTTGTGTTTTTCAGTCTGGCTGTGGACTGTGTTGAAATTTATGAAAGGATAATAACTAGGAAAACCAACAGAGAACGAGAGAAAGGAATGGAGGAAAATGGAAAATGGAAAAGAGCAAACAGAACGTAAATTTATAGCCGACGTTAAATTTTAATGCAGCCCTAATAAAAATGTCAAATCCATGTTGTTGTTTCTGTATTTTTTTTTCCTTTTTGTCCGGTAAGTTTTATTTTTTGTACTTTATCTTCGTTTTCTCATCAGCAATGACATCCTGGGTAATTTTGAGTAATTTGCAGACCCGAATCGATATATCGGTCAATTTTATACCCTCCGGACATATTGGTTTGTTTCTTCAAAGGGTTAACAAGGCAAAAAGATTACCAAACAAAGGTGCACAGTTTTTCGAAAAGCCATTTGCCATTGTGGGAAATTGAATAGCATGTCCTAAGGATCAATGGACTTGCCTATACGATTAGGAAGAAGCAAATGTTTTATTTTTTTTTTTTCTAGAAAAAAAAATCAACGGAATTTATTTTATGCTTTGAAAAGGACGAAACTTCTTTAGCCCATATTATAACTAACTCATGCAGTACACGTTTTTGGTTTGCCACAGGAATAAAAACGAAATGTAGGACATCCCTATATCGAAGATGAAGAACAAATTTGGAAAGCAGTCAAGTTGAAGAAAATTCGGGAAATCACGACTTTTCTTTAAGGAAGATCACATCCTTGCACTTCATAGTAGGTATAGAAATATGTGCCAACTTGAAGGAGTTTTGCTGACTATGTCAATAAATTGAATTCTACAGTTCTCATTTGTGTCCTGTTTTTTACTTCGTTTCGATGCTTTAATGCTGACATTGAGTGCATAGAGTGCTGCATAGCAAGGACGTGTTATAGAAAAGTATATACCAGTGAAGCACTCATCAGTTGGCTTGAGTTCGTATGTTTACTTTTCTTCAAAGACTGCGCTGCACAATTTGTTGGTAGAATTTTCGTTTCCCCAAACGTTGAAGCTTTTGGCGGAAAGTCAGAGAAGGAATAAGTTGTTCTTTTCTTTGAAGGAATAAATAGGTTGCCTGTTTGGGCGGGTAACTTTGTGAAAGTGAAGCCTCTATACTTTGGGTCGTTTACCTTTTGAATTCCTTAATTTGCAGTTTAATCAGAAAAAAAGAAGAACAGCAGAGAGAAAATTGGGAACAACCATGAGTAAATCATTCCACAGGAACTTCCCAGTTATCCTGACACGTTTTTCGACCAAGAGAGTAGGTAGTAGTTATACTGGTGTAGTTGAGTAACTTCAAAAGTGCTTGAGGCAGAACGAAATTCTAGTTTTCATGAAGCATTTTTAAAGTAAGAAAGAAGTAAGTGTGAATGCATAAAGTATACGTATCTCAAGACATATATTTTTTTCAGAATGGCATGGCACGTAATTCAGGACGATATAGAATGATTAAAGTTTGAACAAAAGCAGAGAAAGAAAGTTTTCAAGAAGGTACCTAACCAATTTGAAATGAGGAGGAGGTTTTAGTCGTAGTTGCAAATGTTACATTGAGCTTATTTTTTTTTTATGCAAGACTTTTGGATTTTTGTTTTTTATTTTGGTGAATAAAACTTATGTTTATGTATCAAACTAATCCGTTTATATAAAGTTTTTTGTTTAATTCCTTGAATCATATACAAATAACCTTTATCCATATAATCTGATGCTTTACGAACACAATTCAAATTACATTTTGTACATTTTTCACTTTGTTGATTTGAAAAGTATGTTGAACGTGGTTTAAGATGCTTTTTTTTTTGTAAATGTTCGAACATCGTTTAGTTAAGTGGATATGAAACCAATGTTTCTGAAACTTGGCAACATGGAAATTGCATTTAAAATACTATAATGTATTCTGTAGATTTTGTAGAAGAACAGTAATGAGATCGTCAGGAGTTAAGCAAAGTTAACTGTTGTTTCTTTTCTTTAACATCCCAAAAATCGTAACATCGAAATTTCAAAATAACGAAAAGCATATGTGGAAAACATGTCAAAATTTGTAAGGAAATGACAGTTCGTTTACCAGATATTGAACTTTACAACGTTTACCAAGAGTTTACCAGGTTGCATGAATACCCTTATTATGTAGATAATGTAATAAACAAACTAGGATCTTTTTGGAAAATTAGAATTTATTGTCAAGGTATAAGATAAGTACCTAACCTATTGAGCTGAAAAAATGTACACTAAAATTTGCTGCAGATTATACCTAGTTCACCCAAAAGAGTTTTCACAAACGCTAAGCTTTGTCATACTTTACTAGTGTAAATTTAAATGAAATGACTCATGAGTTTAAAGACCATTGTTTTTCTTCCAAACCAACTAACAACGATAACTTCAATAAGTAAATTATAATTTTTATCATAATTGACTGCAGCTGACTTGCATATTTTAATGATTGCATCACAATATAGTCCCTTCAACAGCGAGGTCTAATTAATATCATTTCTTGTACATAATCTCTCTCGCCTTCAATACTTCAATCTTATATCAGCTAAAATTCTCTCCTACACATTCACTCTTCCGCATAATGAGCCACACTCTTGGTTCTTATAGTTCTTCTTCCTTGTTATAGAGTTGAACCTCTTAACCTCTAAGCCCTGGGAGTTCTTTACCTTTAAACTAATAGGCACTTTTTCTTCTTATGCATATCACATAGACATCTCTGTCTCTCTTAGTTTACACATATAATTCAGGTTCAAAGGACTCATATCGCTGCTTTGACATCAAGAATTTTTCTTTGATGCTTGACATAAGCACAGGAGAGTTCAAGGAAATGATAAAACTTCAATTTATTTCATTGCGAGGCCTTTCAAAGATTTGATAAAGATATACATTTTCAAACAAAAATTTTGTGTATGTAAACTACGCAGGCAAATGATTTCTTTTACGAGAAGTGTGTACAATATTATACTTTTCACTCTCCGTATAGAGTGAATATGAAAACAATGAAGAAAAATTACTTCTATTCTGATTGAATTAGCTTTAAAGCAATATTCATTGACACGTTCCAATTGTATTTGTTTGTAGTTATGATCTCATTTTGCTCCCTAATTGCAACGAGATTAGAATATTGGTATTTCAATCGGAACCAAACGTTTAGACTTGGGTACACAAATTCTAGAATCCCATCACAATCATGTTTAAATACGTACAGTTTGAATATTTTTGTTCGTATTATCTCTAGTTTTTGCTGTCACTTCCGTTTGTGTTTATAGATATGTATTTTATCTAGGTATTGTGTGCAACGCAATTACAATTAAATATTTGCTTGAGCAGCCAAGCGAATCGGATACAAGATACATCAAACACGAACACTATAATAGAAAATCACTGCTTTGGTAATGATTATCATCGGATTGGTTCGTAAAATCATTAGTAGTAGTAAGTTTACACTCAAAATCATTTAATAAAGGTTGAAGTTTTTTATTTTTTTTTTTTTTTTTGAAATAAAATGTTTACGGCTGGATATCATTCATGGGATGTGGTGCACTTAAGTCACAGGGGATAAAAAAAAATCAATAAAATGTAATTGTTGAAAAAACTAATGAGGGCTAAAATTATGGTGGCGGAAAATTTTAGTTCTAGAGAATTTTTGTTCAGTTAACATTCCACTTGTTTCTCCTGCAAAAAAAAAAATGAAATAACTTGTTGATAAATTAGTTAAATTTTTGGAAAAAAAATAAAAAAGCATCAAATTAGATATTCAAATAACTGAAACAGCTTCTTAAATTAATTAAACCTCAAAACGAAGTATGATATCTGATTTCTTCTATCATGATACATTTTTAGAAAAAGAAATTGAAAATTGTTCGAGTGGTTAAAAAAAAAATATTTTTTCTATATTGAAAAAAATTGCAAGAACGCCATTTTTAAGATATTATTTATGAACATCTAAAAACTTGATTTTTCTGAAAAAAACATTGAGTAGTTTTTGAAAAAAAGGTTTTTCAAATTTTTTTTTTTTTTTTTTTTGAATCCAACAAAATAATTTTGGAATTTTTTTTTACCGAATATTATTACGGCAATTTAAAAGCTTCCATCTAAAAAATGGTTGAAATTCATTGAGTCATGAAGAAGAAAATCACAATGAAAAAAAAAACAACGGTTCCTGTCATAGAACCGTTAATACCAGTTTTTTGAAAAAAACATGGTTTTTTTTTAAGATATACCTTATCCAAAAAATTTACCATGATTTTTTTAATCAAAATCGTAATTCAAGAAACTTCTAGGGATAGTCTACAAAAAACGCCACATAAGAAGTTTGAAGTAAATCGACCCACCCATTTAGGGTGTGGCTTCTGATACATACAGACAGACAGACAGACGGCCTGACAGACAGACAGACAGGCAGAATTGTCGGACCTACTTTTTCTCATTCTCAATCATCGTAATGTCATGTTTGATTGTTATCTCAACTTCTTTTTTTTCGTACGAATGAATAACTTGATATACATACATAAGTAAAAATGGTTTTAACATCAAAATGTACACACAAAAGATTGAAAACATGTTGAGCATATTAGAAATGACATTGCATACTTAAATCAAATAAGTTTCAAAGAGACATCATATTATGTTTAAAGTAAATTGTTACAACTATACTCTGTCCGATAAAAATTGGCAGTACAGAGAAGATATGGATATTTACCTCTCATTTGCACTCCTTTCCTATCCATAAGTACCTTTCTCAAAAAAGCTCTTACAGGGTTGCATTTTGAATTTGAAAAAGCTGTAGGGTTTTCTTTCTTCTTTTTTAGATTCAAATTTCGTTTCGTTTTTATATTGTATGGAAATGAAAAAAATGTATCTTTATTTGTGGAGTGTATTTAGATAAAAAAATAAGATTTTGTTGTTGTTGGTGTGTTAAACACCCGAAACTTCTACAACATAGCTTCAAAACAATAATGTCCCATAATGAACGTTAATTTTGGGCTCTGTTCTTACGGGTTTTTGTTTTAAGGTCATGGTTCTGTTTGACCAAGCCTCAGACTTTAGACTCTCTCAATTAGATTATCCGTCAAAAATACGAAGGTATAGTCTTAGTAATAATTCCATAATTAATATATCTCTAAAACTTTAGCTGCACAGCAAAACTACTACAGTTTAATAGAAAATTGTTTTTTTATAAAAAAAAATTTAAATATGCATTTTTACTGTACTACTTTTGGAGAAAAATGGAAAAAAAACATAGAACATCGATAAAATATATTGAAAATTGATTTAGTTACTTGTTTTTATAAAACCGTTAAGTTTCCATACATTTCTTAAATGTATTTTTGAAGATAATGATTTCTTCTTAAGTTTTCCCCTATATTCATTAAAATCGATCGGAGAGGGAACTGAGCATTAGACAAAACAAAAATATGCCATGAATTTCCCATACAAAATATATGGACCAAATTGACAATCGAGTTCTAAATTTTGAGAAAAAAAAAGCTCAAATTTGGTGAGCAATTTTTATTTTTTGTCTAGATCAATATTCTGCCTGTTCAGTTAGAATAAAAAAAAAAACTTGTTTTAAAAAAGTAGTCTAATTTAACTACTACGACTACATACTTTACAGATTTGTTGAAACCTTTCTTAAGAACTCTTGGCAGATCTGACAGATCGGTGTGATCTTTCAGTAAATAACTATATGCATGTATCGAATGTTTGAAAATGTGAAGTAATGAGTAATTGGAATAATTTCATTTCGTAAAATTATTTCAGCGTTTTTTTTTTAGCGACACCATATTAATTTAAACAAATAAACTATTCATTTTCAAAAATGTTTGTCAATGCTGAATTGTCTTTGAAAATTCATATCCAAAAAAGAATAAATCAGAAATATTAAAAGTCCAATATCAATCAAACGACTCAAAGTGTTTGTATAAATCGCCTTTGCACATTTTATAATAAACCAAAGTAAAATAATCTTCTACCGACAATATAATAGCAGATTGTAACGACCACACTAAAAAAGTTTTTTTTCCCGTGGATTTATAGCTGAAGGGCATAATCCACCTTACTGCAAGGACATAATACAATTGGAATTATCCTGTATATACTATTTTAGACAGAAGCAAAAGAAAATCGATCTGGCGTGTGTGGAGGATACCAAAGTTTTGTTAGTCCTATTCAAGGACATTTTTTGCAATTATTTTTTTTTTTTTTTTGGAGAAATAATTGTTTGTGGCGCCTACTCACACGTAACAATTGTATGACACGCAAATAGTAGAAATATATTTATAATAAAGCCAAAACAATACAATAGAAAAAGAAAATCGTGAGAACAACGAAGAGTCATCAGGTCAACATGATAGAATTCTACATCAGTGCTCTTTGGAACTTTTAGATGACTCATGTAGGAAAGATAAAAAGAGAATTGTTTGTATGACAGGTCATGTCAGGTGAACATACATTTATGTTTGTAGGTACGAGTATACTATGTCCATCAAATGCAATGTTTTTGACCAGCAAAACTAATTATTTTTTACCATGGAAAACATTGTATATGTAAATATGTATCGCAAGAGATTATGACAACTATGAATTGGATTATATTAAGCAGGGAAGGAATGAAAGTGTTATTAAATGCAACATGAAATTAAGCTTGTTTATTAAAAAAGCTGCTTACATATAAATATTTATTTGGAGAACATTTTTTTTTTCATAAATGATTTAAAGTTTATTAAAAATGCATTTAATTTCTTAATACGTTCTTAGTTTGAAATAGACGATAAAACAATTTCTGTGCCGACAAGAGTAGAAAACCGGCTCCAAAACAAAGTAGATGCCCGTCAAAATTTTGAAGTGTTGGGAAACTCCTTAATAAGATATATTTAGATAACAATAACAGATTTTTTAAATTCATCATTATATTTTGTGGACCTATGGAAAAACTGATTTTTGAATTAAGTATATTTAACGGCCAATTTCTTGACAAAGTTCTTGCTCTTAAAACTACGTTTCAGAAAAATTAAAACTCGAATTGTTTCATTTTTATTTTTTTTTTCTTAAGAAATACTGAGAGCTAAAAATAATAGTTTTAAACTGATAAAATGTACTAAAATTTTGAAAGGAGAGAAAGGGAGGGGTGTAAAGGTGAGCGGACTGATTCTGAAGGTAAGACCACTCAGTCTTAAATCAAGAATAAACCGAAAGAAACATAAATACAAAAATATTTGTTCTTTGTATGGTCTGATGAAATTAAGTTTTAACAATCTTGAAATAAGAATTCTTGGCTTAAGAAAAAAAAAAACAATCTCAAAACAAGATTTTCAAACTTGAATTAAGAATTTTCAAGCTAACAGACTTTCGTCAACGAATCGGCTTGATATGACACCGATATTCTTGATTTTAGCTGGTTTTTTGTTTTTTCTTGGTGTATCTGTTAACTGAAGACAATTCAATTAAATCCAATGTATTAGAATCAAATGTGTTTAAAATGGGAGACTGACAGAATTCCGAAATTTTTAAAACCCAAGATTTTGAAAACCCAAGATTTTGAAAACCCAAAATCACAAAAATCCACAACCCATAATCCAGAAAACTTTAAATCCATAAAACCTAGAATACCAAACCCAAAATTCCGAAAGTCCAAATCCCTATACCTAACAAAATACTTTTTAACTTACTTTTAAATACGTTCTGTAATAAATTTTGTGCTTTACTCAAAAGAAATTATTTTTATCAACCATAAAATGAAGCAAACAAATAACATAATAATTTCGTGTTTGAAATATGTAAGTGGCCCATTAAAACACCTTAAAACACAACTTACAAGCATTTTTGCACTAAAAAAAATCTTAATATGTTAAATAAAATAAAACTGAAAATTTGAAATTGTTATTTGAAGTTTGCATCAACAACCTCAAAATGCTTATCAATAAATAAATATGTAAAAACGAATTATATTGCTCACTTTTTGAGCAACTTAAAGGGCAACCGATTATCCTAATTTTGGGTAGTTTTTTAAAAGTAATACTGTCTACTGTCTACAATTCAATTAGAAAAAAACATATGGTGCCGTTCTTCGTAATTTTAGAGTATAATTTTGTCAGCTTGGTTATCAATCTCTCTCTACTCCCAGGATTTTGTCCCTACTGTCAGATTTTGGGCTTCAGTTGTGATTTAAACTAAAATAAATACGGTTTCTTATTAAAAGCAGTAAGCTTAATAATATTAATTTAGCAACTCATTTATTAGAACTGGTCAGATTTTGTAGTTCCTTTCTGAAAAAAAGCAAGAAAACCCATATGCATTTTTCTTGCATTCTTGGAGGACATTTGAAAGATCTGGCCAACCAATAAATTAGAAATGTTGCAACTAAGAAGAAATTTTCAAAATAGGGGAAAAAATTTTCTCACTCAGTACGGTCTCTTTTGACAGGTTTGACAGGATTTGGACTCAAAAGAAGTAGAAATTCGTTATTTTGGCGAGTACACAAACATACTTAATTAAATTATACATATTTTGTAAACAAAATGAAAAACAGTGACTAAAATATTTTTTTTCAAAGGTGTGTTTTTTTGTCAAATCTATGCGCAGAACAGTAGGTACAACACCAAGCTGCCGATAAAAGAAAAAAAAATTTAAATCCAGATGCCGAAAAATGTTTGATATTAATTTGAAAGTGTCAAAAATCTATCGGCTGTTATAGATTTAACTTTTCCATTAATGTCTGGTTAACCATTTCAGTAAAAATGTCGAATTTATTTCGTCTGCAATGGTTTACTTAAACCACAATCATTTAGAAACTGATTATAAAATCTGTTTCTTACATCTGGGTAAATAATTGCATTACACAAATAAATATCGGAAGCAAGTGAGGTTTAATGGAATGTTCCTATTAAATTCCAAAAGATGAGAAGGCAATCGTGAGTTTGTTAGAAAACAAACACATTCTTCTTATAAATTTTCTTCCATACTGGATGCTTCTCTACAGAGATGATTGAATTTGTTTGATGGCAATGTGATGGTATGTATGCATTGCATATATATCACCGCAACACCATTTCATCAATCGTCAGTGTAATCATCAATCAAGCGTGCCCAGTAACCACAAATCAATTGATTCAAGCCTTGATACTCATCATCTGCTCTAGGTTACCTCAGGGAGGAAGCCTTCTCTTAACAACCTCTAAGGGATAATCGAATACAACGTCGATATGATGATGATAATGATGGGTTTTTGTTTTCAGGACACGACCGTCGTTGTTTGCATTCTTAATGCGTTGCGCAAATTTTCGAATTTCATATGTAAATTAAATCAATTGAATTTTCTAGAAAACACGAGAGGCGATGACGCTGATGATAATGATGATGATGATGATGATGATGTGTGATGATGGCCATAGAAATATAAACCACATCCTGCAACCAGCTCATAGGTGATGTGCATTTTTTATTGGAACATTATTGCCCGTTGCACCTAGTTGTTTGGAGATTACGGTTTTACCATCAGAGCAAGCAATAACCGAAAATCAATTTGGATTTGTTTATTTAGAGTATACAATTGGCAGAAACGATGAATTATGATTTTTGCAGTATAAGTATAGTTGTTAAAGTTTTAGAGTTAACTAATATTTTTTTCTTTTGAAAATATTGGCTATAGTGACTTTCTAGAACTATTTAACATCTTTCTAAGACCATTTATGATTGTGTAAATTTATAGATATATTGCCGCTTTTTTAACAGTTTTTTTATTATTTGAAATGATAATAATTTATTATGTTGAGTTATGTTGCGCATACGCCATAGTGACCGTTAAAGTTTAAACTTCAAAAATTAATACGCAATTTTCTATTGCTGACAACAATCTGGGGCAGATAATCAGAACAACATAAGTCCACATTTTCACAGTTTATTCAGGCAAAGCATCTTAAGTTTTAATACCAATAGAAAGAAAAACAACAATTTAATACAATGTGCTTAAAACGAAACCTTAAGTTTTTTTCAAAACTTCTATACGAAAGTTTTAATATTAAAACTCAATTTACTCATAACAAAAAAAACTTGACTTAGGCGTTTTTGCCTATTTGCCACAGATATAAAGTTAAATTTTTGAAGCTATACTTTTCTTTACCGGCGCTTATAAAAATATTCAACTAGTAATAACACATAGACATTTTCAGTACATTATTACTAGAAAATAAAGTAAAGTGGGGTAATGTAAAAAGAAAGTTTTTGTACATCTCGAAAAGTATGAGGTAAAGAATAACGAGATAAATTTGATGAAAATTTATTCCATAACAAAACATTAAAAAAAAATCACGTTTTCTAGACATGAATTTTTGTAAAATCAAATTTCGGGTAAAGGGCGATTCTGTTACACACAATTTTGGACATCAATTTTTAAATCACAGATTTGTTTATTTTTTGGATAAAAATATTTAATTATGAAGCAACTTAAGTTTATAATAAAGCATTAAAATTCCAAGTTTTTGTGTAATCTGAAATTGATGACTGCAAATTAATGAGTGCAGCACATTTACTACGCAATTTGATCTTATATAACTTTAAACCGTGAAGTGATAACATTGACACATGCGTTGCTAAAAAAAATGTCTTTTTTAAGTTATATGGACTAAAAGCCTTATTTTTATTAATTGACTCCCGTGATAAAATTCGTGTCACCTTTAAAACTTCGTAGAAGTTACAAAATATCCAAGAAAAACTTAAAATAATAGCTATTGAGACATTTAATTGAAATGAGTCAGAGAGAATAGACAAAAATGTAGGCCTTCAAAGAAAATCTTCATTAAAAATGTTTATTTTTCTATTAGAAAAAGGCAGCAAATGAGTAAAAATGTTGGGCCCGCTTTAATGGAATAGCCCTTAAGATTTTTTTTAAGAAAAATTAATTATACAATGTCGATAGACAAAGAATGCGGATTTTTTTTTAATCCTCCATTGCGGATTTTTCGAGCTTTGAAACATACATACAATTTTAAAAGTTAACTTAAGTGTTTTTTTTTCAATTTAAAAAATCGGGGAATAACGGGAAAATATAAACTGAAAATAGCTTTTAGATTTAGGTTTTCAAAAATTTCACATGCGTGAAAAAATTACATTTTTCTTTCTTAAGTTACGGTAAGAATAAGATTTTTTTCACGCATCGTTTTTTTCACCGTCGGCTTTTTTTATTTGTTTCAAGTCAGCTTACATATTACCATCTTCCCTTAAGATGCACTCGAAATTCATTCTTTGTGCTCATATTTCGGACAGATGGAAAGAACCAACCATCTTGAAACCAACTTCTTAGTAACATTCAAGGAAGATCTATCTTAGTGCCACCAATTTTTTTTTGTATCATAATTTATGAAATAATAACAAGTTGTTATCTTGAATACTTCATTTTTTTGCACTGTAACTTCCAATTTTTTTATATGAAACAAAATTTAAATTTAAAATTTAATAAAACATTTCATTACATACATAAAACAAAGAGAGGAATGCTTGTGGAAACAGTTTTTTGTTTTAACCTTTAAGTAATACATCAAGAAAGTTCATTTATACCTTCTACTTCTGTTAACTGCATTATTTTTAATCGTATTGAACTTAAATCAAAAAGATGAAAATAAATGCAATAAACTATGAAGCTCCAAGGGTCTTATGGTGGAAGAAGTTCAGGAAAACTATAAATATTCACAACAACACCAACAACTAATAATACGTAGGAATATGTACATATGCACTACACTCTGGTGTTTTTTTTTTTCCTTATGTTACCTGAATTTTTTAAGTGTCCTGAGTTTAAGAGTGTTGTATATACTTTAAACTCTGTTTCAAATTTTAAAAACAGACTTTCCCTACAAAAATAACAAGTTAAAAACAGATTCTACGCATCAATTTACATACTATCCCAATTCCAATGTATCAGACACTCGCCAGGTGGCATTGTGTCAATTCAACAACAACCCCCTGGTGAAATGCAAATATGTAAAATAAAGTAAAATGTTTTTCGCTGGAATTTTGAATTCAACAAAATGACCCAAATGGGAATTAAATGGACAATAAAATATATTTTCCGATATTATAATTCAGCATGAAATGTTGATGCACTTTCGAAGAGCGGTGTTATACCTTCCAGGAGCAATCAGTGGGACAGATGAAGTGAGCAAATTAAAAAAAAAGGATATTGATTTCGAATTTTCAAAAATAAATGAGTTATAAGTTACAGTAAAAACGAGAAACCAATAAAAAACTTCTGATGAAAACATTGAATTTATTTTAGTTTAACATATTTCTATGAATTTTTCAAGGTAATTTCATCTTTTGCAAGCGTTTCGCCCCACTGTGCAATGGTTGGTTTCATAGTCCTTGTGCATCCAATTGTATGTACTGATCCAAGGCGCCTCAGGGCATCGCTATGTTCGATTCCTTATGTAGTCGCCTATTTATCGTTTCGTCGGAGTTTGTTTGTGTAAATGTTTAACATGAAAAATGATTTACCATCAAGAATATCCCAAGTGGATCGTGAAATGAAAACAAAATGATGTTTTTCATTTCATTTCTTTTCTCCCCATTTTCACTTCCAACAAAATACTTTGTAGTTGCCTTATCTGATGATATACATATACCCTGCGAAAGCTATAGGAGGTAATTTATTAAGTAGTGAGATACATTTGTCTTAATCATATTTGTTATAATTTCACGCTAGCTTAAGCTAATGCAATATTATATATAATCGTTAAGAAGAGGTCCTTGTGTGTTAATTAAATTCATTTAGCTACACTCTTATTTTATATGAGACATTTTGTGTTATGAGATCATAAAAAGTGTTGAGGTTTAATTTGAGATAAGGACGATAAATTAGATATACATAAATATGTGTACACATATATTGTATATGCTATGATAAAATGACGATTCAAATCTGTTATAACATGAAAAATGTTTGAAAGTTACATACCCTGATTTAGTAATGCATTTACATAATTTACGTTTTGTTCATATGTATGTAATGTATCTCATCGTAAACTTAAAATTTCTAGTTAAAATTTGTCTTAATTTGATGGGAATGCTAATAGACCAGGAAAGATTTTCATGAATTTATTTGATTGGTTTTGACGCAGAATGTCAACCTCTATAGCTGGTACCAAGTACTCAAAATACCTCTATTGGCTTTTTTTTTAGACTGTATTTAAAGAGGGAAATTAGTGGAGGAGTTGAAGGCTTATAAAGCTTAAGAATTTATGTTAGTACAATACAGCCTTAGGATGTCTCATTTAAGGTATTTTTTAATGCTGGATCATATACGACCAAATAAGATTTTACGTGAAGTTAGCACCACCAAGGGTTTGAGGGGTAAGGGTAGGAGGAACAATGCAGGAATGTGGCAAGTGGCAACAAATTAGAAACAAATTCCTGTATACTAAATTGGGGGCTAAGGGTATTAGCAACAAATTGGGGAATGGTGTTATTTACGAGCATCAAATTCCTTTCAAGATTTCTTGTTCCTGTGCAAATGTAATGCTCTTACCGAAGTTCATGAGAATTTTAAAGGTAGAGATAGTAAGATTTATTTAAGCTTGCCGCAACCCTAGCTACCATGGAAGAACCTGTTTTCAATAATGTTTTATACGAGTAAAATTTTGATGCAGTATGAATTAAACTTTCTAGTAGTATCAACAACTCAAACTTGATGGTTTTTGAGATATGAAGTAAATTTTTTTAAATTAATTCCTTACTTAGAGATAGTGTGTTCCGAGATGTTATATAAATGAGAGCAAAAAAAATTAATACAACTTAGGGCTAGTTTAATCAAAATTGGTTAAGTTTCAAGCATAATTTTCAGAGGTACACTGAGAGAACAAATCGACTGTGCAAACGAAAAAACCGAATATCAAGCGAATATCTTGTCATAATGCCACTGACGGTATAATTTATGAATGGCGTAGAATGGAATGCATAAAAACAAAATGAGAGAACGAATCGTTTGCGTCAAACGACGTTTCGTTTCGGTTGTTGGACAGAATTTTTCGACTTCAACTTCGTTTGCAGCAAACTCTTAAATTCGTTTTGGTAAAACAATTAATGGAAACGACTAAATAAAAAATAAAAGTTCAGCGTAACACCGGTGATTGAACCTGTGAGCTTTCGATTTCAAACCAAGTTTGTTGACATTGTGCCACGAACTAAATAACTTTTGTGTGGCTTAGAATCCATATATGAACACCACAAACATAAAGTTAATTAGTTATTAAGAAAATTTGTTTCTTCGGTAAATGAAGTTCTTTGTCAGAAACTACTTTCTGCGGAGGTTCTACACAAACTACTCATTCGTTTGCTGCAAACAGTATAATTTTCTAGTAAACGAAAATAATGAGCTCCAAACGAAGTTATTTTCATTATATTTGTTGTAATAGAATTACAATTTGGGTCTAATATAATACAGTTGCTACGAATGAAAAACTTTTGCGGGGATTGTATTAATTTTCCAACAAATGATTTTCATTTATTTGCGTCAGGAAAAAGTAGCCGCAAACGAAAGAAACAAATTATTTCTCTGATTGTTTCTCCTAGTTAAATGGCGCCAATCAATCAAAAATCCCTGATTAACAACTCAAACTATAGATTCTCAGAAAAAAAAAAATAGGTTGAGTGGATATTAAACAATGGGATTGCCGCTCTTCACCATTATAAACAACTTTTGCTACATAATGAGCGTTTTTAATGACATCTCGTATTTGTTTTAGATTCAGCTTCATGTCACTGTTTTCAAGCAGTTAATCCTTATCAATATCAAATGGACATACTCACAGAGAATCATCATAGTAAAGTTGGTTTAGAGACTATAACCCCTTCAACTTTATGTTCGCATACGAAACCAACTTTGCCAATTTAGAAATACTATTAAACCAAAAAAAAACAAAAAAAAAGGAAAACAAATAAGACTCAATTTAAATAATCCAAACAATAGCTACTCAGACAACATTTCCCTTTAAAATTTAAATGCATGCTCAAGAAGCAAAAAAACTTATATTTGTTTAATATATTTACCCACTTCTTGGTATTTGTCACAATTTCATTTTTCATCGTAAACACTCTCACTCTTTGTGAATTTCTAAAATCCATTTGAAAAATCAAAAACATTTACCCTTTGCAAAAAAAAAATCTAAAAGCAAAATATTAAACTACACAACTGAGTTGTACATATTTGCGTTTATGATTCTGAAACTGTCTGTATTTTTTGGAATGCAAATGTTTATTAAATTTCATCAATTTTTACTGGAAAATCTTTTGTCAAGATGATTAGAATTTAACTTTGTAGTGTCATTGTCACAGTGTCACACACCAAGTGAAAGCCATTGAAAAACAAAGCCTAAAGGCATAATTCCTCTTTTAATGTTTTATAAAATTTTGTTAAAGTATCTACAGATAGGCAAAATATTTAGTAAATTCAAAACGAGTTTAATAGCCAAGATAAGTAGTTTTGATGTGGATGAAAACTGAAATTTTTCAAAGAGTTTTCACATTTATACTCGAAATCCATAAAACGACGAATTTGTCGAAAAATGTCAACTTTTAACCTCTTCAAATTAGTCAATAAGTTGGCTATAAGGTATTTTGATTTCAAATTAAATTAACAATCCAATAATTGCCCTTTAGATCTGATGAAAAAGAATGTCATCTTATTGGACAAATCGACCACAAGTGCGTAGGGCGTCATGCATTTCAGTTCAGTTTGTTTTCCCTATGGGTACAAAGCAATACATAATCTGCTGCCTCGTGTTGCCTTTAGAGGAGACTTTTGAACACGTGCCCGTAGGACGAAACGTAGCAGACGCATTAATAACAATATTCTTCATCCAAAATAAGAACACACAAAAATAAATAGGGTATACGGCGCAATCTGATGGCCTCCCATAGCTTTTTGGCACCGCCTCGGGTATGTTGTTCTTTTTGACAGGTGATTGTATACGTGTTACGGAAATTATTTTACCAACAAAAATACAACGCCGGTCGTCGTCGGTGCCTCAAAGATGTTAAAGAAAAATGGAAAGAAAGAATGAATACCTATGATAAAAGGGAATATGGGATTAAAATGAAATCCTTTTAGCAAAGGAACAGGGCAATTTCAATCATCATTTTCCACTAAAGAGAAAATTAATTAAATTTGAGCATTATGTACATTTGTTTGAAAGGGATATGAAAATACCTACTGAGTAATGTTGAAGAGCTTCTTACTTCAAATTAAGTAAATGAATCAAAGACTTAGCCGTAAAATAAGATCAATTTATCTACACTGAAATATTTAGCTTTTAAATATTGTTGAGTTGCATGATAAAATACACAAATACAGACTAGGTAGGTAGGTACATATTTCCGTATTCTTTGAGTTGAATTGTTTATTTTGAAGGATGTGACCGATTCTATTATTTTTTTTTAAATTCCGTTTAAGTTTTGATCCGAAGGTAAGAGACTTTTAACTCTGTTTTAAATATATCGAAATTAAAGTTATTGAAATATCGAAAATCAAGTTGTCAAACTTTGTATTGTTCAAATTCGGAATTTAAATATTTTTCAAAATAATGAACGGCGAAAACATCTTTTAAGTACAAAATCTCGGTTTTAACATAATTAACAGAATATTCATTTTTGTCTAAAAAAGTCAGTAAGTAATATTGATTAATTTTTTTTTTAATTCTATTGCATTTTTTATGATTTTTTTTTTCATTTGCATAAATTCATATGGATTTTGAAATAGTCTCCTATTTCATCCAGTAATATAAAAGTTCTTACGATGGTCCTTATCCGCACTCACTCTTAAATGATGATACTTTATCAGGTTTATTTCCGAATTCATCCAATCGTTAAAGTAAATACCCGTTTTAGACGGAACACAGTAATTCTTAGTCTTGAGGCACCGCAAATCGTCATAGCATATCGGCTATACTAGCCGTTCGATGGTTCAGCCAACACCCGAAGCAGGATAATGATATTTCACAGCTGAGTAAGGCAATGGCGGAGCATCTACGAAAATTGTACACAATCAATGATGAAAGATAGAGCAAAGGAAGGCACGCTAAGGATGTACGGATGCTATTGAAATGTACTTAATGGATGTACGAATCAAAGGGATAGGAAGATGATTGCGAAACCACCGAGAACGACGATGCGATTATTCAGTGGAAATCTGTATTTTTTCTTTTTTTGTGTTTTAAACTTGATAATAAACATTTTAAAGATATAGCTAGAGGCGATATCGGAATGGTTGGTACCTACTGTTGACAGTTTAAAGTGCAATTTTTTAAAGAAATTTAAATGATTCATAAAATATAGTCTAAGATGTCGTTGTCGAAGAGCTCTTATTAGTGCTATACTTCAAATACATAATAGTTTAAGGAAAATAAATTAAAAGAATATAAATACTAGTCAAGTATCCTTTTCGTTTCGTAGTAGTTTTGATTTTTTGACAATTTTTCGACTTCCACCGCCGAACGAAACATTGGTAAAAAAAAGCGATTTATTTTGCACTTTTTCAGGAAATTGCATTTTTAGCAATGAAGTTTTAGGTTTTGTCTTGAATGGCCACTAGGTAATTATGAATAGGGAATCAAACGTTCGCCTAAATGCGAGCTTTTAAATAAGCGAACGTTTGCTATTTGTAATATAATGAAATGATAGTGAAATT
This sequence comes from Meliscaeva auricollis, assembly GCA_948107695.1. Taxonomy (NCBI): domain Eukaryota; kingdom Metazoa; phylum Arthropoda; class Insecta; order Diptera; family Syrphidae; genus Meliscaeva; species Meliscaeva auricollis. The sequence goes on along the minus strand of OX403616.1, from coordinate 21,455,686 downwards.
TTCTAGGGCTTTGACACTTAAAGCGAATTCAATTTAAGAGAATCTCTTGCTATTCATAACACGAATTTAGAGAATTCACTACTAAGTATGATTTGCTATTCGTAATAAGGGCCTATGTTCTTCGGTTGCAAGATTTTTTTAATTTGAGCCTAATACCTACCATTTATATAGATTAGATTAAACGGTTTCCAAGATACAAAATGACTTCACATGTTAAAATAACTATTCAAAGACAACGGTAACACCTAAAACAAAATCCTAAAGCTTACCTCTTAGAGCAAAAAACCTTTTCTTAAATTTTATTTTAAAATAGAATTATTTTAGCCGATAGTTTGTGAACAACTTATTTCAAAATTCTGGATTTTACAAAAAAATTATTACTTTTTTCGGTTTAAATTATTATTAACAAAAAGGGTACATTATGCTGTATTCTATTTGTTTGAAGTTTTAAATGCTATTATCAATTTGTAGTCCAATTATAAAAACTAGATGCGAAAAAAACTTTTAGTTTTCGAGAAGACTAAAAATATAGAGATCAAGATCATTTTTACAGACCAAAAGTTTTGTTGTTTGACAGTTGGGTGACTTGCCTTGTAACTTGCAAAAATTATTCCAAAAATCACCCATATCTTTAGCTAAATTTCGAATATTTTTGAAAATGGACGGTAAGTTCTGATGACACGGCCACCGAGGGGACGTTAAATAGTTTTTTTTTAAACAACTTCTTTTTTTTTAAGCAAATTTGATGAAATTTACTTTCAAGACACTCTAGTGCTTTTTTATTCAGAATTTATTCTAAAATATTAAAAGTTCAAGATGGCTACCACAAAATGTCGGATAAAAAAAATGAAAAGCGGAATTAGTGCCGTTTCTGTTGATCTTAAAGAAAAAATTATTAAAACAAAAAAATTTTAAAATGCCATTTGACATATTACTAGATAGACAGACATGTTACTTTTTCTGTTATTTTGATTCTGCACTATAACTGCTTAGGTAGGTAAACTAGATGTGTCATGTTTTTCACTTCCTCATAATTGAATTTTTACTTGCGATAGACATAAGTACCTACTGGATAATATACCAAGTTATGCATTCTTAAAACTGAAGACAACAATCAAACATGATTTTAAACCTTGACAGAGAATGCGAAGAAATACTTCCCGCAATTCGATACAATATATAAGAGGAGCAATTTAAATCACTCGACACATCTTCCGGATACTTCTACTAAGGATTTAACTTTATACCCAAGAGTATTTGTTTACCATCACTTGTAACTGACAAGCTAAAAAATCTTTCGCTATACTCTTATCATTGATTGTGCCATGGGAACAGTAAGTGGAGAATGTATAAATAAAACTGAAAAAGTTATTTAAAATATGTATTGACAAATCAATAAGATATTCGAATAGGGAGACCTTTGTCAAACTTCCATTTTAGTTGTACAATTTAAGTGTTCCTAGACAACGTCAACCCATGAGAAATACATCGATTATCGTGGTGATTACGATACCAATATATCCTCTATCTAACCTGGTCTTCTTTCTATAAACTCAACGCCACTTGGGAGCACCCCTGTTTCACTAGCTTTCGTGTAATAGCATAAATATTAAGAAACGTTTTTCGAATATTAAATGAATATTGAGACCAGCGATATACCATAAGGAAACAAACACATATAAAGCACAAGATTCTGTAAGCATCGTTAGTGACAACAAAAAAAAAAACTTTTTCAACTTTTTTATCGAAATGTGGTATCAACTTCGTTCCAAACAACTTGAAGAACATGACTCGTGTCACCCAAAAAAAAAAAAAAAAAGAAAAAAACCCAAGAACCAAAAAAAACAAGATAAAAAAAAAATACATATAATATTCGACAAAAATAGAAGAGTCCTCTCACGCAAACAGGACATTTTTTCTATCTGTCCTTGTGTCACTGTTATGTATAGTTTTTTCCGCTTACAATTCATGCTGGCAAGAAAGATAGATGATGGTAGCGTTCAAACTCACTTTTGAAGTGCCTTGGGAATCTGTAACATGAAGACGACAAATAAAGACTCGTAAAAAGGACGAAACGCGATGGCAAAACTATTTTTGCACCTTTTCTTCTTTTTTGATTCCATATCAAAGAAGAACAAGAAAAGAAAAGAAGATGAGGAATTCTTAAAGACTAAAAGCTAGTCATATGAAAGTCACCATAAATGATAGGGGAGTTTGTATCTAAGGCATGGTAAGACGAGAGCAGATCATTTGAGCCCTTAGCTGGAAATAGTCTTTTGTGAAAATTGCAAATCCTTTCTATTTTCACTTTTGTGCTTGCATCTTTAACTGAAACTATACTGCTGTTCATTTTTTTTATTTTTGTTTTGTTTTATTTTTTGTTGTTGGCGTTTGTGACAATTCCAGTGATTGTGAGAGAATAGCCAAAAGAACTTCAGAAAAACTTATAAAAATATAAAAAAAATATGAGTTCTAAAGTAGATATATATATACGGATACCTATACTAGCGGGAAAAACTTTTCTGGCGGTCCTTAAGGGGGTTGTTAGAGATTTCCTTTTTTTTCTTATTTTTATTGTTTTCTTATAAGCTATTTTTTTGCCTTTGAATGTAGTGTTAAGACTTTTGTATTATTGAAAAAGGTATTTAAATTAGTTTCAGGGTCTGATTTTTGAGAAAAGAAACTTTTCACGAAATTTGATTGCAACAAGGAAAAGTTAATATAGTGAATATAGAAACTTTCTGTATAAACTTCGAAGCATGCCAATGAGTAATTATTAATTACAAAAGGAAAGGAATTATTTTTTTATAGTTTTAGCTTATCAGTTTTATGATTTTGAGGTATGTATGTGTACAATAATATAGTTCTTATGCAGTTTCCTGCTAATTTTGTTAGTGGCTAAAAAACTAACTACAGTGAACAAGAACGAATGAAGAACCTTTACAGCTAAAAATCAATCCTGAATAAAAATGCCACCCTTTTCCATACTTAGTTTTTGCTTTTTCAATGACCCAACCTTATCCGGTATTCTACAAACAAGAAAAATTTTATTGATTTCTTTTTCGTTTTTCAAAAATTCACATAATGATCCATCAAATTATCCCCACTATAATGATTGTATTCAATGATTGCACCCAAAACTAGGCTTGGCATTTTAATAGCTTCAAATTCAAATTTCACTCAATGCACCCTACCATGACGACCAATAATACAAAACAATAGAGTTTCTTGATACTTTTGCTACCGGAAAACGAACAAAATAATCATGATTGGGAGATTTATGTCCATGCAAGGGGTATTTCGAAACTAACTAAATATATCTTACTTATGTATATCACTTTGGTGGATAACATCAAACCGAAGTTTGTATTGCGTTGCGACTGATATTGAACGGGAAATTACTTACTTAAATGGTTTCTGATTTCCGTTTCTATATGATTGTGTCTCGCAAAAGGAAATTCTAGGTGTGTGACACTAAAGTGATAACTATTTGTCAGGTAATGGTTTTTGATTGGCTTGGATGGGTTTGAATTTAATTCCAAGGTTTAATAGTAGTAACGTTTATTTATACATAAGTATTGTTTTTAAATGTACATGTAAAAAGACTAGGTTATTATATTATTGTCATAAATATCAGAGATGTCGTTGTATAGATTTATTTGTAGTGTTATTTTCTTATATTTTTTTTTTCAATGTATGAGAAAACTCATCAAAACCATGAATTTACAATGTTTTAATAGTTATTCGTCTAATCGGAAGGAAGACGAATGCAACAAATTTGAGATCACTAAAATCGGTCCAGCAGATGTTGAGTTATAAATGGTGAAACTAACCTGACTTTGTTTTATATATGTATTTAGATCCCTATTTTGAATAAAGTTATTATTTTCAAAAACTAAATATTTTATTTTGAAAATCTTTATAACAGTTGACCTATAGGTTTACAGAAACGTCACGTAATAATGATCGAAATAATAGACTTAACTACAAATAGCACCTACAGTCAAATTAGGATTAGTCATCTCAAAAATTATGTATTCGCTCCTTTTATTTTCAAAATATATTTATTTCAATTACTTTTGGTCAAAAAAAGTTTCTTGGAAATAAATATTCATCTTGGTATTTTTAACAATTCATTTTAAATATATGACCGTCTGACCGTTAGAACTAAAAAAGACAGTAAGTTACAAAGTTCCCATCATCCATTTTCTCAAAAATTAAAAAAAAAAAAATGCTCGACTGGGTCACACGTACTTGCTCTTGAAGATAAAGTTACTATCTATGCTCAGCCTTTTTAATTAAAAATTTGTAAATGCAGTTTTAGAAAAAAAATTTAAAAAACATAAAATTTGATTTTCAAATGACTAAAACAGCATCTTAAATGAATTTAACCTCAAAACGAAGTATGCAATTTGATTTCGTCTATAATGATACATGTTTAGAAAAAAAATTTTGAAAATCGTTAGAGCCGTTTTTTTAAAAACAATTTTTTCTATATAAAATTTTGCAAGGACATGTATAAAAAAATATTGGTAGGTACGCCATTTTTAAGATATTATTTATCAACACCTAAAAGGAAATTAAAAAAAAAAAAATATTGAGTAGTTTTCGAAAAAATGAATGTCAAATATTTTTTAAAAATCCAAAAAAAATAACTAACGAAATTTTTTTTACTAAAAATTATTACGGCAACTTAAAAGCTTTCATGTAAAAATGGTTGAAATCGATTGAGTCGAAGGAAAAAATCGGAATTCAAAATTATTTTGGTTGAAAGTAGACCCCATCCAAAAAAATAACCATGCTTTTTTTAATCATAGTCGTAGGAACCGTTTTTGAGAAAAATGAGATTTTCTGAAACCAGTATATGACAGGTACCGTTATTTTTGGTAAAAAAAAAATCAAAAAACGCCACCTACAAATTTTGAAGTAAATCAACCCATCCGTTTAGGCTGTGGTCTGTGATACATACAGACAGACAGACAGACAGAATTGTCGGACCCCCTTTTTTCATATTCTCTATCATCGTAATGTTATGTTTGATTGTTATCTCAACCCTTTTTTTACTTGCGATATGGGTACCATATATCAAGTTATGCATTCGTACAAAAAAAAGTTGAGATAACAATCAAACATGACATTCCGATGATAGAGAATGAGAAAAAAGTGGGTCTGACAACTCTGTCTGTCTGTCTGTATGTATCAGAGACTACAGCCTAAAGGGATGGGTCGATTTACTTCAAACTTGGTGTGTGGCGTTTTTTAGTGAATATTTCCAGAAGTTTTTTTGAATTTTTTTTTGGACCCCAAATAACGGTACCTGTCATATACCAGTTTTAGAAAAACTCATTTTTCTCAAAAACGGTGCCTACGATTTTGATTAAAAAAATCATGGTCATTTTTTTGGGTTAGGGTTATCTTCGAATGAGAAACATTTTTTTCGAAAACTATTCAATATATTTTTTTTAAATTTTAATTTTTAGATGTTGATAAATAATATCTTAAAAATGTCGTACCAATTTTTTTTTTATAAAAACCCTTGCAAAATTTTATATAGAAAAAACAGTTTTTTTAGAAAACGGCTCTAACGATTTTCAAATTTTTTTTCTAAAAATGTATCATTATATAGAAGAAATCAAGTTGCATACTTTGTTTTGAGGTTAAATTCATTTAAGAAGCTGTTTTAGTCATTTGAAAATCGAATTTTATGCTTTTTTAATTGTTTTTTTTCTAAAACTGCATTTAAAAATTTTTAATTAAAAGGTCTTAGCATAAATAGTATCTTTATTTCAAGAGCAAGTACGTGCTTAACATAAGACATCGCTGGAAAACAATGTGAAACGAAGATAAAAAAGTATGAATGGTTAAATAACCTCATTTAATATGTTTTTAAGCTAATTTGATTTATTTTTATTCAATCCACTTATTCAATTTTAAGAAAAACTAAAATTTATTAAAAAAAAAAACAAACAAAATTTGCTTCGTAGCAACGTCGTTCACGCAGAAACGGGACGATATGCTATAGTTATGGATAAATTTAAGAAAATACAATACTTTTCAGTACAAAAATGTTTGTTTTTAAGAACGTATAATGGCAATATAGAAAATTTCGTTTTCTGTCAAGAGCGTTTGAGTTTCTTAAAAAAAAACTTTGACGTCAAATTAAATATTAAGATTGCATTCTTTCTCCGAAAGGTATCTAAAAGTTTTGTTTCTCTTAGGTGACTTCAAAAGTATTTAAGTATTTATTCTTTGGATTTGTTCTTCAGTACCAAATACATATAAAAAGGATGAAAAATTCCATTACCTTTTTAGTCATATTTGAGTCGTTTTTATTAAAATTAAAAAAGAAAAAGTATTCCCTTTTCTCAGAACAGCACACAAAAAGGGATATAAATCCGGATATCTTTTTAAGTATGAAGTGCCAGTGCCACCAAATAAGAAAATATTAAAGTTTTTTTTTGTTTTTTTTTTTGAAAAGAAAAACTTTTTAATTTTTCAATTTCAATCATTTCTCTCTTTTGCACGTTTAACAGAATTCAAGATGGAGATATTTTCAAATTTTCGAGTGAATTTTCTAAGAAGTTTTGACTTAAATTTCAAAACAAGTTCGACCTAAAGGCAAAAAAAAACTTAGATATTCTCTGACCCGACCATGAAACAACTATTCACTACCACTATGTATGCTATTTTGCCTTTTGAATTTGCCAATTGAGGTATGAATTTTTGTCAGGATATTCAGAACGATGATGGTGATGTATAGTGCAAATCCTTCGGCATATGCACTCCATTAATAACTGATGATGGAGAAATATAAAAAAAAAACCTAAATGAAAAAGTAAAAATCCAGAGTCAAAAATGTCTGCTTGTGATTTGTTCGTCCGTTGAAAGTATCACATTGAATAAAGTGAGTGTGGGTTCATGGAAAAAGGATATATGCGGGTATGCCGCAGGAATTGAGTTGACGCGGTTCATGCTGCATAAAAATGTGAGTTCAATTTATTTTTTTTTTATTTTGTCGTTCAATGGCTGCAAGGAGAATATCAGACTCATAAAACTTTGCAAATGTGGTGGGTAAAGTGGGTGGTTATCTTTTGTTATTTGTATATGCATTTCTATAATACAGGATATTGTTAAACTTTGCACAAGTGTACCGGAAACGGCTGATGGTTGTATAGAAGTGAATGTAGATGATCGGATATCTTTGCGCGTGTATACCTGTATTCTTCTGTTATGCATGATTTATTTCTTTGACAAATCTTTTCTATACAAAATGGATCATATCGGTTTTTAATTTGTGTATATGTTTGTAATTTTTTTGTCTTGCATGAGTTGAGTTTTAAGATCAGAGCAAGTATCCTTAAAATATTATACTGTAATGAGCGAGTTCAAGTATATTCAATGTTAAAGATGAGCAAGCATTCAAAACGGTGAAAAGTGTGCAGAGATGTATCTGATTTGGGATAGTTTTGCATCCATTAACAATTATTAATGAGAGTTGAACTTGCTTGAATTAATATAATTTTTTTTATTTGGGGTTTAATGATCAGTGGTATAGATGCTGATTAATTAAAAAAAAAAACCAATTCATATTTTACCCCACGTTTTGCATATAGTTTCTTTCCAGCTTCTTAGGGGAGTAATCATTTATCAAGTCTTAAACCAAAATACAATAAAGGGAACAATACAATAAAAATAAAACTATTTTTATTTAGATTTACTTAAGAAAGTTAAGAAAATTTACATTTTATTAACGTTACGGACTTTTCGTTAAATTAATAAATTAAAAAGGACATTTAAAAAATATTACAAAATAAATTAATATGAAAATGCATTAACACTTATTGGACAGCAAAAGCTTGAATTTATTGAGTTTACTAAGCATAAGGGAGTCAATAAAGAGAAACACTGCAATAAAGAATTTTTTTCTTACTGAACATAATTTTTCTTTAACCAGAAAGTTTTAACCATAATTGTTTTAATTGGTAGGTAATAGTCTCGCATAAGCTCAAGAACGGATCGACTGATTTAAATAATTCTTTTTTATATTTGTTTGTCATAACTTAGGGGTGGTTAAGGAGAAAAGACATTTCAGAAAGTCCTTAAGGAAAAGCAGGAAAGTGAAAAAAGTATAAATTTGCTTTTTGTATAGGAATCTATTCATAAAAATTATGTTTGTTTGTGTTTTAATCAATAGACTCGAATACTTTAAGTAAATATTAACAAAAAATTGGGTAAATTGATGTAAAAACTCCGCAAAGATTCCCGTGTTAAAAAATTTGCAATAGGTGGTGCTGTTGTCATGTTATGTGCAAATTATCTTGGCGTTTAGTTAACCGACAGAATAATAATACCTTTCAATCTTGAAAAAAAAAAAACAACCGAATACAAATTTAAGACTCTTAAAATTTTCTAATGGATACCATTGTCAGATCTAGCAGAATTTTCAGTGAAAATAAGTGCGAAATTCGGGTGAAAGATCCCAGAATATCGTAGAATAATATATCATTGAAAGTCATGTAAAAATGATTAGTATTAGTACCGTGAAAAAAAAAAGAAAAAGGTCCTGAAAAAAAAGGCAGAAGGTCGCAAAAAAACATTCTGCTTTCAAAATTCTGTTTTTCAAAATTCTAATTTAGAATTCAGCTTTTTAAAATTCTGTTTTTCATAATTTTGATTTACAAAATTCTGAAAATAATCTAAAAAAATCGTTTGGAAAATGTTTTGCAAAAAAAATGTGAAATTGACTGCGAATTCTAATCATTTCTTAATTTTTTGTTTATAAATTAGTTTTACCATCAAGTTATTTTCATTTCAGATAAAAATCTTTTTTATTTTGCAAGTAATAAAGAAAAACAAAAAGGGATGCCATATCTCCCTACTATACTACTACTACTAATTTTATATTGTTTCGTATTCTTGAGGAAGAATTTTCAGTTTTTTTCAGAAAAATGACTTAATGATATCCATATAGAGAAATAGTTAACAACAGTTTTTCTTAGTCTAATTAAGTTGCAATCTATCCGATTATTTAACATGTAATGAACTTTTTTGTATATTTTTTCTATAAAGAGTTATATTTTAGAAAAATAGAATCAGCAGAATTTTCATTCTAAAAAATAAATTTACAGAATTTTGTTATGCATAATTTTGAAAAGCAGAATTTTGACAGACAGAAATAAGAATAAGCAGAATTTTGAATAGCAGAATTTTTTAAAATAAAGCAGAATTATGAAAAGCAGAATTTTGACCCGATCCCATTAAAATTCCTAAAAGGTACCTATTCTAAACATGTATCCTTAGAGTTCTTGCTGCCGATTTTGATCATGCTTTCAATAAAACAATACAAAAATTTATCAAAAATGTATACAAAATTAATATTCGTTGCTATTATTAAAAAATATTTAAAATACATTTAGTTTTTAAATAGGTAACTGAAATAAGTGCAACAAAAAATTTACCCCACTATTGAAATATTTTCGGAGAGGGGAGAAGTGCTTTAGCCCCTCAAGCCCTCTGGCTAACTGCTTGCCCTTGGCTTAATTTGTGCGATGGACTATCACGCTAGAGGTCTGGGATCGATTCCCACCCTATGCCACACTGGTTGTCACAAAATGTGTATCCTATTCAGTCTTCCGGAATCGGCAGAAAACTGTCGGTCCCCTCCATTTCTGTTATTTATTTTCTTATACATGTAAAAATATATTATAAATATATAATATTTAAACAAATGTATCTACATAATTAGATCATGACTTTAATTCAACCATTTTAAAATATTAATAAGTCACTGTCAGTAATGACCGTGGTTATAATAAACCAAAGAGAAATTTCATGAATTCTTGATTTATAAAATATATACAAGAATAACCAATGTAAGTGTTTCATTTTGCTAAGAGACGTCATATCGTACAAAATAAATCAAAACGAAAGCATGTTATTTATTTGACTGGCGGTCTCTTATAATTTCTTATTTTTTGTAACTTTTTCTATACTTTGTATGCTTTCCTTTGGGGTGGCTTTGTTTATCCTTATAATCCGGCTGCACGCAATTTCTCCCCACAACTCAAAATATATTTTTCTTTTACAACATCACAAACTTAGCTATATATAGGTAAGTTACCCTCTCCGAAGGATTTTATTATCTTCACAGGATTGTGGCATAAAAAAAATATTTCCCTTCATGCCACCAAAAAAAAAAAAAAAAAAAAACAAAAAAAACATAATGTCAGAACAGAAACTACAAAAAGCCAATTTACTAATTAATATTAAACCACAGTTGGATAAGTATATAAATGTATAATGTAGGTTGAAAAAAATTATGGTAGTGAATCTTATACATAACTATGTTAGGTATGTATTTTCAGCTTATATTTAAAAATGGCTGGCGACGTGATGCGGCACTTCGTTGGTCGTCGGTAATGGAGTGGTAGAAAGTTACAGCAGATGGATAGTGCCTATGGAGCCATGGATGGCGTGCCTTAAGGTTAAAAAATAAACATCACGATTTAAATGTAAAATGAACACTTGAAACCTTCCTGAGCTGGTTGCTATATGGACCGTGCCTTCTGACATTTCCTGTGGAACATTTAATAACTGAAAATTGACCGCTCCCGAATATTTCGGGTCAAGATAAATCGTTGCGTTGTTAGGGTAAGAAGTTCTGTTCATATGAAATACTATAATGCAAAAGTTATTCATTTTGAATATAAAAAAAAATTCATCGTGAGCATGATGGTATTAAATTAACAAAGGGCTATCCATATCACATGTATATGTAAGTAGGGTTCGCAAAACTAAACATATACGTTTGATCCAACTAGCCCACCTTATTTGATTACGGAATATTTAGTGAATTTGTTTTTGTTTGTGCTGAATGAATATGCTTTCAAAAATACGGCAAGGCTGTACCAAATCGTTTTTATAATAAACTCAAGGCCCACGTTAAGCACGGGTCACATTTACCTGGTGCCATATGCTACAAAAAGCTTAAAACTACTAACTTCGACAAATGGTAGCCATTGCTTGCTACCATAAGTTGAACGTGTTGAACTTCGCCAAGCCGCTGACGCTGACGAAGCTGAAAGCAGTTCTATGTAAATTCTGCAACTAAAACGTTAACAGTGAATGTATTTATACGAACCTCCGCAAAATGTAGATTCCCCTCGGAAAAATTCAAACCTAATATTTTTAAATACAATTACTATGTTTACTTTGGTATAAGGAATACGCACAGAAAAGTCAATTGACAGAAGTTATTCAAGGTTAAATGTCGAAAATATTGGCTTTTCTCATACAACTTTTTAACGGAAAGAGTTATTAAAAAGTATTTCATAAAAGCTATCACAAAGTAGTTTTCTACAAGAAATAATAAGACATTTTTTCCTATGACTTATGGTTAAGAAAATATCGTCTATCAAAAAAAAAACTAAAATGACGAAAATTTCGGTTTTTCAAGTATCAAAAACAAAAAACGGAAATATCTACAAAAATTGCTAAGAACAATTTTTTTGTTTTATTTTAAAGAGTAGGTATCTCTTGAAGATTATTTAACCACAAAACTGGAACAAAAACCCATCTGTGTCGTTTGCCAAAGCGTTTTTCTAATTTGCTTGGCCATCATTGGTCGTAGAGCAGTTATTTTTGTTTACTTTTGTTGGAAAAAATATTCTCTAATATGTTTGTCTTCAATTTTTTTTTTTTGACACATCCTTCTCATAAAAAGTTATTGTTGAAAAACTGTTAATTTTTTAGTAAAAAAATGAATTTTAAAGTTTATCTCGACCAATGTCCATCCGAACCGAAAACCACCCAATACATTCCATAGCACATTGAATTTCCTATATTTTAGGATTTTTATATTTCTTGCATGTCAAAAACCGGATTAGATAGACTAGGACAAAGTTTCCAATATTCTGTTAAAAACAGAATTAATTAATTAATTTAAATGTTCGGTCATACGACGATCTATCCTCAAAGAAAAAGCACATGCCTTGTATGCAATTTTGAAATTCGCATGATTGGCGCATGATCTGGTGGAAACAATAACGTCGAAGGTACCGTATTTAAACACAAAGCAATATCACTCCGACGGCATTAGGCCGCTTTAGCCATTCGTTTCTTTTCATTTTTGTAATTCTTCCAAAAACTATCATGTACATACGTTTAAATTTTCTATGTTTTCTAATTTTCGCTCATGATCGAGGTTTTCTCTTTTAAACGGAAATCAACGTAAGGTAAGTAAGTTAACGATTTTTTTTTAAACCTTATAATAAATGTAATGAAATACATTACCAATTAGCCTTTCACATACAAAACAAAATAGTGCTAAGTCTATTACTTGGCTGATTTATTCAGAAGGGTATGGAATTAGTATTATTAAACCTTCATTTTAAAACAAAGATCTATTTAACAATTTTTTTTACTCCATAGCAAAAGAAATATGATAAAAACTGGTTGAGTAACTAACCTAGATACTATAGAAAAAAAATTATTTTTTTTCCGAAATTATTTTTTTTTTTCAAAGCCAAACAAATTGAAATATTGGAAAATTTGGTGTGCTCTGTTTTGGCATTTTTTCGACGTACGTAAAATTTAAATATACAAAAATGAAGCATATTTAATGTTCTATAAAATATGTTGAGAGTTATTCGAATTAGATAGGGGTAAGCTTCAAAATCCATTTTTATCCCCGGAAATTTTGCAATTTTTTGAAAATATTTTTGTATTGGAAAAGGCTATCAAAAAAGTTGTAAAAAAAGTTCGAGAATTTGTTTTCCTATTATAGTAAATAACTATTATTAGTAATAATTATTCTAGGAACTAGGATCAATAATGGCCGAGAAAATCAAATAAACGATTTTTAAAGCCTTTTTCAAAATAACACACAACCAACGCAGAGGGTTTTTGGTTCGAGTTTTGTGGTTTTAGAATCTCCAAGAGATATTCCTTAAAATAAAACAATACAATTCTCCTTAGCAATTTTTGTAGACTTGTTTTACTAATTTGATTGAACAACAATGTAAAAGAAAACATTTGTGAACAAAGTTTTTACAATAGCTGAGTTTTACTCAACACTTAGTAATTACTCAGTGTTTCATTTAATTCGCAAAACCAAATAAAAAAAAAACAAAAAATTGACTAGGTACTCAGGTCAGAACATTTTTGTTTTTATTTTGCGAATAAAATGAAAGATAAGACACTAAGTAGCTACTCAGTGTTGAATAAAACATGATAATCATCAATCAAAACATATTTTTTTTTTCTTTTTAGAGTGAGACCGACTTTTAAAAAAATAATAATGTATTTTAAAATGTTCTTCAAATACCAAAAAAAATCTGGTTTTCGCTTGTTAGTTTATGCTTACTTTATAGGCTGTAATATTGTCTACTTTGACAGCCGGTAGCTGCCAAATGTTTAACCGGCAACCCCTCACTGTACTCTAAAAGAAAGCTTGAAAACAGGGCGCGATATTAAACTGTCTCATACCTTCTAAGTTAAGAACAAATATGGGCCCCTAGACACTTAGTTAACTGTCATTTATACGTAATCCACCCGTGCTTATGCTTATGTGTTTTTTGCCAACAGAGCGGAAAAATAAAATTCAAAAGGTTCATAGAAAAAACAGTAAAACAAAAAAACAGCAAAAGGACATTCGAGTCGAGGCTGCTCGCAATGGACTGGTTGAAATTGTGTTGGTGTTACTGGCCGCAGAGGATTTGTAAATTTCCGGTACCGTTGAATTTTTTACACTTTATTTTCTCTTACGAGTGTATGTATATGTGTGTGTGTGTGCTTTTTGGAGAACAATTTATTTTTTCCCATTTAATTTTATTTTTGCCTCTTTGATTTCCCTATGCTTTTTCCCTACGCATTGCCACAGAGGGAACGGAAAATCACCTCCAAAGGACGACGACGCGACGTCAACAACAACGACGGACGCTTTTATATTCGTTTTTGTGTGTTGATTTATTTTAATGCACTTGGTTTAATGGCAATTGCAGTGGCTGTTTGTTTTGTGTTGATTACCCCATTGATGTCACTTTAAAAAGGGACTCCAAAGGTAACGCATACAACGTTACTGCATTGCATTGGAACGAACGAAACAGGTACATACTACTACTACCTATAAACCTACCGTTACCTTCTCTATTCGCATTAACAGTATGTAATGAAAGAAGTTAATTGTCGACGGCAAATTGGAAAGCTTCTTTGCTTTTTAATGCACTGGTTTCATGAAGGAGGTTATAATTAACGGAACTATAGTTATGTCAAGGGTGAATTATGCATTATGAAATTAAACTATAAAAGTCTTTGCCGAAGATTTAAAACATGGTTGTGTTTGAAAAACACAAATTACAAATTTCATTCAAATAAAAATGCAGAGAAGAAAGAACTTTCACTTATCTCTGAGGTAAATAAATTGAATTTTGGCATAAACACAGCTTACCTACATATATAAATTAATACGCATAAAATCAAGTTTTATAGATATAAAAAAGCGAGATTTTACACTAATTCAAGATTTTGAACCGTTCGTAAAAGGAAATAAATAACAGTACTAACATAGTTTGATTCCTTTAAAAAAAAATCTTAGCGAAAAATTATAATAGTTAAAATTGAAAGATTTTTCACAAGTTATCATCCTTTTCGAGAGTTTTAACATCTAAGACTCAGAAAACCTAAATCGTTTTTTGTTAATACGAGTATTAACAATTTGTTGAAAAAGAGCTGGCTAAACTAGTTTTGAACATGTTTAGAAAAAAGTGGTCGTAAGCACTTTTTAAATTTGTGTTAAACCACACCTTTGAGTTTTTTTTTTAACATTGAAATTGTAATTTCACAAAACTGTCACAGCAGCGAAATTTTTTTTTTAGATTTCAAACTGAGCAAAGTAAAAAAAATTATCTGAGCTTGGAAGAAAACTTCGGACCGTCTATCCAATAGATCGAGGGGCCGCTAGAATAGTTCTACCATTGGATTTATATTCTCTAGGCACTTGATATTTTTATTTTATGCTGCATGTCTGATTATATACAACGAAATAAAATGAGTTTAACATTACATATAACTATAACAAGATAACACTAATAAACTAATAATTATAATTGCAGTTTTATCATCGCACTTTAAGCGACCTCATGAAACTACTGCATATGGAACGAGAATTTAAGTTTCAAAAGTGATAATTTTTAAAGGTAGGTATGTACATACTTACAAATTAAAATGCTCATATTTTCATTTTATTTAGTAAAGTTGAGCTTACCTAAAAGAAAAAAAGAAAAAAAATAGTTAGTAGGTGCTATTATTCAAAAAATGCATTAAGAAAAATTATGGCGAGTTTCAAAAATACTGGTAGGTATAATTAATTACTAAGTATACATTTCGCTGGCGGAAAGCAAAAATAAAGTAAATGAAGGGTCCAGGGGGCATAAGTTCATTAAAACCTATTCCGAGAAAAACGCAATACATCATTAGTTTAATAGTTTAATTTTTACAAAAATGGACATGTGCCTTTCAAATGTAAGAGAAGACGACATCTTTGTCATTATTATTAATTAATATTATTGATTTATATTTTTCAAGGACTAAGTTCACTGATCATAGTGGAGTAACTAAAACTAAATATCTCGGACAAAACCGCTCCGATTTGAATGAGTTTTTCTCAAATGTTAGTATTCAATACACGGTTAAAAATTTTGGAGTACTTTTTAATATTTTTTGGGTTGCATATAGGTCCACACTAGAAATGTATTGAAATTCAATACATGAAAAATATTAAAATTTTTGAGTTAGTAAATAATATGCATTAAAATTTAATATATTGGAATAATATTTTATAATTCAATTGTATTACTTTTCAATACAAAATTTATTAAAAGATTTTTATAATATTATTCTTTCTTTTTCTCTCTTTATTATTCTATATTTTCTCTTAATTCTTTAAAATGCAGCACAACGTGCATTTCTTTTGAGTATTAAAATAAAATGGTGATATTATTATCTATATTTATTTTTTTTCGAAAATTATGTGAAGTCAAATCTTATGGCAATTTAAATTTGATCAGTCTTTCATAGATTGTACTTCGAAAAAACCCAAAGCACCTTCAAAATAATGCAAATTTAGTTCATTTGTTCTTCAAATTTGATCAGGTAAGGGGAACCAAAAACCATACATTTTTAAAAATGGCTTTTTTATCGTCTACGTCTTTTTTGCTCTTTTAATACAGTTTGATTAAAGTTTAATTTCCTTGTATTAAAATGTAATAGTAAAGTATTAAATTTTAATCCGTTGGATTACATTTTAATCCTTTGTATTACATTCTAAACTTTTTCGTATTGAAAATATCAATTTTAATACAAAACTATTAGAATGTTATACAAAGTGGTTTAAAAAAAAATTTAATATTAACAGAATATTAAAAAGTAATATTTAATGTATTGCATATGGCTGTAATACAGAGTCTGTATTAAAAAGTAAGACAACATTTTTAACCGTGTAGTACTTTTATAGTTATTTGTAAAATTGAGGCTCTAATCGGATTTTTTTTTAAACTTAACATTTTTTTATCAAAAAAAATTATAAATTCAACTACGAAAAAAATTTTCCAGGTCAGTTTTTGGAAAATAACTAATAAAAATAAGGGTCTATTTTCACCCATTCAGATGGGAGCCGGGGAATTTTTTCAAAAGTTGACTTAAAGCGAAAAATAATTATTGAAATACAACGATGGTAAATACAAGATAAAATTATATGTTTTTTGATAGCCAGAAAAACCTTCTTTAATTAAAATTTGAAATCTTGCTTCTATTTCGCTGTAAACACTTAGTGATACGCTTATATACAATGATAGAGCAAGATTTCTTAATCGCTTTCTTCTTGGCTTAAACCTGCAGTAAGGATTCCGGGTTCCACTGTCGGAGGTGTCCCGCTGGATATTTTTCCAAATTTGTATTTTTAATTATTTAACAAAGAAAGATGTTTCAAATTAACAATTAAAGCCATACAAAATAATAATTTATTGTACTTGAAAAACAATTTTTTTCAAAAAAAAAAAAAAAACCACAAAAAAGTCCAAAACCTATTTTCGATCCGAAATTGGAGGCATAATGCTGCCAGAAAGCTGTACTTATTTTCATGTTTTCATTCAATTACATATTTATATTCAAAAAATAAGGTGCCCCACTGTCGTTATTTAATAAGTGAAATGAAGAAAACCTTCTTATACTCATGTAACAATTACTTATTTTTTATTAAACGTTTTCAAGAACTTCAGTTTTTATCTTCAGATTGCAGCCAATTTTTTTGAAATACATTTTGTTGTTTTTTTTGTCAAGAAAATCTTAAAATACATTTTATATTTTTTAATTATCAACTGTTTTAAAGTAATAAAGGAAAAATAATAAGAAAAGGAAATGGTGAAAGTGAATAAATGCATCTAGAATTTTGTCTCGAACATGTCAATGTGGTTCTAAAAATTTATGTAATAAAGACCATTCAAATGTTTTCATTCTTATTCATAGTTTCTGTACGATTTATGAAATTGTTTCAACAATCAAATCGATTTGTAGTGTTCTGACCATCTTGTTTTTACATATCTTTTTGTTTGACCAATGTAAACCTCATCACTATTTTGACAAACAACCGAATATATTCGCGATTTTTAAATGTTTCTGTTTTGTGCTTATAAGACTGAGATAGTTAAATTGAAAAGTTCTTCAATATTTTAGCTAGCGAATAAGTTAATCCTAAATCATATGAACAAACATTATGAACATAAGAGGTCGAAACTTACATTAACTAAAGATACCGTTATTTGTTTTCATGAGATGTCCGCATTATCATTTTTACAATAATTATTGTCATCTTTTTCTGATACAAAGGTTTTTCAGTTCCCGTTGGTACTTTCTATTCGAAATGTTCAGTGTCCCCACACGATACGCAATAATTAAAAACAAAAAAAAACACAAGAGAATATCATAAATAATACAAAAATAACAGTTCTTTTGAAAGCTATTAGTATCTTCCTTAAAGTTTCTTTAGTGTTGCAATGCTGCCTTGTATGCTAGTACACTATTACGTTGCGCATAAAGATAGCCTGATATAGTAAACGACAAAGAAATTATTTTCGTAACAAAGAACTTAAGTTAAATTATTTTAGCCCTGAGCAGGTGTTGAATCGTGCAGATATGCCTCGCTGAGCGGAACCAACTATTCTAAAGACCAAAATAAGCTGATAGAAAAATAGGGTAATTCATTTGGAACAGTCACTACTTTAAAAAAAAAAAAAAAAAAAAACCTAGAAAACTCAAAAGAAAACAAAGGGTTTAGATGTTCATATGTACATATATGTTTTTAGTGTATGCACAGATAAACAAAGTGCTAACTAATTCAGACTTCAGAATAATAAGTGCATAAGTATATGACTAGTATTATGCTGGCAAGAAGCAATGCCCTGTATTGAAATGTTTTGACTTTTCTATAGATTTGTCAATAAACCTAGAAGTGGCTTTTAACACAAAAAATCAATTTCTGTATTTACTTTTTCATCACAACTGGAACATTAAACTTAAATTCACAAGGCTTTCATTTTGTCAGAAGATCTGCTAATTACCGACCAAATCCAAATGTGAGTTACATGAAAACCGTTGGAGCCGTTTAAAAAAAAATAATTTTGTATAAGTAAAGGGTTTTCCAATAAGAGGTGTTATTTTGATATTCAAAGATCGGATGTTTATTTCATTATAAAGAGGAAGGTATGCCGTTAATAGTGGAACACAACATCAGCCAAATGGCCGCCAAGACCACGCTTACAGGACCATATCCTTTTCATGAAATTTTCCATAAGCAAATCGCAAAGTGGCTGCCCTATGTCCTCGATAGCCTCACGAATTTCATCTTTGAGGTCTTGAATCGACACTGGGCTGTTGGCGTAAACCTTATCTTTCACGTGGCCCCAAAGGAAGAAGTCGCAAGGTGTTAAATCACAAGATCTCGGTGGCCAATTGTGATCACCTCTTCGAGAGATAACACGGTCCGGAAACTTTTCCCGTAAAAGATCGATGGTTTCATTGCTTGTGTGGCACGTAGCGCCGTCTTGTTGAAAGTAAACGTTGTCCAGATCTATACCATCCAATTCAGGCCATAAAAAATCATTAATCATCTCTCGATAGCGCAATCCATTGACCGTAACTGTTGCTCCAGCCTCATTTTCGAAAAAGTAAGGTCCAATGACCCCGCGGGACCATAAACCGCACCAAACAGTCACGCGTTGAGAATGGAGAGGCTTTTCAACAATAACTCTTGGGTTTTCCGAGCCCCAGATGCGACAGTTTTGCTTGTTGACGTAGCCTCCGAGGTGGAAATGGGCCTCATCAGTCAAGATGATTTTTCGATGAAATTCCGGTTCATTTTCATGCATTTCAAGGACCCAATCAGCAAAGACACGACGTTGTTGATGATCAGCTGGCTTGAGTTCTTGTGTTAACTGAACTTTATAAGCCTTAAGACCCAAGTCTTTATGCAAAATACGGTGTAATGACGTTTGTGGAATGCCTAATTCCAAAGAACGACGAGGAATGGACAAACCTGGGTTTTCTTCAACACTTTGGGCTACAACAGCAGTATTCTCAGTTGTTCTTGAGCGACGTGCGCGGGTTTTATTCTTCACATCACTAACTTGTCCCAACAGCTCGAATTTGTCCACCAATATCTGTATTGCGGTCCGACAAGGTGCTTCACGACGACCCAAAAATGTTTTAGTTTTACGAACCGTCTCTGCCAAATTTTCACCATTTGTATAGTGAATTTTAATAATTTCAATGCGTTGTTGAAGCGTGTATCGTTCCATTTTTAATTAGCGTAGTTTCTACTTGTCAAATGTCAAAAAATGACAGCTTCAAAAGTGACAGCTACCGAAATAGCGGGCTATTCAAAATAACACCTCTTATTGGAAAACCCTTTATATAAAAATTCTCAAACCTTGTTTAGAAATAAAATTTGTATGCCACTTTCAAGAAAATTTTAATGCTCATCTAAAATAAAAATTTCAAAAAAATACAGTGACCCGTTTTCGAAAAATTGATTTTTCAAAAAAAAACAAATTGAAGGTTTTTTTTTTAAATCCAAGAATTATTTTTTGGAAAATTTTGATATCAAACAATTTTAAAGTCATTAAGGAGCTCCCGTTTATCAAAATCGGTTCATTGGTTTAAGAGAAAGTCAAAAATTAAAAAAATGGCTCTATGGGATGTACCATTAGTGGAATTATTACAAACATTTTTTTCATTCCAAAAGTATGACCTAACTAACAAAAGTAGACACAACAATTTTAATCAAAATCGTTAGAGCAATTTTTGAAAAAAAAATTACTTTTACAGTAAGTTTTGGTCCTAAAAAACAATTTCAATTTCTCCTCTAGGTATTCATTAAAAACCCTTAACCACTAAGTTTGAAGAAAATTGGTTCAGCGTTTAGGCTGTAGGTATGGTAGGAGGTATACACAGACAGACAGACAGACGGAGAGACAGAATAGCGAGACCTACTTTTTTCGCATTTTCTATCATCGTAGTGACATGTCTGATTGTTACTTCAAGTTCGATTTTTTTTACGAATCCTAAACTTGACCTATAGTACCTACATCGCAAGTAAAAATGGTTGACATGAGTAATCTTATAGAATTTAAACGACAACTTAACCTTATAACTTTTTCTTAATGTAAAACCAAACCCAATTACTGGAATTAATAACTAAAACCCATTGGAAAAGTTAGCTAAAAAGTGTTTGAATATAATTTATTAATGTTTACTTTTTTTCTAAAACAATATCACTTTTCAACACTCAATACACTTAAATAATATATCTTTAATCGTTGAGGTCACAATAATTTATTAAAAGTCAAAATAAATTGTTCTTATTACAAATATTTCTTCTACCAGAAAAATACATTAACCTTCATGGTTCGATAGCGAGCAACAAATTTCACCAGTTTATATTTTGCCTCAACAAAACTTGGTAGTATGTTGAAAATAATAATAAAGTTTGCTGTTTCAGTAGGTTGATGATTGAGGTTCCTACACTCAAATTAATCCACAACTATTATGTTACATTTGTGATGAAAACTCATTTAATATTATTTTTATAATTCTTGTGTCGCACAAATTACGCAACAAACATAAAAAAAATAATTACTCAAAAAAAAAAAACAACTCCGAACGTACTATAAAATATTTAAAGCTCAAATTACACTTTTATGAGATGACATAGGTTGGGCCATGGTTGCCAACACGTTTAATTTGTTTCTCATTGAAATTAAAATAGTTCAGATTTTTTTTAAAGCAAGTAAAAACATTGCAAAATAATGAAAATGCATATTCTTAAAGTAAAATTATTATTTTGTCAGGTAATTTAACTCACTGATCATTACTAAGCGCTCATCTACCTAAATTATAAGTTTTCAGGTTTTGTGACAATCGGCTGTACATATTTAAACACAAAATTTGTATTAGTCAGTCAATTGGGACAATGTCAGAATCATTTGAAATAATTGTCAGTGAAGTATTTGAAAAGGATAGCAGACTATTTCACAACTCATTCACAACTTTGTTTAATTACACATAAAAAGTTTCAATTTGTCTGAGTCGTAAGGTTCGTAGTTATTATGATTATGGCAACTACGTCCGCGAATGTAACGTCATTTAACTTAATGTTTTTGTTTTTAAAAATTATATATTATTTATTTATAATAAAATCTAGGCAACCCTGAATTTGGGCGTTCAGTGGCTAACATAATTTATTCAAAAATATCGAATTTCACCTACAAGTATACCGTATTCCTTATCGAAGAACCCAATGTTCGATGAAGTCCATCGGAAGTCGACATAAAATTGATACATTTTTTTTTCTTCCTCTATAGAGCAACGCACGAGCTAACAACCGACCGCCACTGGCATCGGCATCGGGTTAACTTATATGTATATTAGATACTCGAGTACCAGATTGTATCTAATACCATAAATATGTGTTGATGTAGATCAGATATTTCAACCTATAATAGGTGCTTGACACGTTGCTAAAGCATGAAGATGGAATAAAATTGCAATACGGATACGAGTGTATGCAATTTCGTACCTCCTAATTTAAGTTCATTTGCATTTTAATCTTAACAAAATTTCCATTTTTTTAAGAGATTTGTGGGAGTGCCGGTTGCATTCATGCAAGAGAATACAGATTTCTAGTTCAAATATAGAGATTAATAAAAATGATTAACTTGTTTTTACTTTCCATCGATTTGTTACCAGTTTTACACGATACAATCGTGGTAAATTCATCGAATCGAATAATTCATTTTAATGTTCTATATAATATAGAATGCAGTTAAGTGAAGTCACTTGTGTCAATTTTGTATAGGTTCACCCACTTTTTCGGGATTTTTGGTCAAAAATGAATAAACAATTTAAACTCTATTTTATTTTAACAAGCTGCATAGTTACGACATCCAGTGATGGTGGCGGTTTTCCGCTCTATGTGTATGAAGGGCAACGCAGAAGTTGAATGGAACGCTTCTCTTCGGTCCTAAGCCGTGTGTTTGCCTGCAATGCGCACCCAATACCTAAGGTGCGTGAAATTAAAATGTAAGAATGCAGGAATTTGTTGCTAATTCGTTACTCAAATCTCGAATTTGTTGCTCCACTTTTTGACCTTAAAATGCAGTTTAACAGTTTCATATAAAAAACTAAGTCGCTCACAAATGATCATGTAGTGAAAAGATTGGTACCAAATTAAAGGGCTACTCCTTACTTTCTCAAAAAATTGCACATCAATTTTTTAGCTGAACTCCTTCGCGGCCAAAACGCGTTGTGGACCATGTGGAACGTATTAATTTGAGCTATCTTTGAGGTCACTTATAACAATACACTCAAAACTCGAAATTTAAAAAATCGAAGTATTTAGGAATTTGTTGCTCGTAAATTACACCATTCCCGAAATTGTTGCTCCTACTCTTACCCCTCAAACCAATGGCGGTGCTTAATTAACGTGAATTTAGCACCAAAACTCTACACTTCAAAAATACACGTACGTAGGAATTGTTTGCTGGTTTGTTGCTAATTTGTTACCTCAATGTGGCATTTTTTGTTACACGATTTAACCTTGAAAAGGCATTTTCAAGGAAAAGGAAAGGTTTTCATAAAAACAAATTGACTGAGCCCTTAGCCTGAATTTGTTGCTACACGAAAAGGTCAAGTTTGTCAAAGAAAGGTTTTTGTAAAAAAAAGTAGGTTTGCGCAACAAACTTTCTTTGGCAAAAATAAATTCAAAAATAAATTATTTTTAAATTTTGTCCATTGGCTTTAGCGCACCGGAAGTACTCTCTTAAAATTGAAAACTGCAATAGAAAATGAACCATGGGAGCTACAAAATTAATTGTTTTGAAAATTATGGCCGTTATATAGATCTAATTTTAGCGGAATCTAGAATAACAACAAAACAAGTTAAGCTACTAAATCGGGGTTTGCGCGTTTCCTATAGTTCATGGTTACTTCAATTTTCTGCCATTTTTTTTTTTGAATTTGACATTTTTTTGTCGCAAATGTAAAACAAAGCTAGAGCTACAAAATTGAGGTTTGCGCAACAATTTTGAAAAGCTACAATTGCTGGAAAAACAAAATCAAAAAGATCATTTTTTTAAATTTTGTGCATTGCATTTTGGATGGGTATTTTGATTGTGTATATGGGAAGTAGAGTCCTTGCAGGCCCCAGTAAGGGTGTTAAAAAGTCATAGTGCAATAACAATGCATTTTTTTAAATAATGATGATACCAATAAAAATTGCTGGCTGTACGATAGATTTTCATTGTACCTATGTTAAGCTAAAAAGTTTATGTCAAGACAGTTAAATCGTTTCCATCATGGCATATAGATCCGCTCGAAAACTCATACCTTGTGTGCATATTGCGGGCAGTTGTAGTAGATCCACTCAAAAACTCATACCTTGTGTGCATATTGCGAGCAGTTGGATACAAGAAAATCATTTCGAAAAGAATATGTCTGGTAACTAACAAGGAAGATCTATCTTACTAGCAACAATTTTCGTTGGTAACATAATAATCCACAAAACTGCATTGTTTTTGCACAATAACTTTTTATTACCAATAAATCGCTCATAACAAAATTTAATCTAAAGTAGCAGATCTTTCATTTGATGACAATTTCGTTAAAGGTTGCTGAACGTCCAAAATGCCCATTCTCCCTTGTATAAAAAATGGGTGTAGATCCAACAGAATTGAAATGCATCTCAAATGAAAGCTTGTTACTAGTGGCTTGTATTCTACTATGGGGGCAAGGCCCAAAAACTCCAGAGACCAGAGATAGAGCTCATTGAATGCACAAACATGTCTCCACTCAGTAGAGTAATGTTTTAATTAAAACAGCCATGCCCAATTTATGCGATATGACTATTTGAACTCATAAAGAAGAGAAAAAAAAAACAAACAAAATCAAATGATTTTGTTAATATGACATAATTTATTTATATTTTAAAAATTTTCGTTTTATTTTTGTTTAGTTTTTCTCCCGTCTGCATAAGTTCAAATGGTAATATTTTGTGAACTGAGCAAGTCTCCGGAAAGTTGTATACCTTTTTGAAAACCGCAAGTTTTTGAAAATATAAACCAGTGTCGAGCCACAAAATGTTTTTATTAAAACCTTACTGTACTCTGTGGAGACTTATTGTTGCATTTAATGGGCTCTATCTCTGGTTTCCATCGTTTTTGGGACTTGTCCTCATATTAAAAAAGCTTAATTTGAGACACATTTTAATTCTGTTGGAACTTCACTAATTTTGCCCATCGTCCTTTGAATGTGAAAATCTTAAATTGCACCTTCATACGTGTTACCCAGTCGTTTCTTAGCTACAAATACATATGAACAGTATTTACCTACCTACATAAATACCATTTATACAAAGTCTATCCAAAAATCAATTCAACTTTGATTATTATTATTTTTTTCTGTTTTCTGCACCTATCGCTAACTAAACATCATCCATGAGATGTCGTTTCAATCTTTGATCTTCTTGTTATGCTTCAGAGCTTTATGTTTATAAAAGCAGGCACACCAATTAAAAGGAACATTTAAGCAAACATTTAACTTTTCGCATTCATCTCGTTAGAGCAATAAAAAGAGACAAAGGGCATACATCTCATATCCAGGAGTCGGAGTACTCACACGTTACTCATTTTTCTCCCACGGGAGCTTGAACACAGGTAAAACACAGGAGGTGCTACAAAAGATAACAACAACGCACGATGCTATGACAACGCCGCCGCTGTGCTGTACCGCCAGCCTTTTTACCACGACCTACCACAATAAAAGGAAGATTTAAAGTATAACACAAAGTCACAAGCTGAATACTAGTTGAGCATTAAATATAAATGCTTTGCTATTTGCCACAACCTTCTCATTCTCTCTCTCTCAGGCCAGCAAAGCACACATCATAGTTTTAAGGTATGTATTGCCTTTTGTTTTGTAGGCAAAGTACACATTTTCTAAAGAAAAGGACTTGTCGTTTTCTTGCTGTTGCACCATCAGTACTCTGCTCACCCGCGACAATTCTGCACTGTCGCTCCTATTAACCGAGTGTAAATCATCCAGGAACTAGCAGACTCCTTTGCAAGGATATATTAAACCTATGCATGTATGTATTTATTTAAACTATGTATGTATATTTTTGTCTTTTGTTAGCTTTTCCTGCATCAAGTTTAAATGGATCCTGACGCGCGCTGGCGCTGGCTGCTGCATCATCCCTTTGCATAGCAGTTTTGCATGCCATTGCATTCTGTAAAGCAGAACTTTAGCTTATCCTTCTCATCCTGTTTGGCATTAACCGACTCTAGCTCACAATCCGTCTTCTTATAGATATTAGTTGATGTACATATTCTATACATATATGTATGTATGTAGGTAAGTATGCTGAAAGGAATATGATGGTGGGCTTTATTCAAAAGGTGACACATCCTGTTTTATTATTTTGTTCAGGTTCCAGTAGAGTTCTTGCTCTTCGAGCGCTTTCTCTGTCAATTAAGGAACATGGAAGGACTTTGTGGACTTCGTGGCAATCTTTGCAAACATTACCTACGCTTTGTGTTTGTGTGTGTGTGGTATACGACAACATCAATCTCGAACATTATTATAGGGTATACATAGTTGTTAAGGATTTTAATAACTGTTTCTGTTTGCAAAAGGTAAACATTATTTCTTTTTTCTGCAAAGTTCATCACGTTTTGCTTCTTCTTGTTCCTTGGTAAATCATTATTAATTGCAGCCATTTCCTCTTATGCCTCACCCTGGTTCATGAGTTTCGTATTATACAGGTACAGAAAACATTTTATTGATGGTGTGGGTGGAAGGCAGTGTGTGATTTTGATGATGTTTACCTAACGCAAGTTTTACCTTTTCTTCTTGCACATGTTTGAGAACGAGAAACGCGGATTTGCGCACGCAAGCATAAAAATCAAACTAAATCTTCCCTATTACATCGCCTTTGACGACGCGATGCGAGGCGACGCGGCGACGTGCGTCGCGACGAGACATATGATCCCTATATTCAAACAAAGGGAGTGTTTATCAAAAGATTGCCGAATGAACCATTATAGGATGAAGCAGGTAGTTGTATAAAGTGGGAGTGAGGAAGGATAAAACTAACTTTAATTGAATTCATAGCACGATTAAGCTCGTTAATTGGTGATTATATAACTTTTACGTATAATGGTTATGTAATATTATAGAATACTTCAACTCCTATCATGATGTGCTTATATATGTTTGGTGTTTCGTGGCTAATGGGAATATATTTAGACTAATTATAATAATTTAACTAAATTCCTTTAAGACCTTGGGTCTTCTAAAATGCGACTTGCATGGCACTATAGTTAGAAGAAATAGAAAGATAAGAAAGAATTTTTGCTGGTAGGTACAGTAGATTTGAGAATTAGATGGCTATAATTCTAAAATCCCATGGGTGGCGTCCAGTCAAAGCTGGGAGATAAAAAAAAACTGCTGCCCAGCTTGGGGCTCGGACCTCATACATCGGGAATAAGGATCGTGACAAAGAAACACATATTTATTGTGTAAAAAAGTATTTCCTTTTGTCTATTTAATATTTTTTTTTAAGAAAAAAAATTATAATTTTTGTTTTTTTGTAAAAAACAAACATTTTCTACTTAAAAATATTTTTTTTTTTAAATACATGCGGCGTTTATAAAAATATTTTACCAGTAATTACACAGAGACTTTTTCAGTACATTATTACTGTTTTTCCATACAGACCCTTAAATTTATACTGGGTTTATTTTTTTGTTAATTTTGAACACACAATAAATTTATTAATTGCTTAATGATAATCCTGACTGATTCATTTTCTACACTAAAAAGTGACCACCGCAAGCAGAGAGAGAACAAATTAATTAGAGGTCAATTTTGGGTCGAAATTCGACTATGAGTGCTAAAAATTGTAAAGATTGCACCAAAGGAATCAGAAATGATAAATTTGTTGTATGCAATGGAATTTGTGACGGTTTATTTGACTTTAAATGTGCGGTATACGATGTCGAACTTAAGCAAAAAAAAGGAGTTCTTTTTATGTGCGAGGACTACCAGAACTTTGTCGGTTTGATGTCGAAACAATTTTCGGATATAAGCAATAAACTTATTGCTAACAAACAACTTATCGAGAAACAAGAAGAAAATATAGAACAAATATTAATGCGCGTCGAAAAATTAAATGAAATGCCACATTCTAAAAGTGAAACAAAAAAGTAGTTAAAGAAAAAAATCATATGCAGACATTGTAAACAAAGAACCACCGGTAACAATTAGACCACTGGATAAACAAGAAAGTGAAAAAACTAAAGAGATTTTAAAGAAAAATATAGATCCGTCATTGCTTTCAATTAAAGTAAATAGTGTTTTTAATCGTCAAAACGGTGCTATCGCAGTTATTTGTGTAGATGAACTATCGAGAAAAACAGTTGAAAGAGAAACTAAAGAAAAACTTGGTGATAAATATGTAATAGCAGTGCCAAAAATGAGAAGCCCAACTATTCTTGTAAAAAATATTACAGAAGAATGGGACAGCGATAGATTTGTAGAAGCAATCAAAAAGCAAAAAAATGTTTAGTGTGAATTTTATAGGGTGCCTCAAAAAAATAATTTGTTTAGAGTAATTATAGAAATCGATGGTAAAGCTATTCAAAAAATTATAGAAGTTGGAAAGATCAGTGTTGGATGGAATAGGTACCCAGTATATGAATATATTTTTGTTGAACAATGCTACAACTGTTGGGGATTCAACCATATTGCCAGTAAATGCAACAAAAATATAGTATGTGCTAAATGTGGTGAAGATCAAAACACTCGTGATTATAAAAATGAACACTTTAAATGCAACAACTGTGATGATGCCAATAAAAGACTAGGGTTTTGCTTGGATATTAGACATGACTGTAGGGATAAGAATTTTGAAGTTATCAAAAACAAGTATAACTCAGAAAAAACAAAATTGAGTTCTAGCAACCAATTTTTATCCAAGCTGTATATTTAAATATACAAAGCGTTTTGAGTAACTTCGCCGAACTCGAAACAATGCTAATGGATAACCAATTTGAATTTCTTTTTTTGCTTATCGGAAACTTGCATTACCCATCGGGAAGTTTGGGTAAAAAGGGGTACTGGAAAAAAAGTTTTTGTTCATTATTTAAGTACTTATAAGAAGTAGTAAAGAAAAGTAGAATTATGAAATTAATTTTGCTAGATAAATTAATCAAAATGATGAATGAAGAGGGTCATGACCTTCCGCCCAGTACTGCACAATCGTTAAAAGTGGAAGTTATAAAAAATAACAAAATATAGATTTTAGGACTGCGACAATGAGGTACATCAAGTATTGTTTAAAAGTTTTGAATATTTTTCTCAAAATAAACAATCACACTTTTCTCACTAAAACATGTAAGGAGTAATCATGCAACGGTTAAAAACTCCGCTTAACCTTGTATTGAATTTCCAACAAATTTTTTGGGGTCTATACGAGGGCAAAATCGCCAGCAAAATCTACTCAACGATAGACACCATAAAACTTGCATGTTTTGCGCTACCTTTCACAGTGCAGTGTATGACATGACTATAAAACTATAAAGAAAGCAAATTATTTATTTTTATATGGTGCAGTAATAAAAAGAAAATTAATTTTTTTGAACACATGGTGAAATACCAAACTATGTATGTTTGCGCAAATCTCAACTCCGCGGGTGAACACTGATAGACGCATTAGCCATTAGAAGTACTTAAGATCTCTTTGTTGTTCATTTCGCATATATTAGGTACATAAGAACTTCAAAGATTCTATCTAGGTTTAATATCTTGGCTTTCACAATAATGCGCCCTATACTCCTATATCTAGATACTGTACTTTGTGAATGCATTTAGCATTATGAATTTATCGCAATAGTAATCATAACATGTGTATAACCTCATTTCATTTCAAAACACTGTGCGTACTTAAGTAAACTGCGTGTCGGTCTGAACCCTTGTGTATTATTGGAGAAGTGTAGAACTATATGAAGTCTAGATGCCCTCACTCTGTTATGTATAAATTTGCTTCAGCGGAAACGCAGCTTAAATGCGATGACATAATTTAAAGTTCTTCTAACAATGAAACTTATTTATTTTCATACAACTTCGGTTTCAGTAAAATCTTTTTTTTTTCTTTTTTTTTTAGCAAAACATAAATAATACTGAAAAAAATTAAAACCACTTAGACAACAGCGCGACATTGAAGTGTGGGAGTTTTGAAACAAATTTATGGTTTTGTGGAATGTTTTATTTTTTTTTTTTTTTTTTTACAGACTCGGAGACTCAAGAACATTTTAAATTGTTGATAATTATTATATATGATTCAATTGTTTTTTTGTATTTATCTTAAACACATCACTTTTGCTTTTTTGTTATTTAAAGGTAATGTATGGTTTTTTTAAAAAATAAGTTCGTTGCATCAAATGAAATTGCTGCACTCTGTAGTACCCTTTCTTCCCTTCCCTTGAGACAAACATAACTTTTCGTTTTATTTTTACTAATTTTTTTTTAACAAAAGACTATCAATCGAAACATGAAACTCATTTTTTATAAAATTGCACTAAGAAAAAATCATATTGTTCTCATGGCTTCTCTTGTCGTATTTCTCTCCTGTCAATCATTCTGCAAGACGAGTAGTTACATGCGACCTAGTTGGGTATTTTATTTTCTTGTGTAGTATAACATCCTTCTCTTACTTAATTGTATAATTAGATAATTAAACGTTCATAGTTAAAGATATTCGTCTACGAATTACAATTGAATGAAACTAGGTATGGTGTGGTTTCAACTACACATACATATATAACCTCACTCCCTCTCTCTCTATTAGAAGTCAGTAATTAGTTTAATTGAGAAGCATTCTCAGGAAATATCAAAGCTGCTTCTTAAAATACACTAACACACAATGGAAGTTATAACACAATTAAATTCAAATGGCAATTGAAACAACACACTCTTGGCTATGGGGGCATACAAATAGGAAGGCAGTGTTGGATCAAGACAACTTGATGCCCTTAGCATAGTTTTACTTGTTAAAAGATTTTGCTGTTAAAATTTAGCATACGAAAAAAAAATAACATGGAACTCAAGAAAACAATTTTTATGGTTTACATAAAAATCAAATAGAAAACGCAAAAAAAGTAAGAAACCGCTGAAAACTTTGATTTGTCTGCCTAGATGCGTACCAGACGCCTTAGCCATAACGAATGGGTCACCTTACCTCAAACTTGGTATATGGCGTTTTTTAGGGGCTATCGCTAGATATTTTATTTTTATTAGAATTCTACAAAATTGTTAGTACGATTTACCGATTTACATAAAGTCATATGTGACAGTTTAAGCAGACAGTTCAACATAAATATTTTAAGTATCGTATCACCAAACGCTCATAATTCTGGCATTTTGATTTGTACTCTTTAATTGTACAATTTCGATTAGCCAGTTATGAACATCAATAAAAACAAAAGAGACTAGAAAATGTTCACAAAAAAACCAATTGCTTCGATAAATTATGGTAAGCGATAAAAAACCTTTAATTACCTAACTCGTTTAAGTTTTTCTACAGAAAAAAGGTTACGCATACGTCACAGTGACCCGCTTTTCAATTACAAGATGTAGTTTAAAATTTTCTTGGATCTTTAAGACTAATGTACTGAATCAAAATAAAATGTCGTTGAAAATCTCAATCATTGAATAAGTTACGGAACCAACTGATCTCTTGTGGGTATTTTCAGATGCTTCAAGGAATATTATTAATTTATTGGCAATTCGAAATTCTAATATTATTTTTTTTTAAATTGTGTGTTGATAAAAATATAAAAAAACATTGGTTGAGTTAATTTTATTATTAAAAATTAATTTGTTAAAATGCATCACTGATGAATCTTAAGCTAACACGTATTTACGGGAGCCATTTTTTCAATACATTCTTTAAGATTAACCTCTTGTTATTATCAAATACGTATCTAACTTAGTAAATCCCACACTGAAGTAAAGCAAATGAAATGAGCAAGAGAAATGAGTTATTTTATAATTTAGTTTGACTTACACAAAGCCGAAGAAATTAACAAAACTTTATAAATTTAACGAATATTGAGTATGTACTCAATGGAATTGGAGTGAGTCCCATGTTTAATTGCATGCAATTAGATGTAAATGATAAACTTTAATCGACAAGGTTTAATCATTTTTCTGTGATGTCACTGGGCTTAAGATTTAAAAAAAATATATTCCTTCTTCTTATAAAGTAAATAGGCAGCAATTTGCTTTGAATGATATTAATGTAATTTTAAATTTGTAATAATTTAGTCATCAGATTATTTCTGATTTATTATTTTAATTTTTCATTTAAAATGCTGCTGCAATCAAAACACAGACGGTAAACAACTCAGCCGTTTACGTAAACTTAAGTTAAAAAGTGTCAACAAGCAAACACTAAAAGACCAAGTTTTATTAAGGTTTATTTAAAATATTCAATTGATAATTAAAGATTTGCCATTTTGAAACGAAAATTGTTTTCATCGTCCTGCAAAATTTTAAAATTTATACAAAATTCCGTCAATGACTTCTTGAGTCGGTATTTAATCGTCTAAAGTTTTGGGTCTAAGATGGGTACGTTTTCATCTAGCTGATGAGCATGTTTTTGTTTCTGGGCAAAACATCTGTTGAAGATGACGTCACTAAAACTCTGTTCAAATGCCTACAAACAGTTCAAAATCTTTTTAAACTACTTATACTTTATATTAATGAAAATAATGCTTGCTTAAACCTTCCCGAAATACCCGACCTAAATGTATTTAAGAATAATATTATGTGTGCGTAAATATCGAAAGTTTATGACATCAATAAATCTGTACCGCCTGATCGTAAAACAAACAAACTTCAGTTAAAGTTTTTTTTGTGGCTTGAATTAAAGGCCAAACAGATGTTATAGTACATTGTTTTTAATAAAGGAACAAAAACAATATGTGATTGTATATATTATGTCTTACCAAAGAAACAAACTATTGACACATGACGTCTAAAAAAACATTATAAGAAATATATTGATACTGAAATATATGAATTTCATTACAGAGCTGTAAGGATGCTTCGATTATTGTATCACATATACAAACGATAATAAAAGAAGAAACAATCGATTGTACAGTTGCTCTTAATGTTAACGATGCAACCCCTAGACAAAGAGCCTGTTTCCTATTAATGCTATCAAAATTAGATCAGAAAAGAGGTTGGTGGTATCGCAGAGGAGCTTACATCGTAGTAGGTACTTAATGAGAAAAGGGGCCACTATCATGAAGCACAAAAACAACTAGATATTAATTTTATTTTGTTTCTTTTTTCTTAGTGAATTCCTATTGAGAACCAGGTTGTTCATTTTGTTTAAGGTAGATTAAACGGTATCGACGAGTTTATAGTTTTGTTACATATTAGCCTCCGCGACAAAACTCGACCATCGATTGATACATTTTTAAACAAAAATTGCGCCCTGATCCTTAAAGTAGAGGTAGAACAATACGAAAGTCATATATACTACATCAAAAGCAGAAAGGAGGAAAGGAGAGTACCGAAATCCTATTTTTCCACAATTTGATAGATAGTATAGCAAGGCATATTGCTTAAGATCGTATGATACTTCTATTTTTTTCTTATTTTTTTTTAATATTGTAAAAAAGTAAACTAAGCAGTACGGCATGTTTCAAATAGAAAAACACATCAAGAGTGTGTGTGTAAAAAATATACACAAAAAGCCAAAAATGTCAAAAATAAGTACTAAAAATGTACTAAAAAAGAAAAGAAATTTTCTTTTTTCGGATTTTCTGATTTTTCTGACATTTATGCTTTTAAACTTTTTGTCTTTTTTCATTTTCAATTAAAAATTATGTTTTTTTTAAATTTGTTTTTATAAAAAAAGTTTTTATCCACGCTTATTTTTCGTTTTAAACTCTTCTAATAAATTGACTACAAATTTTTCTTCCCCACACCATTTCGAAATTTTTTTGTTTGTTTGTTTTGTTATTTATTTTTTTATTGATTGACAATAAATAATATTTGAGAGTACGCAAACTGTCTGTTTCGTTTAAAAAAAAAAAACCATTCTGTCTTTTTCACAAGAAGCTGATTTAAAGTTTTAATATACATATACGGCTTTAAGCCCGTATGATACTTCTTTTTTACTAATTTTTAAAAAAGCAAACAAAAATGTCAAAAAATAAGTTCTAACATGTACTAAAAAAGCAAATAAGTTTACTTTTTTCAGCCATTTTTCGACATTTCTCCTTTAAAACTTAGCAGATCATGTCTCTTGTCGTTCCCACTACAAAACTCTTTTTTTTTAATTAATTTTATCCACACATTTCTCGCTTTTAGAAATTATTTAAGTTTTAATTATTTTTCAAGACAAAATTGCGATGTTTTATAATTTGTTTGTTTGTTTTGTTTTTTTTTTTTTTTGTTTTGTTTATTGATTGACAATTGATATTTAAGACTACGCAAGCTAAGTTTATCTTTTTCGTTTAAAAAAGCGTCCTGTCTGCTTCACACGAAGCTGATTTAAAGTATTAAAAATAGTAAAAAAAAAATAAGTATCATAGGGGGTTTACAAAGTGATGAAAATGAAAGCTATTGAACGAAAATTTGTATTCTTAAATGTGCAAAATTGGACAAGTCAAAAAACTAATTTAGGATTTTTGTTTATTTCTGTATACAACGTTAAATTGGAGCTAAATGAAAGAAAAGTTGATACTGACAGTAAAAACATAGGGTTGCTACTTTAAAATTTGGTACCTCAATGTTGCAACCCTGTTTGAAAGCAA
The DNA here is from genome assembly GCA_948107695.1 of Meliscaeva auricollis. Lineage (NCBI taxonomy): Eukaryota > Metazoa > Arthropoda > Insecta > Diptera > Syrphidae > Meliscaeva > Meliscaeva auricollis. The sequence goes on along the minus strand of OX403616.1, from coordinate 21,421,250 downwards.
AAAAAAAAGCTACATCACATCATCAAAAAAGGCATCATAACGTTTTATTTTAAGTACATGAGCACATTAACGTAAACGTCGCAACCCTGTTTGAAAAAAAGCTACATCACTTTAGGCATCATAACTTTTTATTTATTAAAAAAAATATATATAAATATCACCAATTAAATGTGTAAGGCTGACAATGTGGTAACCCTATTCACTCAAATATTTCTTATTTATTAACAAAATAGTATACATTTTGGTGGAATTAAAGGCTGAAATTTACAGTAAATTTTATCAATAAAAATTCCGGTTGCCAATTAAAAAATGGGTAAAAGTATACGGCAAACACTTTTTGAATGCAAAAAAAACACACTAATTTTTATTTTTGCTATATACTTACAACTACTTTTAGTTGGCAGTTGTCATTTCGTAGATAGAAGAAAAGTCGGCCTAATATTTGTTAATTTGGGATGTTTTTACCTCTAAACACTGTCAAATAAGGTACATTTTGACTGAAAAATTATTTTGTTTTAGTTTTTTTTTTTATTCAAATAGGGTAACCGTAATCTAATGTACCCATATAAGAGTTAGCACCTGACATTTTTTAGGCAGAAAAAATCCTGGTCCCTGGTCTTTTGTTTTTTAAATTTGTCAAATATGGTACATTTGGACTTAGAAATGTGTGTTTTCAATGTTTTTTTTTGCATTCAAATAGGGTTTCCGTATACTATTGTACCAATTTTGAAGTTGCTTTTATGTTTTTGTATGTTTTTAGTTTTTAACTCTGTCAAATATGGTACATTTTGACTGAAAAAATTAATGTTTTAAGTGCTTTCTTGCCTTAAAATAGGGTTGCCGCATACTTATACCCATTTTTGAGCTGGCACCCGTTAATTTAAGGCTAAAACTAAATGAACATTTCAGCCATTGACTACACCAAAATTTATACGTTTTTGTTTAAATAAGAAATATATTAGTGTGTTTTTTCAGTTGAACAGGTTAACCACATTCTCAGGTTTACACTCTCAACTTTATTTTTTTGATTTTTTGTTTAAATATTTTTAACTTTTGATTGGCAATATTTATGTTTATTTTCTTTTTTTTAATAAAATAAAAAGTTATGATGCCTAAAGTGATGTAGCTTTTGTTGCGTTCAAACAGGACTGCCACGTTGATTTACTTATTTTAAAAGTTGCAACTCTATGTTTTTATTTTCAGTACCATTTTATATTTCATTTAAAAAAAATTAAATCTATGAGCTAAGTAATCCTACAGTCTCCGCTTGGACTATTTTATTTATTTTTAATAAATTAAAACAAATGAGATTTAATACACACAATTCAAAAAATACAAACGATTTCCTTCTTGTTAACAACTCTAAATTTTGTCATCTTTTCAAAAAATTAAAAACATTTTTCCAAGAAAATTGACCTCAAAGTCGAGAAAAAAGCACGGACAGGAAAAATAAAACACCTTTGAAAATTTATATCTGAGCAACCAAAAAAGAAATAAACATTATCTAAATGAAATTCGTAAAAAAAATATCTTTTCTAAATTAAAAGTGCTCAAAATTGTTCTACCATTAGTTTTAGCAGAGAAATTTTAGTTAACATTCACCAAGGAATACCAAAGTATGTGTTTTCTGAAATCATTAATAAGTGATATCAGCTTTGAAAATAGAACTTTAGTGTAGAACAATTTTATTCATAGCATATACCCCAGAATGACCCCTTTAATTTTCATTGACTAATTACGGGACACCCTGTATACATATGTACATACATACATACATGCATACATTGCACATAATATCAAATTCATTTCTCTTTTCACTTTGTTAGAAGAGAGAAGAATTTATAATCACAAAACAATCATTCTTCTCATATAATAAATTCGTACAAAAATATACATTTTAGAGTAGAGACATGTGTACAATTTTATGATACTTTTTAGTGATATTCAAATACTTTCCGTTAAACATTCATTTTAAAAGGTCGTAGCTTAACAAACAATTAAATGATATACACACAAAACTTATAGCATACTTTTTCTTATTTAAATGAAGTCACCAAGTAACCCAAATCATAAATATTTTCCCATCATTGTTTCAAGGAGAAGTGCTTTCCTGCATACAACTTTTGATTTACTGCCCTAGTGAACTAGAGAATTATTATTCATTACAATAAAAGATAAAATAATTATCTGAAACCATTCCCAAGCCTCGCGAAACACAATAGGCTCACAACAATCTAAAAATTGTGTGCTGCGAGTTGTGTTGCAATCTTGCAATGATGTCTGTCACTGTTGATGTATAGTATGACGAATAAGTTTGTTTCTGCATAAAAATTAACAAAGTATATCACATAAGAAATTTTTTTTATCATCACAGACTAAAAACATCTGTGATAGGTAATTAGAGTTTTTTTTTTTAATTTTGTGAATTTTTATTTCAAAAACCTGGGAAATGTTGTTATGTGTTGTGTGTGTGTGTATGACGAAATTGATGCGGTTGTACATAAGCAAATCTATTTTCAGACTTTCACTTTTCTATAAATCAATTATTTACCAATATCGCAAGGTCTTACTTTCCGTTATGCTGATGGATAATTTCCGGATCTCTAAATGCTCGAAATAAGTGAGTTTGGAAGTTAACCATGACAAAAAAAAACGATTTTCTTTGCAGTTATGCTCTATTTCTTTTCTATTTTAATGTCTGCTATTGAACTTTTCTTGTTCATGTCCATCAATCACTTAATATACTGCACCTGGTCTAGAGCCAACAACTTTATTGAAAGCCAAGGCAAAAATGCCACTCATCAAGACAACTCACTTGAACAAGAGCCAAATCATGTTGGAACCATATCATATTCAAACCGAGCCTCCTTAACGAATCGGAAATTGATACCACTTGACCGCAGTTGCACTAGTTCACGTTCAACGAATTATGGTTATGGTGACCATCTGTGGTTTATTTCTTAGTATAATTATTTTTAAAAAAATTGATTAAAATTATCGTATTGAGTTTTTGTTTGTATGAGTAAATTATTTGGAGGATTCAATTAAATGTTTGTTTGAACATAAAAAAAAAAAACATTTTGTTCACTTTAACATAGACAAAATGTTTTTATCAAATTCACATATCCACGATGGGCAATTTCCCACGAAAAAGTCTACCAAAATTGGGTGTTAAAGTACTTGAGTAAATATAATACCAATACTGTTCTAAGTATTCACAATAGCAACACAAATTTAACTTTTTTCTTTTCGTGAGCATCAAAAGAAAGTGAATTTTAAGGAGGATTTTAATTTACCTAAGCATAATTTATGTAAGTATTACGAAATATTCAATTGATAACACTACAATGTCCAGTTGTAGTGAAGCTCACAAAATAAACAGAAATATTGCTCTTACTTAACAAAAGTTCTACTACAGGTTGGAAATTAATTAAGAAAATTAATTACATGATGCCGACCTCAAAAATATACTATCTTAATTAATAATTCTAAAATTGAACTTAACATTAGTGTAGTGTAGCTCACCAAGAAGAGCCAGTCACTAAAACATATTCAGTCATGGCCTTTAATTTGTTATTTGTGTTTTTTTCTTGGGTATGGGTAAGACATAAGCAAAAATAAAGCAAATCCAGGATAGAGAAACAAAAATTTATTTAATTATTTGTAAAATTTGAGGCAAAAACTGAAATTCACATCGATGTTAATAAAACTAATAGTATCGATTGATTCGCCTCAATCTAATGGAAAACTTTCGGTAAACTTGGTAAAGTCAAAGACTTGTCAGAGTTGGTGTTAGTCGCCAAAGTCCTACCATCAAACACACAAGAATCTATTACATTTTCCTAATGCATATGAATTTACAACTTCTCTACGCTTTCTAGGACTAGAAAGAAGATTGCATTTGGCTTTTGTAAAGCTTTTTCATGAAATCTTTTTTAAAGCAAAGTTGTAGAAGTTCTCATTTACATATTTACGTAAAATTTGAACCATATCAGTCGATACTTTTTGTTTTTTTCAAATATCGTCGTCGAATTGTTTTTTTCTTAAATTTATCAAATAATCCACTCAATTTTAGTTTTTTTTTTTGTCATGTTATGAATTTAACTCTGTTGCTGTTTTAGCTATTTTATCCTATTCCAGTTTGATTTTTAGGTGAAATAGAAACTATTATAAATTTATTCAAAGACTCGTTTTATTTAGTTGAAAAATGCTAAGAATTATTCAGTATTTGAATAAAATTTAAAGTATTTTTCGTAAAAATAGCAGTTTCAAAGTTCCAGTGTTATGTTCGGTAGTTTTAGTTTTTCGAATTGCTTTGAAATAATAGTATGATTCTATAATCGAAAGTGACGGTAGTGTAGCTCACGTTTTGGCCTGTAGTGTAGCTCACGCACTATATTATTAATAAATCAAAACTTTTTTTATTTTACCATTTTCGATTAATCTATTTCATGTTCTTTAGCTGCAGTTACAATTTTATATTATTAAGCCTGTAAGGAGGAAGATTTTTGAAGTTAAAAAAAAACCATCGCAACTGACTTCCTTTGGCATGAATATAGCTAACATTTCCTTTTTGTTAAATATATCATTCATAATATCTTACTACATTGCAGGAGTGCATCTTATGTATATAAATAAAAGTATTCCTGACAAAAGAATAAATAGAACGCCAGTCATGTCAAGTGTAGTGTAGCTCACATATGAAATAGACCTATTGACCTTTATCATATAAAAAGCCTAAAATAGTGTTACCTCTTTTCCTATATGGGCGTCTGTGCCGTCTGTATCTCGTAAGAGGAAAGAGGAATTATAGTGACATGAACAATAAATGCAAAAAAAAAAACTATAGTAAGCTCTTACTACATCTTCATTTCTTAGTCCAGGTCATGCAACTTCGTAAAGTCCAGTTTTTCAAACTAACAGTACTATCATACACGTTGTCTGTACGTGTATGATAGTACTGTTACCTCTGAAATTTTTTAAAAAGTGTCTAAAAAAAGGTGTCCGAGGAGAAGAAAAGTGTCCCGTACAAATTTTAATTAAAATGCTACGACGAAACAAGTTTTAACTTTTAACTTAAATAACAAGTTAAAAGTTAAAACTTGTTTCGTTGTTTTTCTACGCGCTGATGCGACGTCAACGTTTTAACTCACAAATTCGTACAAATTTGATAGAAGAAATTCACTAAAGTGTTTTTTTTTTATTTTCGATCTTTGAATCAGAACTGATCTATACTTTTTATTTTTTAAAATTTCTTCAAAACAAGGGTCATTAGCTTTTTTTCGATCAAATTGTCTTTTTATTTTTAAAAGTGTCCAAAAAGTGTTAAAATTTCTAAAAGGTGTCCAAAAGTGATTATTTCTAAAAAGAGGAGTCGTACGGGTATGTTTTGTCTTTGGCATTACATTTTAAAACTTCTTACCTTCTTACTTCATTCCAATCAAATGAATCTCTGAATTCAGGGTTTCGTTGATAACGGAACACCTTCAACACCTTCGCTTTGTTTAACCGAATGCCTTAGAAAACCCTAATTCTACCAATCCTTTTGTAATTAATTAGAAAATAATGAGCTAAAAATTGACACCTAGATGGTCACCATCGTTGCAATAAGTAACTCGTTCACATAAGAAACTACAACAATATCTCACGGTCATGGGATCAATTGAACAACGCCACAGTACTGGCGTCACCGCACTTTTCTGAGTTAAAAGTTATTTCCACAGCTCAACTAAATGCATTTGGCATCTACCGAACAATCATCATACTCATAGATAGGGATCCCTCCCGTCATCAGCAAAGCCATTCAAACTATCTACTCAACTCATGTTGGACAATGAGTTAATCACATTTCAATTGGCTTCAGTTGACCAATTTGTTAGGTGTCAACTTTGCTACATGAACAAGAGATACCTCTACTAAAAGTGTGGCGGTAATCGGATTTGCTCACCCTCAAAACTAGAGAGAAGCCTGGTGCACAATTAACAGGTTCTTTTGGCACGTGATTCGAATCTTATTAACTCAGCTATACACCACAGCTTTTGCCACCTACTGTGGAAATATGCACATACTTTTGTTTCTTCCACTAGCTCCTATACCTATGTACATATATTTCTCGTTTCGTAGCTTGACTGAAGTGAGCCAGCTTAAGTTTAATTGGCCATCTCAAATGGGATGTTAAAATCTGAGGTGAAGGAAATAACGTTGAAGTCTATTGGATCCCATGCTGGAATGATGAAATCTCTTTCAGTAAATTGATAATGTTCTCACATTGAATGTTTTTTTGGAGGAGGGAGAGTGAACTGCAAGGCGATTCTTTGGAATGATTTGGTGTCTAAGACAGATTGTTATCATGATGTGATGGTATTTTAATTAAACAAGAATATATGTATTTTTAATGATAATGTAGCAGAAATAAAGGCTGATACATTTGAAAACTATTGTAATTCTTGTGCTAAAAATACGAGCAGATGTATTGGTTCTTAGCAAGGAAATCTTTGGCAAAATGATGATGCTATTTTTATAGAAATTTATTTTATTTTTGTAAGCATTGTGTCATCATATAAGTTATATATAAATATAAAGAACATTATACAAAAACAGTTGTTTAGAAAACTTAACCCATAGAATTACTCCTGTGACACATTATTAGCTGTCAAATGTGATTATTTAATCATATAAATACTAGTTAAGTACTTATTTAAGGTTTATTTCAACTTTGTCTCAATGCCTTAAGCTGTCTCACTGATGCGCTCGCAAACAGTGAGATTTTTTGTCGTTATTTGCGTTTCAGTTTATTTTCTACTGCTTTCATGGATTTGTTCACTTATTTTTCTTTTGCAACATTGAGCTTAAATATGCCTTGAAATGTACTTAAACTATGTTTAAAATAGCTTTAAAAAGTTCAGAGATATCTTAATTTAAAAAAAAGTGTCTCACTGTTCGCACCGTTTCACATGTAGTTTTAATTCAATGGTATTTTCGTAGTAAACAATTCAGTTATTTTAAGACAAAAATTTCTATTGAGATGAAAGAAGTGCGGGATTAGAAAGAATCACAAAATACTTGAAAGTGTTAATATTTAAAAGTTAAAAAGGAGCTGAAAAATATGTATATACCTAGTTAAGTATAGATTTTAAGTACAATCTGTTAATACATTTATTACAAAACTATTAATGGGATGTGAATGAAGTGCATTTCATCTGTCTTAATCATTTTAAATCATTTAAAAAAAAATGTATAATTTGTCCAAAATACTTTCTTTAGTCCAATTAAATCGTTTTTAGAGGTGGAAAGTTCTGATGTAAAAATTTTTAATTGCTAACTTTATGTTGTTTGGAATGCTGAGCATGAATTATCACGGGAAACATGAGAAATCATTGAAAAACTTACAAAAAATTGTTTTTTTCTTTTTTATTTTAATCCAAAATACGAATATTTTTCGCTAAAACCGGTTATGTAGAACAAATGAAAACAAAATTACAGAATTTGTGTCTTGACCAACATTTTGTAAGATTACTGGATTCTTCACAAAAAAAAATGGTGAGTAATTCATAAAAATCCATCCTTTTGAAAAGCACGTTATTACTGCCTTCTTTACACCATAATTTACTTGGCTAGTATCAAGAAAGAGTATAGATATTCTATATTTTCCTCTGAATTGGAGTTTTTTTTGCAGTGCACATCCAAAAACCTACGGAATTTTTAAAATTATAGTGATTTTTGTAAAAAACCGGTTTAAAATGTGACTTTATGAATAAAACAAGTCTAGTTTCAGGTTTTAGTCTACGCTAAAGTAAGTCCTCCTAATTCCAGCTGAATCGACTAAATAGTTTTGAATATATTTATCAGGTCAACCGAATCTAAGAGAGCTCCTACAAAACAATCACATCTTTAAAAAAAATCAATTTAAAAAAAAAACAGTGAAAAAGTGAATTTTTTTGGCTTTCCGATTTTTTTTCTTAGGTGACTAAAAATAAATGATCCGAATTGGTTAAAAACGAGCATATTGGGGCACGGCGCACACCAGAATTTGTTTAGTTAATTTCAAACTGAAATGCACCCAGTTTCGATTGGAGTTATCGATATAGGCAGCTGACACAAAAAAATTAATCCGTAATTCAAAACGTTTTTATTCCATGGAAAATTTTAATCAGTTTCTTATGAATATCTCAACAGTAGGTGTATATTTGTTTTTTCATTTCGTGGTAAAATAAAAGAGAATTAAATAAAAATAATGTAGCCAATCTGTTCCCTTTGATAGTTTCATGGAAGAGTTAGTCTAATTGGTAATACTTTGGAGATATACACACACAAACATCAAAAAACGGGAACCTAAGCTCACCTCCAATACTTTGTACGTTTCCAAAAAAAAAAAAAAAAACAAACAAACAAACAACCGACATCAACATTTTTCCTTGTGTATACTCTCAAAATCAACCAAGCAGAGAGCAATTAAATGATAAATATAAATAAATATTTTTTCTTACTCAATTAAAACTTTTTGTGTGCGAAGCAAATACTTCACTGATATGTATGTATGTATATATAGAGAGAACTTTTCATCTCGCGTAACCACTTTATATATTATTTGGAAAAGCAAAAAAATTAAAAAAAAAAAAAAAACTTTTCTAAGTTCAGCTCTATTAGTGGTAGTAATGATGATTATGTTGAGGCTTTTGAAAATGATGAAGCCCAATTAATCAGTCAAGCATAAGTTCGAAGAATGAAAATGCCTACAAATTCGTATATGCATGTCGGAATGGTACCCACCTACACCGGAAAGAGTCGACGATCAATAAAATTAAAAAAAAAAAAATGCTTTTGAAGAGATTTTTCCATGAAAACTATACATATACATACATACAAACAAAAAAAGTTAGGTATATTTATTTTCCTACTCTTATATCAATGGGGCATTGCACATTTTCCATCATTTTCTTTTCAAATTAATTGATGTGAATATTTCCTTTTATTTTATTATAAAAAAAATATTTCCGTTGTGTCAAGGATAATTGGACAAAAAAAATAAATATATGAAATAAAAACAGAGGTCTAGGTTTTATATTTAGTCAACATTAAAAGAGTTTAATGCAGAGCGTATTTGTATGAGAAGTCAAAAATTTTGGGTCAAAGCTTTTATCTGATAGATACTCGTATATCCATTGAATACAATAGAGCTTCATATACGTAATAATATAATGGCTTTTGTTACTTGCTTTGAGAGTGTGTTTTTGGTTTTTTTTTATAATGCATATAATGCATAAAACAGTCCATCAACATACCTGAAAAGAAAGAAAAATGAAATTAAATTAGGGTATGATAGATTTAGAAAAAGTTTTTTTGAAAGAATGGTTTCATATTATTTCATATAAAACCGTTTGTACTATTGAGTGAGATATTTTTAACAACTCTGCGAAACACGGTCCAGAAAAAAGAACCCAACATTATAATAAATTGTACAAAAATGTTTAAGCATACTTGGTCCATTTTTTCAAAACATTGATGCTAATTGTTTACTGTTCCCTTAAGATGTTAAGAAAAGAATTCCAAAAGAATTTATCAAAAATTAATCGCGAGTTTTTCCATCGCCCTGTGCAAAATGTTTCATATACAAAGTAGAAATTATTTTTGAGTCAACTGAATAGGCACAACAACATTTTCTTCGTGGTTTATGAGTGTTTTGAAATTCTGTACAGTTTAAATCAACAATTTTAGTATTTTCTGTGAAATTCAATTCTTGATTTAAAATTAAAAGGATAGATCTGGTAGATCTACACAGCCTTAACCGTGTTTAAAAAGCTTAAATTGATTTGCTTAGATACCAAGGCCGACCCGGACCTGCAATAGCTGATAAAATTGACCGAAATTTATAGTTTATTAGTATAGTTACTTGAAAAATAAAGATTCGTAAGGAAAAAAAAACATGATTGGAGGTAAGAAAACCGCAACAACAGCAGCTGAGAGACGAACAATTTTAAGGTGAGCATAAAATTCTCCTGATTCTGTGGAAAAAATAAAACAAAAAATCGACGTAAACGCAAGTCATTCAACAGTTTTAAGAGTAATCAACAATTTAAGCCATCTTAAACGAATTAGACTTAGACGAATTAGAAAACTACCACTTGACGAAAATCAGAAAACTATGCGATTAGAGTTTTCAAGACTGCATATGAATTGTAGAAAAGAAAGGTGTCACGTGTTTTTGTCAGATGGAAAAAAGTTTAATTTCGATGGCCCTGCTGGGTTTAACTTTTATTTTTATGATTTGAGAGGAAAAAAGTCGTGAAGGAGGTGTTATGATATGGAGAGCAGTTAGTTACTTTGGAACAATTGGGGTCGTAACAATAAAAATGACTGCAGGGAAACAAATTTTTTTTCAACTTCTGGACCGATTTTATTCTTTGATTTGTTGAATTTGTATCTCTTCGAATAACAGAATAACTTTGAAAATTTCGAAAACCATGCATTGAAAAAAAGACGAAAAGCACAAAAAAATGAAATCTCTATACAACACCATCTCTAATACACGAAAGGTCTTGAAAAAAGTGCTTGTTTCCGCAGAAAAAAGCGTAAGATACGGAAAAAACAAACAAAGTCACAGAGACAAGCGTGGAGTTGCGGAAGAGAGTGTAAAAAGTCGCAGAAAAATATGAGAAATACTATGATAAAAAGCGCGAAATTCCTTGCAAAAAAAAGCGGAATAATGATGAAAAATCGTAGAATTTCACATAGAATAGCAATTAAGCTCATGACAAAATTTTTTAGTACCCCGTAAAGAAAAGCAAAAAAAATTGCGAAAAAAGCATGAAAAGGCGCAAATTTCCACGGGCAAGTACAGTAAAAAGCACGAAATACCATGGATAAAATCGTGGAATAATAGTGAATGAAATTTTGAACACCACGCTTTTTTTCTATGACTTTCCATGCTTTTTCATTCTCGAGTATTCCTCGCTTTTTTTCGCGACTTTTCACGTTATTTCCTTAATTTTTAACACATTTTTTACATGTTTTCTCCTCGTTATTCCGCATTGTTTTATGTTTTTCACATTAACATGCCCAAACTGTATTATTTGGCCTGCTAACGTTTCGAAAAAACTTTTAACTATTTTGTCTATGGTCCAAGTGGAAAAACAAAAAATATTGTGTAAGTATTCAAGAGCAATTGAATGAAATGATTTCAAATACTAAAATTATGCCCATAACTGGAAATTAAAGAATACAAATCTTGCAGTCAGTTTATCGAGCTAATTTTATAAAAATTTAACTACAAAATAAAAATTAATGTGCAGATCAGGACAACATCTGCTGGGTCAGCTTGTATTATATTAAAATTAAATTGTAGAAGGAAGACTGCCTGTTTCTTTTTTAATAAAACCAAAATTATTAAAATCAGGTGCCGGTAAGGTAGAAATAGAGCAATAGAATTCATGTTTAAGTATTAATATAATGATGGTTCCAAGGAGCTGTCAGTAACTTAAGTACGCTACGTTCAAGAACATGGTTCTCATTTATAATAGTTTTTGTTCAAGAACAAAATGGTTTCCTTTCATTTCAAATTGATTTTTGTGTTGAAAAGGCAACTGATCAAATTTAGGCTTTAAACCCATAACACAGACAGCATCTAAATTTCGCATAGCTAATGTTCCAATCGAGGACACAGTTCAAATACTGCTGAATCTCTTTCAATTTTAATTTAAAGTGCTTTTTATACATATATGTATGTAGGTACATTATTTGACCAACGGATAAACGAATATAAAGCTCCGAAATAAACAAACAAGTTCACTAAACTCAGTCGATATAAAGGGTTCATCTGCGGCCAGATGCGTTTTGAAAGCTAGCCATACCTGTACTCATAGAGAAAATACCTATTCAATACAATTCATTATTTTGATTGAAGCAAATGTTTGCTTCGAGAACTCAAAAGGCCGTCAATGAAAATAAATGTAGAACGAATTTAAGCTCACCACTACCACCACATCACAGCACTCGTCAACTAAAACCCATTAGATATACTATCGTCATCATCATCATCTCTATAGTCTGCATCATAGTTGTGCCAAATTGAATGGAATGTTCCAACAGTTTTTATGAAAACAGATAACTTCATAAGTATAGAATACCCACCTAAAAAATATCCATTTCTTAAATTTTTTTCAAGTTGGACTTCCTCTTTTTAATTTTTTTTTTATTTTTGTTTCATGAATTCAATGTCTCTTTTTCATAGAGCTCTTCTATACAACAAAATATTAAGAAATCAACCGAACAGGTAAAGAGGCCATAAATTGTCCCGGACTAAGACTGAAGCAGAGCCCTGAGCCTATGAAAGAAGCAAACTTCTAGGTAGAGATTTCAAGGATTTTCGGTGTAGTTTTAGTTTCTACAAGAATCAGCTTTCAAATTTAGCGGCGTTAATTGTACCATTATTTAAAATTGGAGTGCCATTGGGTTGGATATACCCCAACTGATGGCAACTCGACAAAGTGCAAAGTTGAGATATGTTTGGGGGAGCATGCTGCCCCTCTGCAACCGCCATGCTTGGGATCAGTATTTGAGGTAGGAGAGGTGAGGATTTGAGGTAGAGGTGCGAGGTTGGGTGAATGCAAAGTTTTATCTGTCATAATTTTAAATTTACGCTCACCTGAGTCGGGATATCTTGACCTGCTGAAGCTTATATCTTGATTCGTTCCGAAATATGGTGAAGACAAAAATTTTAAACGAACGTAGATATACACACACACAGACATCTTTCTAAAACCTCAAAACGTCGAAAAATGTCAAAATGTTCACTTCGACAAATCGAACAAATCACAATAACTTCCAATGGGAAGTTAAAAATGTGAGATTTATTTTAAGATGCTCAATTTTCTTGCTTTAAAAGAAACTTTATATGGGATTTTTTTCCAAGTACAAAGTTAAACTTTACGAAAACTTCAAACTGAAATTTTTATTTTAGAATGAACATTTTCAAGCTCAAATATCTCGACTCTTTTCATCAACGATTATGAAAATGCTTCATTCATTCTAAAAAATACTCAACTATACACCTTTCATTTGATACCAAAACCATTCGTATATACACTATAGGCCAATAATGCTTCAAAGTGAAACGGGTGTTGCCTTTCGGCATTTTCAATATGGCTTGCGGCCTTACAACCATACACATTGTGTTCATATTTTATTCCGACACTGGTCATAACGAAGCATTTCTTGATTCATTCATCTTTTACAACGACCAGCATCCATAACCAAAATTCACTTCAACCACAGCAGCAAGTCTCTTTCCATCTATAAATAAAAAGGTAAAGGGTCCTCTGCTCCTCTTCATCTTCTCAATTCATTCAAGGATTGGCTCTACTCTTCTTTTTTTTTTTTGTTCTTTCATACTCTTGTACCTATACATATTTTGAAATTTTCTTGCAAAGCTTTTTTCATTTTATCTTTTAAAAAGAAAATATGAAAACATTCACCTCATAAAAGAAAAACAAAAAAAAGAGCCTCTAAAGAGAAAAGCAAAAGGCAATTTATTTTTTTTTTTGTATACTTCTGCCATTTAAAGGATTCTTTCAGCCGGGGCTTTTCTTTAATTTTTATGTTGGCTTTTCAGATTGTTTTTTTTTTTTTTTTGCATAGGTACAAATTGGACACGAAAATGCACTGCTTTGAAATGAAGCATGAACAAAGATATTTCGGTTCACCTTATAAAAAAAATATGAACCTTTTATATTCCTATGTAATAGTTGATGAAAAACTTAAGAAATAAAATATGAAAACTTCAATAAAAATCTATGAATAATTTCATTTTAAAAGAAATTGAATAAATCTTATAATTTTCAGCCGATTTCTGCAAATATAACAAGGTCATGGATTTTTCCTAATATTAAAATGTCAAAGAAATTCAAAATGTTCACTCCTTGCAAGAAATTTATATCTGTATTGAACTTTAAAAAAGACAAGGTTTGCCATAACGTTGAAAATTACTAAATACAAATCATTGCAAATCCTATATTGAATTTGAACCCTTTGATTTGACGTTATTCGAGGTCAACATATTTATTTAATCGTTTTATGTATAGTCTTTTCTTACTTAAAAATAAACTAAAAATAATTGAATTTTGTTTTGCAAATCCTACATCAGTAGTTGTTGATTACGTAATTTTGAGTAGAATAAAATTAGTTTACAGCCGATGTTTTCACAGAGTACCACTAAACTAGCATCGGTACTAGTCCTTAAATTAGCTTAAGGGCTGTCCGTAAAATATTTAAACGCTCAATTATTGTACACTTGTGCAGTACACTCAACACTTGGACTAATACCGTTCCTTGCGGCTAAGGAATATTATTTGAATTAATGAAAATCATTTGCTGAAAAGTACACAATTCACGCAAAAGTTTTTCATTCGTAGCAACCGTATTACATTTGATCCAACTTATAATTCTATTACAGCAAACATAATGCAAAACAGTTGTTTATTCGTTTGAAGCTCATTTTCATGTGTTGATTGCGGCAAACGAAATTGCTTCCACGTCTAAACACCTTTTCGTTTACTAAAAAAATCTAGTGTTTGCAGCAAACGAATGAATAAATTGCGAAGAACATTTCCAGAAAGTTGTTTGTTGCAAAAAATTTTGCTCTTAGTGTAAATATACAATTCATTTGCAACAAATGATTGCTGGAAATTTTTTTCTTAATAATTGACTCTATGCTTGTTTTTTTTATATGCATTCTACCCTTGAAAAAAGTTATCTAGTTTTTGGCTGAATGGCACCACCTTTGCTTCGAAAGTGAGGGGTCAGGGGTCGCACGTTCAATGACGCGCATTACGTTGAACCTTTTTTTTTTATTAGGTGGTTCGCGTAATGTGTTTAGCACAAAATAATTGAAAGTTTGCTGCAAACAAAGGGTCGTTTGACGCAAACGATTCGTTCTATCATTTTTTTATGCATTACAAGCTAATCATAAACTATATACAGTTCGTATGACAACATACTCGCTTCGTAAGAGAAGGGTGTCGCAAACTGAGACCAATTATATGAAGGCAGTGCTCAAAATGCAAAATTGAAATTAAGGATTTCTGAAAAAAGAAGTGCTTAGGTGCAAAGCTGACTTTGCTTATCAGAATATAAAGTTTTTTTTAAAGGTACTAGTCTAATGGAGAAATAAGATCTGTCATTGAAAAATTAAAAAAAAAAAATTTATCATAAATTAAAAAGTGAAAAAAATATTTTGGCATTAATTCAAGGATAGTAAATATGAAAAAAGTGTTTTTATCAAAATAAAACAAATACTTCAGAATTAAATTAATATTAACGAAACATATTTTTTAAAAAGCTTAAAAAACTTTTTTTTTCATTGCGCGAGAGGCTTTTAAAACTGAATATATTTTCTACTAGAAATATTGCCTTTTCAGTATCAGAAGTCAAAAGTGAAAGCCTCTTGCACAAATTGGAGAAAAATTATTTTAAACTTTTTACAAAATATCTTTAGTTTTTTTATTAATTTAATTGTGAATTATTTGTTATTGCAAAAACCGTTAATTTCAATTTTGTATTTTGAGAACCCATTGTGTGTCGGTTCAATCACTGGGTGTTACTCTGATTTTTTTGTATCGTTCGCAAAAAGTGTTTAACCCAATCGAATTTATCAATTTGTCCTGCAAACAAAAAGTTATTTTGACAATTTTTTCGTTTACCGCAAACGATTGGTTTTCTCAGTGAGTTTTGTACGTGTTTTGAATAAACAGAGTTGATGAATTGTTGAAAATAGTGTTAATTAGGTGTTTTAACTATTTATAACTATAAAGAAATCGTTTTGTGTGTATTTTGTAAGGCTTGGAGAGCTTTCGTACAGTCAAACATGGGGCACATTCGTACAAAAACTCCTTGTTGACGATATAAAATGAGAAATACATCAACTTTAAATTATGATTTCTTGGAGAACAATAGAGTTATCGAAATGTGTATATGAATAAAAATGTAAAATTGGTTTTTCAAGAATTTTATTGTAAAACTAACCTTTTTTTTTTAAATCTAGTTTTTAAAAATATAAAAAAACTTCTTGCTAAAAAAAATGCCGAATTGTAGGACCTATTTTTTCTTATTCTTAATTTCTTATACATATAAAGCAAGTAAAAAAACACCAAAAAAAAACTTAACTTAATTGCAATCAACAGTGTTAAACAGCTTTAACACCCTCATTACATGCCGTTTCTACCATTCTCTTCCTCATCCTTTTAAAAGCATTGTTGGAACATCAGCTTACATTTTTAGATATTTTCCCCGTTTAAATTACATAAATATACACATGAATATGTTATGTTCCTTATACACCATCGGAACAACATGAGGTGAGCGTGCTCATTATATGAGTATCACAGTTTCACAGTAGCAGCATCCAAGATACAGTAACATAAATGTGGCATATAATAGTCCATGAGCGAGGAACATAGGTATAGTAGAAATGGAATACAATCCATGAGTGCTTTTTGCATGCCCGTTTACATTGCTTAGCTTCGTCATATCCCATATCCGCCCGCCATAGACGCATGTGATTACAAAGTTACCGCTCTGACTCTTTTAACCATCCCCCCATATCGTTATACCATACCTACCACTATTATATATACATAAAAGAACGTATATAGTGTCTCCCCGTATATTATAATAGAATGTAACATGACCTCAATGTTATGGCTTGAAAGTGAACTGGTAAGACATTATAATATGCTACTGCTACTGCTACTGCTTCTGGTTTCTGGCATATAGTTGCGAAAGGGGCATGGAAATTGAGCATAGGGTTGATAGTTAGTTTAGGTATACTAACCTCACTAGGTAGAGCTACATAGGGTGAGTGAATTTTGCTAAAAGCCATTAGGTATAAAATTTTGAGTTCTAATAATATGTAGGTATGTTTGAGTCCCTGCAGGATGTTGCCATAATAAAGGTAGGAGGTTTTCGATGTTTATAGACTTTGATTCGAATTATTGAATTCGATTCATGATTTTATAGCGATATTAAAGCAAAAAGTTTTTTTTTTGAATACCAAGGACATAGGCACAGTTAAAAACGCATTTCTACCAATGGCGCATCCAGAAAAAAAATTTAGGGGGCTTGAATATCTGAATTCCCTCTAAATCTCTAAGAATTACGAAAAAGTTTCTATTAATCATGTGCTTTATGATGAAATCACCTAAGAAATGACATGATTTTGGAGGCCCCTCCTCCCTCAATACGCCACTGATTTCTACTATAACTCGTCAATAGCCATAAATTTATTTTCTAAAATTAGTGAACTGAGTGAAGCCTGATTTAGCTGTACCTGTAGTAAATATGGAATACAAGAAAATATCCTTGTTAAAGTGTCAAATTCATAAATTCTTTCCTGCCAAAAAGAAAAAAAAAAATCTTTCTAAGCCTAACGCACTGTTGCAAAAAATATTTGTTTGTCAAAATATTTTCCGCGAAATTAAATTAAAAGCTAAAAAAAAAATGTTCAACTCTTTCATTGACCAAAATCAGATTATAAAAGAGGGGACAAACTTTAGACGGTGGTGGTGTGATAAGATTTTATCCTACAAATCCTTTCTCATGTTGCAAGTCGAAAATGACAGAAAGGTAGATGGCAAATAATTTAATTCAAGACTTTTTTTCTTCTTTAGAATGGGGGGTTCCACAGGAGTTACGCTTTTCTGTCTGTTTGTTCACCCTCAGTGTTTTTTTTTTCAACATTTTTTTCTTGCCAAAATCTTTTTGGCTTTTTTTTGGAAGATTTTTGTTTTCTTTTTTCGTTTGAAAGGATAAGAAGAATCTTTTGGGATAGTTTTTTTTAGGTATCATAATTTAAATTCAAGTACAGCCGAAGGTCTTTCCAAATGAAACTTAAGGAATTAGTCTTCTGCAATAATTGTCGTCGTTTGCAAGGATTGTCTATAAGAGCTATGGTCTATTCAGATGGTTGAAATTAAAACTCTTAATTTGTAGAAAAATATGCTTCCTTGAGTTTGACTAATTGAATTTAATTAGAAAGAATTTAAATGGGTTTAATTAGATGGTATATTAAGCAGAAATCTTATGGAAATATTTTTTTGTTTCTCGTAGCAGAGGAACAAATTAATATGCACGTAGGGGTATTCATTATGATGGAAAAGATATATTTATTAATGTTAGTTACAATGGTATATCAGTGGAACGAAAGGGATTTGTAATTTCGGTTTGAAATTGTGTATAATAGAATAATAGTATAATAAAATAATATTGGTATATTATATTGTATATTTTAAGCATATTTCAACACAGAGAACTATTAGGCTGTTTCGACTAGAGCAAATGAGATGATTTCGATCAAATTTTCCAAATGAGCTTCCAAATGAGATAATTTCCTATACATATTTCATATCTGAAATGAGATAATTGCACTTCATTTGCACGAAATTAGTTCGAATTATCCTTGACACGAACCCATTTCTGAAATTTTTGCATTGTGAATTGGTAACAATAATTGTTTTCTGTATAGGAGAGAAGGAAACAAACGGTATTGCAGATACAAAGCAGTTTTTAAGAAAGAAGAGTCAGATATTTAAAACAGCAAATGAGCTGTCAAACGAAATGAAATAATTTGTAATGAAATCACTTTTTATGAAATTTGCCAAATTATCTCATTTGGGCTATAGTCGAAACAGGCTATAAGGCTACAAACTTAATAATTTCCAGAATTCTAAACTATCTTGTATTCAAAACAAGGAAACATAGAAAACATTTGCCAAGAACCTTGTTGATTAGACTTTATATTTTTTTTAATAAAGAAAACTCAAAACTGACCCAAAGTAATGAAACGAAACTGTTACTTATAGTTGAATCTATGTTTATCTTTATAAGTTTTTATTTATATCATAATACACACAACAAACTTGAGAGTGATTTGAGTGAGGAAATGTTTGCGTAATGTTTCTGTTGACAGGAAGTATAAACTTGGACATAACTTAAAATGTATTGAGATTAAATCGGTTGTTTGTGTCCAGCTTGCTTTGCCTATAGAGAGTATGAGAAGAATTCAAGTGTTACTATAGGTAAAGTATGTTTTGCAGGGTTTGTCCACAAAGCAATATTCACTTGGAGTTAAGGAAGTCAAATTTAAGAAAAAACTCAGTCTTAAGATACATTTCTTGGCAAAACAAAAAAAAAATAGTTTGGGATGTTTATTTCTTTGAATAAATTTAGAAAATGTTGTCATAAGAAGTTTTAACTGTCAATATTCAACAAAAATTCGTCTTAGATTTTTGAATTTTATGTAGGTACATGATTTAGGGGGCAAATTTTTTCAACTTTCATCGCCTTTAATCTATATGATTATTGTCCAAAAAAGTGGTTTTAGTCATACCGTCTGTGCGTCCATATGTACAGAGAGCCACAGCCAAAACGGGTTGACGGATTTGTTTGATATTTGGTACAGATTACTTTTTTGTAATTTCCAAGGTTAATTTTTTTTATCGTTCGTTTTTTTCATCTCGATTAGAACGAATACTCCGATACCTCCCATATAACGGTTTCGAGTTATTGGATTTTTCTTGGAAACGCCTCTAACGATTTCGATGAAACTTAGTGAATGTTTTGTAATAAGTAATTGTAACAATACTGCATTTTTAGTTTTTCTCAACAAATTCTAATAAAGGAAATATGATAAACACACTTTGCGGGAAATTTTCCATAATTTTTAGTTATTTCCGTATGTATCATTACAGGCTTAATTGATTTCTTTCAAAACTTGTCACCATCAGGTTATTTTGTTCGGAATCCCGAAAAATTCTTTAAAATTAAAAATTTGCGCAAATTTTTATAGAATTTTTCGGGATTCCGATTTCAGGATTTTGAGTTTTCTGGATTTTGGGTTTTTGAGATTTTGGGTTTTCGGGATTTGGACCCCAATCCATTTTTTCTTAATATACAAATACATATAATAACTTTGAGCTACACGAGCGAGCTCGTACGATCAGTCGTGCATTTTATTTTTAAAGCCTCTTATGCAAAGTTTTTAAAAATACATAACTAAATAAATAAGAAATGCATAAGAAAAATATAAAAATCAATGCTAAAATGTCTCATATAACTTATTAGTGACATTTGATCTTTTTGATAAATTGATTTTTTAACAATAAAAACTAAAGTTTTAGATTAAAACCAAAAATTTTTTTTT
This sequence comes from Meliscaeva auricollis, assembly GCA_948107695.1. NCBI lineage: Eukaryota > Metazoa > Arthropoda > Insecta > Diptera > Syrphidae > Meliscaeva > Meliscaeva auricollis. The sequence continues at coordinate 21,401,062 of OX403616.1, read as the reverse complement.
GAAGATAGTCACAACAGCGTCTAGTAGCGATAAGTTGATTTGCTGAAACGTAAACTGTAGCTTTTAGAGCAAGTCGGTTTAGTTTAAAGACAATTGTTATAAGGGTGATTGAAATTAAACAATACTTAACTTAAGTAAGAAGCTTCCGTATAAAAAAAAAACCTTAAAATATGGTTTAGTCGTTGAAGAGAAAGTTAAAAATGATACCAAATGGAGGTACAGTAAGAAAAATGTTTACGAACATTTCTTTCATTTCAAAGGTGTGACCTTACTAACAAAAGTAGAGTCTAGTTCGATTTTTCTTACGAATCCTAAACTTGATCTTTTATAGTACCCAAAATAGCAAGTAAAATCAGCTTTGTTTTGGAGTCAACATTTGAAGTTTTTGAGTTGAGAAATATGAGTATTTGGGTTTAATTTAAACTTCGAAAGTTCTTAGTGGCAGTATTTCATGATATTAACACGGGGGTGATTGTTAAAATTCCACATTTTCGACTCCCTTGAAACAATACTCTTTTGATTCTCTCATCTATTTACAGAAAAAGCGCTCATCTCAAATTTTTTTCCATTTCAATTATTTTTTCCTGTTTTAGGTATACTATCAACTTATTTATTTAATTTATTTAATTTATTTTATTTATTTTATTTATTTTATTTATTTTATTTATTTTATTTATTTTATTTATTTTATTTATTTCATTTATTTTATTTATTTTATTTATTTTATTTATTTTATTTATTTTATTTATTTTATTTATTTTATTTATTTTATTTATTTTATTTATTTTATTTATTTTATTTATTTTATTTATTTTATTTATTTTATTTATTTTATTTATTTTAATTATTTTATTTATTTTTACGTTCATACCATTTTGTCTTACGATTTTTGTTTGTATTACGGATTACTTTGAAATTTAATTCTCTTGCAAAATGGTTGCTGTCCTTGCTTTTAATGACTTGAAGATAAAAAAGTGTTTGTGGAGTTATAAAATCCTTCGTTTTAAGAACACACTCAACCTAGAATTTATAATTGACTGTCTATTCCGTTTTCCAAACAATTTAAAACCTTCCATTTTCAATTCACCTGGAAAAATAGCACCCATAAATTCGTTTTATATTCATCCTAAATATTTAACTCTTCCAATTCCCGCCACACGCTTCAGACTCTTGTCCTTTATTTTTTTTTTCTTTGAATTTTGTATAGTATATGCCTTGTATAACAAGAAAATAAGTCCCCCGAAGGAAGAAATATTGCACCAGTTTACCTATAAAGTTCAAATTTTTAATTTTACATTAGTGCAGTGGGTCGGTATTCTGAATAGGTAGTGTGACGACAAAGACTATGCTGAGGACGACGACTCCTTTAGTCTATAGAGAACTCCTATATTCGTACAACCGAATAGTTCTATTAGATATTTTTTTACCTACCTCTACTACCTATCTTTAAACATAACCTTCTTTAGGACTTTTCCTGGCCTTATAGCTACCTAGAGTTGGTAAAGTGAAAAAGATTATCCTGGGGTTGTTTATAAAATAGCAAAATCCAATGAATATCCAAGTGCATTTCAACGTTCTCTACTCTATTATAAACCCCCTAGGGAGAGCTCACATATACATACCCACTTAGATCCAGCACGGGTAGTCAGTCAGTCAGAGCCAACTCCCCTTGATCAGCTATTCATTTGAAGATAAAAAACTTTAAAAAATAAACTTTTAAATGGTTCAGGAAATATAAGAGATACAAAAAAAAATCGATGTACTATCGTGCCTCGTTTACGTGTTTAAAGAAAAATTCTCGGTTTCGTGTCCTTTTTTCTGTTTTTTATTTTTGACATCAATTTTATTGATAGTAACACGCTTAAGAAAACCAAACCACTAACATCAAGCTACTTTCTTTGTTGATATAAATAATTTTCGGAAGATGCTTTCGGAAAAGTGTTATTTTTTGGACGGTAGAACTTGGTATGGCCAGCACGGCAGTAAACAAGACTGCATTATGTGAAAGAGGTCTATTTTTGTTTTCCGTCGAATAATGCATTTATACATAATATAAGCAAGGGACAGTTTTTGACCTTAATGGATTACTTTTGTATGAATAGAATTATTAAGGAACGCTTTGTTTTGCTAAAAAAAAGAACAGGTTACAAAAATGGTTTTGTAAACTAAGAGGAATTCTCAGTTCAGGGGTTGTTTAGTTTTAGATTTTTTTTACAAATCAACTTAACTCACCAAAATACAATTTTTCCTTTCATTTAGGGTTAATTTCTTTAATATTTTCTGTACACACGTCTTTGTTGGCTCATGGGATTTAGGGGAATAAATTATTGAAATTATATGGGTTCTTTTATTTGTGTGCTTTTTTTTTAAATAATAACTTGCGATACACTATCTAAAATCGAACTTCCAAAAGATTTACTCAACTTCAATTGATAGGTAAAGGGTTTTCCAACAAGGATATGACAACTTTGAATTTAATTTGTGAACGTCACCTTTCACTAATCATCAGAATGTCGTTGTCAATTTATTCACAAAAACTCAATATTTTCATCATGGTAAGGTACACGATTGAGCAACGTCTGAAAATTATTGAAATTTGCTACCGAAATTCTGAGTCGGTGATCGTGACTTCAAGAGCGTTTGCTCCAATTTTCTCTCGTAATTCCTAGTAGACAGGCAATAGTAAGTTTAGTGCAAAATTTTGAGTCTACATATTCGTTGTGTGACGTTGCCGTGACAGTAAGACAACGGGTTGGCCGAAGTGTCGAAAATATCGCTGCTGTTCAGCTTTCAGGCGTCCGTAGAAAACGATCAAAAACAGTCAATTCCACAGTGTTCTCAAGAATTTGGCATCGCCCAAACCACATTATGGCGCATTTTGCGTAAGGATATTGATTCACACCCATGCAAGATCAAGCTGGCTGACGCAAGAATTTAAGCCGATGAACCATTGGACGTGACGTACGTTCTCCAATTAGCCTCTGGAGAAGGTACGCCAAGATGATGAATTTCATCGTAAAATAATCTTTATTGACGAAGCTCATTTTTGGCTCAATGGGTTCGTCCTTTAGCAAAATATGCGTTATTGGTCTGATGAAAATCCACATTTGCTTCATGAAACACCACTTTATCCACAAAAAATAACAGTTTGGTGTGGTTTGCATCTGGTGGCGTTATGGGCCATAATTTTTCGACGACGATAACGATCGTCACGTTACTGTAAATGGCCAGCGTTATCGCGCCATGATTACTGATTATTTTTATCCCGAACTGGAAGATATGGACTTGGACGACATGTGTTTTCAAGAGAATAGTGCCGCAGACCACACAGCACACCTTACAATCAATTTAATTTAATTTAAAAATTTAATCAATTTAATGAAGAGTAATGAAGAGAACGATGCAAACGTGCCCGCGGTGGTCGTATTTATAAACGAAGTCGAGTTCTATTCATAAATGTTTTGATTGTACTTTAAGCCGATAGTAAAATTTTTCTAATATATCGAATGGCTTGCGTCTCATTTCGAAAAAATCCTTATTGGAAAACTCGTTATGACCCTTAGAGCTAAGAATACATTTTCAAATGTCAGCAAGAATTATCTGTCATACCTCATACAAATAAAAACAAACAAAACTCAAAAATTTTTATGAAAATGAGTTTTGAGTTCAAACATTTTCAATTTTGATTTTCAATTTAGCTATTCGATAGAATAAATAACTGAGTGATTAAAAAATTCAATGTTACTATCTGATTCAAAGGTGTGCATTCCAAGAGGCCTTCCGCCACTAATTAGAAGTCAAATAAATCATAATTGCCTACTTTATAATTTTCTAAAATTACCTTAAATTCTACTTAGTAATATTTTTAATGATATTTTGTATTAAAGATAATTTTTAAATCAAAATTTCTATGAACTCTCGGTAAAACACCATGCATCGGTATATAGTTAGTAATTGAAACTATAAACTTTTCTTCTTAAAACTTTTTCCACACCTTAACACTTTTAACCCCTAACAAAGTGAAATGCTACGTAAATGGCTTTCATTTTGCTTTAAAATGAAATTACAAGAATTTAATTAACCCTTAACCTGACTAAACTCTGTGTGCAAAAAGAAAATAATACTAAAATAAAAATAAAAAAAATATTAGAAAAGGTAGAAAACTTTACTCCCTGCGGAACCAAGAACATGAACTAATTTCCAAGACCATTTTTCTCTCCTCCTGACAAAGAAGGAAAATTCTCAAAAAAAAAAATATAAAAAAGGAAAAAAATAAACTTCACACACCCCTTAACACAAGCAATCATATAAAAATAGTGGAGCTAAGAAAGTTTCTCATAATTCATTTCTTGGACAGTTAAAACGTTTTCCATGCATCATCCTTTTGCTGAAGGTAAATATACATACATACATATGTAATGTACCTTGGTATTAGTAGGGCAAAGATGAGTTAGGTGAAGACAGGCTAAAATTTGTGTAAGAAATTTCACTTAGAGCAAAAACATTCAAAGGAAAATTGAAATCAACCTAGAAATGTTTTCGAAGAAAATAAATGTATTTTAGTATGCAAAAGGAGCCAGGGTATGACCTGGTACGACAATTTCAATCACTCTTTAAGATGTAGATTTGTACATTCTACGTGTACTGCATTTACACACGTTTAAGGCCCAAATTTGAATACAAGATTGTTTATGTATATTTTGAATATAATGTACATAGGCTAAAGGCAAGTATGTGTACTATGTTTGTTTTACATTGATAGATATAGACCTTTCAAGTTTCCTTAAAATTCAATTTATATTTAGAAAAATTGAGGTTCGGCCTAGTATTAACATAATACATAAATGGGTGCACTCCAGTCAGTGTTCCACACAAAAAAAATGAGTTCCTTATGTAATTCGTAATTTTGGTCGAAAGTAATTATTTCATTTTCCCCCAGATCAGATTCGGATTGTATTTTCTTTGAAATTTACATTTACATATTATAACAGAAACAAAACACAAAACTAGATCTTGTTTTTTTTTGTTATAGGTACTTGAAATTTTGAAAGAAAATCCAACCCGGTTCAGATCTGGTGCAAAATGCATTTTTTGCTCGCTATCTTTAAAACTTTAATAATGAAACATTGAAGCACAAAATGTTGATAAAATACAAGCATGTGGCACATGATTTAAGAGTAATTTTATACGTTGAATCCAAAGACGTTGAATCAAATGATATTGGAAAAATCTACAGCCCTTTTTCATGTATAACCTTGTGTAATCAGTACAACAGTAAACATATCACCGACACTGTTATACTAATTTAGAGGACGTCGCAGCCGAATATATGACTTCAATGGTTGCTTGACTATTTGTTATGATTGCTAAATTTGTGGTAAGATCTGGATTTAGTTTAAGGATTCTACATGCATCCCTAATTGTACTACTGCTGTGTACGTCCAGTAGATCATTTTTGATTGGAAGCCCCATTTTTTACCAAATGTTTTACTACAGGCATAGAAGGCTATGCAGGCCTTTCTTAACCTTTCTTCAATGTTTACTATACAGTTTAATTTCGGGTCGAGTATAATGCCGAGATATTTTGAACTGGAAGAGAGTGATAGAGTTTGCCCGTTCAGCTTAGATAAAGTAAAGGGAGGTATTTAAGGTTTAGTAGTAAACAGCATCAGTTCAGTTTTGCTTTGGTTAACATCTAGTCCACATCTCGTGGCCCAGTTGCTAACTTTCCTTAAAGCAGTTTTCGTAATTTCACTGATCACGGGATAACTCTACCTAAGCATGCTTGATTAAAACTTTGTTCCTATTGAATTTCATAATTATAACATTAAGTTCCAGTAGATAAATATTTTAACACATGTTTTGGAACACCACCACACACACCACACCTTTACTTTTCCTCAAAAAACACATTTTTTCCGTTTCTGTAAGTATATATTTTTAGGAATTATTTTAAATCTATGTTGGGAATGACTAATAAAATATTCATGCCAAATTTGATGAATGCACCATACATTTTGAAGTTTACTATTGTACTGATTAAACAAGGCGATACATTATAAAGGGCTGTAACTTTTTCCAAGGTCAGTTGACCGTGTGGTCAACTGTGTGGGCATAATGGCTAGCAAAAAATGCATTTTGCACCATTAGATGTTTCCAATTTTTTATTGTATCAAAAGGGAAACCATCAACGAACCGAAAAATCCCAATTTCGTCTATGTGGAAACTAGCTAGTTCCAATAAAACCCTATACAACGTATACTTATTGATGACATTTTAAACTAACTATTTTTCACATCCAGAATTCTTTTGTATTCCTCGTGTACTTTTACACCATATGTTTTCAAATCACGTGAGTGTGAAAAGATATCGCGGAGTTTACAGTCAAGTCCAAAAATTAGGGGCAGTTGAATGCTCATAACTCATCTTCTACCCTTGAAACCATAGGTTCTATGAAAAAAGCAATGCAATTTTTATGCATAAGCTACAACTCTTAAAGGTGATAATTATTCAGAAACAAACAAAATACTTCAAGAAACCACTTCCCCGATTATTTATAAATTTTTTTTAATTTTCCTAAAATAACATTATTATTTTTTGGATTTTGTCGAAAACTGAAAAAACATTTAAGCATCTAGTTTTTAAATTTTAATCAAAAATTCATAAGTGCATTTTGAGCACTAAAACAAAAATACTGCTTAGTATCACAAATTTTTGAAAAAAAAAATTAGTAGAGACAGTTAGCTGCCAGAGGGATAAATTAATCGGATTCATAAACAATCAGATAGTAGGTAACATTGAATTTTTCAATTATTTAGTTATTTATTCTATAGAATAGCAAAATTGAAAATGTTTGAACTTAAAAGTCATTTTCATACAAATTTTTGATTGCTCTTTGTTTTTATTTGTTGTAAGGCTGTCGGATTTTTGAACAGGTATAAGGAATAATTTTTGTTGGCACTTGAGAATTTATACCCAGAAATATTTTTTAACAAGCTCTGAAATGAGCAGATAAGTTTATTCGACTATTGAAATAATTATTCCAAAGAATACGTAATATCTGACTCTTGAAAAATAGATTTTTGCTATATCTAATGAATAAGTAAGTACTAACTGACTGTTAAACTGACTATTGAAAAACATAGAGCTATAAAAAGCTTTCAAAAAAGATTCGCTATGAGTCAAAAATTGCAAAAAAAACTCTTTTATATAAGTTTTTCGACTTTCGAATAACCTCAGGAACTAATAAAGACCAGTGCCAATCCAGTTTTCAGAGGGCAAAAGTTGAAAAAATTATTAACAGAAAAAAAAAAATACAGTGGGAAAATTTAGCAAAAATGGTATATGAAGGGGAAAGCATAAATAACCCACCAACAGATTGGGGGGAAAGGGGTGGGTGGGCGAAAAAGTGAGGTGGGTGTCGCAAATCGTGTTTTTGTACGATTTCTATCTAAAACCTCGTACCGAAAAATTCAATGCAAGAGATTTGCATTGCATTGTAAAAAGATGATGTGAAAAATGCCAGAAACTATTTTTTTTGTTTTTGATTTGTATCTTTTTCAAAAATAGTAAGATCTTGGTGAAACTTGTTTTAAGGTACATTGATATATTTTTTACTGTTACACCTTTTTTCAGTAAAATATTAATTGTGTTTTTGACGAATTTATTTTGGAAAAAATAGCCAAATTTTCAATTAAAAAAAGTCGACGAAAAAAATTTTGATTTTTCAAAATTTTTTTGGTTAAACCCTCCTTTAAAAAGAACATTGTCACAAATTGAAAGAAAAAAAAAGAAACAAAAAAACACATTTTTAAAATTGATTTTTCCATAAATGTAATATTAGCCCGCAATGAGAAGAAAGTCATTGAAGTCATCGAAACCAAATTAAACCTTTGCAAAATATTTTCATTTTATTTTAACTAATTTTTCCTACTTCCATATCCTGCTAATATTTTTTTTTTTTTGTTTCCAAAAATTATTGGCACTGGTGTAGTAGGTATAAAAATTAACAATTCTTTATTTTTTTTTTCGTTCGCTTGTCTCACACAAGACACAACACATATGTAGATCATACCAAAACAATAATATTAAGATTGTTAACTTTAAATTATAAATGAATTATGGGTTTATGGGAAAGGTGAAACATTGCCTTGAGGTAACAAACAAAAAAAATAAAACAAAACCACACCATAAACAAGCCTGAAATTTTTTTTCTCATATTCTTGCAGTTTATTTAAAAACAAAAGCTCTAAGTGACGTTGAAGGATATTATACAAGAAAATGGATCATCATAAGTAAATTTTACGTTTAATGTTACCCAAGCAATAAGGAAACTGTTTGCATGGGAATGGCCGATGGTAAATTTAATTTCGTTTTTGCTTCATGAATCATGACAGCCACTTAATCCTGCCACACTTATGGTGATAGCACATATTTTATTACACTGTATGTGTACATACATATATACATACACTATACATATAGCATATCATGATATAGGAATGATATACTTGTGCTTATATATGCTGCGAATAGCTTGCTGGGATTTATCAGAAGAGACGAGTCGAGTCTCGGGTAAAAGATTCCTGTGGATAACCAACGGGTATTTTAGAAATGCACAATTATTTTTTGTTATCTTTACTCCTTGTAGCAACAAAAACCCAAAAAGGACGATACTGCACGCAAAAAAGGATCCTACTATATATACATCAAGGGCTGAGTGGGTTGTTAGAGAGTCTGCTTGTCAGAAGAAGTAACCTGTGGGGTGGATGAGTAATTGAATGGGTAGGTCTCTTTTAGTCCGTTATGTGAACGTATAGGTATATATCGCTCTCAGGGTGCCGCTAGCACAAAAGTTGTTGTTCGGTCCTTGCCACCCCACAATACTTCTTCGTCTGTTATGTTCAAAAATTTTTGACGGCAAAAAAAAGAAAACAAACTTTCATATTACTTTCATCTTTTTTCATGACAAACTTTTTTGCCGCACATGCATGGACTATAATAATTGAAAGGGTGGAATCACCTCCCCTCATCTCGATAACAAAGTGGGCAAACTATCTGACAGAAGAGTTTCAAGGTTTTTTTTTTATAATTTGGTAACACGGGGTGTTTGTGAAGCGGTTTTCTTATAGTCTTTGAGCTGATGTTTACTTTCTTTTTTTTTACTACTTATTTTTTCAATTTTGGTAAAATTGACAGGGTAATTTTCGATTACATGACTAAAATTTCTAGTGTACACTGTGTATACTGCTGAGTTCAGAGGAAAAAAGTGTTCGTAACATATGGTTGTCTGAAAATGACAGCCTGGAAAAATTTGAGATGCCTGCTTTTTGACATGAACCTACCAGCACCTATCGATATAAACACTTTAAGAAAGGGTTTTTAATCGATTTCTGGAATTTGTATGCATTTACAGTGTGACAGGACAATGTAATATCATTATTTAATGTTACCTTATAGTTGAAGTAAATCAAGTAATTTCATAGAAGTCAAAATATTTACTCTGCAGCCATAATTGGAAAATTTAAATACCTATCCTATTAAAGTTAGTAGATTGATATTTTTTGTTGTAGGAGTATAAGATATCGATAGACAGTTTTTCTTTTTTTCTTAAGTTTTCCAGTCAGAGAAAATTGGGTTTTAACATATTACGAACAAACGACTAAAAAGGTTAAAATTTTTTTGTTACCTCAGGACTTTATACTGATCGATTTTGATGATTATTTTTATATTTGAATACTGGTGATCACCATTGATTTGGTTTAGTTTTGATAACTGTATCCACGACAAAATATTAAAAGTCTTAAATTTGAAGTCGGTATTTTTTCTTTTGAAAGGTATTATATTATAATTATTTTAGAAAAGGTTAATTTAGTTCATCATTTATTCGCATTAGGTACCTTTTTTTGTTGAAAAATCAATTTTTCAAAAAACGGGTTTGAAATTTTTTTGAAATTTTAGAATTCAATGTTGATCAATACCTATAATAACTAAAACTTGGCATACCAATTTTTACTTGCCATATACAAAGGTACTATAGGGCAAGTTTAGGAGTCGTAAAAAAATCGAACTCGAGACATGTCATTACGATGATAGAGAATGCAAAAGTAGGTCTTGAAATTCTGTGTGTCCGTCTGTCTGTCTGTCTGTCTGTGTATACCTCGAGCTACAGCCTAAACCACTTTACTATGGCTGTACCTGGCCATATAACCTTTAAGAAAAAGTTATTTTTTGTTTCACAAACGGCTCTAACGATTTTGATTAAAAATTTTGTGTCTACTTTTGTTTGAAGGTTCATACTTCTGAAATGAAAGAAATGTTTGGATAAATTCTACTACCGGTACCTTCTTTGTAACTATTTTTTTGTTGCATTTCCTAAACCATTGAACGAGTTTTTATGATTTTTTTTATACGTAAGCTCCTGAACAACCTTAAACTGAACCCATTAGATATCAACCGTCTTTAAAATTAAGAAAATTGAAAAACATTTTAAATACTGTTTATTGAGTGTTATATAAGACACAAAAAAGGTTAAAAAAAAAAAAAGATCTGGGTTTTAAGGGGGTGTACTCAAACGAGAAGACTGGCCAGATGTATGCAAGATCTTATCTTAATTATGAAACATTTTGAAGCACTCTTTTTCGATGCAAAGAAATATTTGGCATTCCTCACATACCCATCGAACTCGGCTGTGACATATCCTGCATCGTTACTTGCTTTGTATTTCTTTGGGGAAGTGCCCCACTTCACTTGGAACAAAAAATTTCATAATATTTGGTATATTTTAAGATTTTACTGAAGGTTCTGAACGTAAACAAATTCTTGCTATTGTTCGTACCAAGGAAATCAGATTACGATTTTCATTGGTTTTCAACCAATGGATTAGCCAAGCATTCACCACCATTAATATGATCAATGATTATGTATGTAAACAATGACCACTAACATTTCTTGCCCTTTCTTTTTATTTGGTATGTAATTGTTTACGAAATTTGTTATGAAGGTTGAACTACTGGCTGAGGATTGGTGACAATTTCCTTTTTGGTTTTTGACAAATTTTTGACCTTACCCAGGGGTTTTAACTTCCAAGGTGTCACAATCAGTTGCAACGGTTAAAACAGCGTTATCATTCCAACGCACGAACAAGATATTATTATTTTTATTAAATTTTTGATGGAAGTAACCACGGTTAGACTTCATTATCATCTTTGGGAATTTGGGTAGACTTTTTTTTTGTTGTATTGCCCCTAATCGTACCTGTTGCACCAACTTCTTACTTACGTAAAGTAGTCATTGAAGTTTTAGTGCCTATTGACGTATTAATGAGAGGACTGTCACGCCAGAGGTCTGTGTTTGATTCAAATCAGTCTTATGCCTCCCAGATTTTTTTCGGGGTACTGCCTCCTGCACGGAATTGAAAAAAACCTCCGAGAGTAGGTACTGCCTGTCACGAAAAGTCCGTTTGGAATCGGTAGAGAATTGTAGGCCTCCTTCATCCCTGGTTACGAAAGGCACACAGGAAATGTTTGAGAGAGTCAGTCACTAGGCCTTATTTCTTCGTAAGCTATTCGTGTCACAAATTTTTTTTTTCTACCACAAAACTGGTGCAGTAAAATGTTGAGAAATCCATTTTTTTTAAATGCAGTAAAAAAAATATTTAGCCAGTGTACTCAATTGAGTACACCATCTTTGGATTCCACTTATTATGGACAAGAAATTCTTTTTTAGAAAATTCCTTTGAAATGTTGTTCTTTGGTAAATATCTAACAAAACCAAAAAATTATTCGCATGTTAGTCAAAAGTTAAAATTTTAACAAACTTATTAGTTCCGGAAACACACAAAACTGCTTGAAACAGAAAACAATGCACACTAAAGTTATGCAACAAACTTGAAAATGACTTTCAACCTCTACGAATTTATTCAAATTGTGGCGTACCAAGTTTTTTTTTTTTGAACAAGATGTAAGAGTTTTTATTTATAAAAAAATATATTTTTTAAAAATTGCTAACGATTTTCAAAATAGTTTTTCTAAAAATTTATCTATTTTAATCAAATCAAATGGCATACTTAGTTTGGAGCTCAAAACAATTTAAGAAGTTGTTTATGTCATTTTAGTAATGAATTTTAATTTTTTTTTTTATATTTCTTATAAAATTATTTACTTTCAAGAACTTCACCGTCAACAGCAACTTTGACCCTAAGAGCAAGTACGTGCATTTTTTTTTTTTTTTTTTTGGAAAAATTAAATTTCGAGAAATTTCTGCTTTTCTTCTTCACCTGACTTGCATTAATTTAATATAATTTTGAGAGGGGCATGATATCTCTTCTATATCTGAATTAATTGAATCTCAGCGTTTCATACTTAATTTACTTCGAATTCGAACACATGAAATGCATTTCTCCAATAACATCAAAGTGCTGAGTGCATATTTTCATTATCATAGTCATATAAGAGTGATTGATACATTTTTAATGACCCCATGATAAAAGACCATGTATATTTAAGCCTTTACCATCTGACAGAAGAAACTGGTTGACACAGTAACTTTTCATCCTCATGCGGTTGAGGTGGACAATCCACTGAAAATCCTGTAATAACACTGTGCAGTGTACGTGTTAACCTCAGGAAGGACCTATTTCTTTTATATATGACTGTGTATGGGAATACATCCCTGTGCTCCTGGACTCTTATGCTGTGTTCTGATTGTACTCGGTCAATTTGAGATGACTGGTCGTGTTTTTTTTTTTTTTTTTTAGATAAACCAAATAAATGGTTCACTTCACCCGACAAGTTGATCAATCTCGATGCATGGATGAAACTCAACTCAACGCGAAAAAAAATAATTTTTCTGCAACTTCCGAACCAAAGCATCAATCCTTGGAATAGTGTTGAAATGAATAAGAGATGAACCAATTAAAGACAAAAAAGAAAAAAAACATAGAGTTTTTTTATGTTATAAATATTTCATTTATATCCTTTCATATACTCTGCGCAAAAATACTTTGTGTCCTGTTTTTTACTTTTATATAATGTAGGTATATCGTATAATATAAAAAAAACAACAGAAACTGGATAACGTATTACCCCATATACTTTTTCGTAAGAGCCTTGCCCATCAGGATCTTTGATGACAAGGATAAAGATAGGTGAGTATATAATATATAAATAAATATAATGTGTATGAGCATTCATAGGCACTAATTATCAATTTGTGGAATATTCAAATTCAGAAAGTTCAGAATAAAATCTTGAAACAAATCAAAAACTCAAAACATAACAATAAGTGAAATTTGATAAATAATTATGAAGAATCAAGGTGTTCCCATGTATCTATTAAATTCATGACGCATAGGATCACGTAATTATGTGCTTTAATACCAGCAAGCACATCCTTCAAAACCGAAATTTCTTTTCTCTCAATTTTAATTCATTAATATTGTATAATGTTTATTAGGGTATTAGTTATTCGACCCTTTTATCCGACTTTTATTCTAGCTTTGATTGATGGCACCATCGTGGAAGTGTGATCCTGGGGAAGTATTAAATATTAAGGCTAAGTGATGAAAAAAAAAAACCAAGGATGTTCCTGGAAACAATGAAAATATCTTTAAGTTGGTTCAAAATTAATGGAGGAATTGTTTATTCATTTATTCATCTTTTGTTCAATAATTTAATGAAACAAAATTTCGGGGAGCATATTTTTGTTAATATTGCGTGTTGATAAAGTACCTACCTATTTTGACCCGTTTTGTTTCGCATGAAATCGATGAGCAGTAATAAAATGAAACCAGAAAACAAAAATACAAAACAAATAATAAATTTCAGGGAATAGCCAATGAGATCAGCAGTAACTTGATTTCAATTAAAACTACCTTACATGGCTAAGTAAAAACATCAAGAAGGAAGAAGATAAAATTTCTTAGACTTTGACGGTGACATGATGTATGAATTTAAGCCCTGATTATGCCAAATTACACTGGTCCGCAAAAATAAAGTTTTTCTTTGTCCTTCGTATAATTTTTTGAAATTACATATGTAAAATTAGACTATTCTGAATCTAAATCTGGTTTCAGAAATATTCTATCACGTACATTTTTCCTTTTTTATTTATCAATGTCACATTTAAAACCCTTGTTTAAAAAAAAAATCACCATAAATTTCAAATTTCGTAGTTTTCGGGATGTACACTACACAAAGAAACCCCTAATTTGGAGGATAGTATGTAATTTCAATACTCTTGAGAGGAAAAACAATTAAAAAAGGACTGATTTTTATGGATTTTTCAACAAAAAAAATTCAGACGAATCCAGCCGTCGCGTCGTACGAAAAATTAGTAAAGACATAAATTTGGTAATATTGTGCACTTTTGTTCTTCATAAACGGTGTTAGCAAAAAATGTTAATATATTGGTTTATGCACCAAAAACAATAAAAATTAACTATTTTTTGTAAGTTTTTCAATTATTATTTCTCATGTTTCCTGTGATGAATTTTGGTGGATAACTTCAAATTCGTGCTCAGCATCCCGAAAAACATAAAGCTAGCTATTAAAAATAATTACTTCAGAACTTTCCACCCCTAATGGAATAACCATAACCCTGTGAAAAGTATAAATAAACCTAGAAAAAAAAAACATAAGTAACTTAGAAAATTGCCAAAAACGGTTATCAGATTCGAGTATCTCAATTGAAAATTGCCAAAAACGGTTATCAGATTCGAGTATCTCAATAAAGTCAGGCTTGGTTTGAAATAAGCAACTTCAAATTAGTAAGAAAAATTTTGAGCAGAAGTGTTTTTAGACATAATTTGTTTGCAGGCATACAACTTACCTCTTCTTCATTGCTGGCTGTATTCACCGAATCCATACTCTGCGACAGTCCAAGTGGTGCTAATGCCATTGAATTTTCCATGTTGTTGTTGTTGGTATTGTTGTAGTTATTGTTGTTGTTCAAATTCGTGTTTGTCGGTGTTGTACTTTCAATTGGTGAGTTACTATTATCACTGTTACTTGAATTTCCTTCTGGTGATATTGATGATTCACTTATAGTTGTTGTTCCCACCGAAGTTGTAACAAGACAGCTACTTGAGTTGCTAGTATTGCTGTTGTTGTTGTTGTTGTTGTTGATTATATTTGTTGTTGATGATACAATTGGTGAATTTTGTTTGCTTATACTATTGGTGTTATTGGTATTATTGGTTATGATATTTGTAGCAAATTTGATTGCAGTTGAAACTGAAGTCTGTGATGTTAGTTGTTGTTGTTGTTGTTGCTGTTGTTGTTGGTGGTGTGTTAATTGCTGTTGATGATGGTGTTGCAGCTGTTGTTGATGGTGATGGTGTTGTTGTTGTTGTTGATGTTGCTGTTGTTGTAAATGATGATGATGACGTAACGCTGCCTGCTGTATTTGTTGCTGGACAGCAGCTGCTGCTGCAACAGCTACTGCTTGTTGTTGCTGTTGTTGATGCTGTTGCTGTTGATGATGATGATGCTGTTGGAATTGATGATGCAGTGATTGATTCAGAATTGGATGCAGTTGCTGTGCAGCAGCAGCGGCAGCAACGGCGGCAGCGGCCCTCTGTTGTTGCTGGTGATGATGCGTCGCAGCCGAAGGATGATGTGGATGGTGGTGTTGAGGATGTGGATGGTGGGCGGCCACGGCAGCCGGATTAAATAATTGATGACCACCACCTGCGGCGGCTACCTTGGCAGCGGAACTTAGTGCTACGGCTGCGGCAGCGGCTGCTGCTGATGCCGGAGAAGCGAATTGAACTTGTGGAGGCAGTTGTGGTATGATGGAAACTGCTGCACACTGTCGCTTTGGTGACAACACCTGTGGGGCACTCGCTGGCGTTTGCGGCAGCGTTGGCCTGCGTTTAATCGCAATCGACGAAATGGTGATGGCTTTTTCGAACGTTTTTTCTAGAGTTGTTTGACTTGTTGTATGCACACCACTCTACAACTACTACACACTCCCAGTTTGTTGCCTTTCAAATTGACGCTTGGTAATTTTATTATTGAAAAGGGCTGACGTTGGGCGTCAATTTTGAATATGTTACCGGCTTCAGGTAATTCAATATATTTATCAATAACATTAAAATGTTGTTTTTCTGCAATGAAAAAAAAAAAGAATAACAATATTATTATCAGAATGATGACATGGAAATACATACATGTATTTTTATTTTCTATCAAAGTGCATACTTTTTTAGATTTTAAGAGGAGTGGCTTCTAAATTATAACATACATTGATAAAAAATTGTGTGTAGGTAATACCTAGCTACCCAATATTATAAATGAAAATTTTCTCTTGAACTCTTAAAGCACTTGAACTTCTACTTTTCTTGATAACATTGTTAAGTTTTGCTAATTGAATTTTCCTTTTAAGTTGAACAAACAGAAATGTTGCTATGTGTATTATTTAAAGTGAGAAATAGACAAGCCTACAACCATTAATGAACACCAAATAGTCTAGTCTCTAGTAAAATAAGTGTGTTGGTGTTATATGTGGTTGTTGGTAAAATGTGTAGATTTTTCTATGCACACAGCACACTCTATCACTCAAAACAACCACCCTTCTTTTTGTTTATACATCGCTTTTGGAGTTGAACTTGATATTGACATAAGGGAAGAATAAGCTTCGTTAAAGCGGGAAATAAAATATTGACGCACATGTTAAACATAAACAAAAAAAAAATTATAGCTTGTGGTGAAAGACAGGAAAAATATATACGTAAAAGCTGTTACACTAGTCTGCAAAAATGAATTCTTTCTTTGTTCTTCATATAAAATTTTGAAATTATGTAAGGTTGGACCTTTCTGAATCTAAATCTGTTTTCAGAAAAATTCTATCACGTACATTTTTCTTTAAATTAATTTTGTTTAAAATGTTATTGTTATTGACTTTAAAACCATTGAGCCGATTCGGCTGAAATTCGGAGGACTTATTCCACATAGCATAGGCTAAGACCTGAAACCACTTTTTAAACCGTTATTTAAGAAAAAATCACCATAAATTTCAAAATTCCTTAGTTTTTGGGATGTGCACTGCAAAAAAAAAAACTCTAATTTAGGGGAGAGTATAGAGTTTATATACTCTTGGAACTGGCCAAGTAAAGAAGGCAGTAATCAGAGGTAATGCCCAAGTAAAGAAAGCAGTAATCAGGAAAAAAACAATAACAACGAATATTATGAGCTTTTCAAAAGGACTGATTTTTATGGATTTTCCATCATTTTTTTGTGAAGAATCCAGACGTTGTACAAAAAATTCGTTAAGACATAAATTTGGTAATTTTGTCTACATTTGTTTTACGTAAATGGTTTTACCGAAAAAATTTCATATTTTGGATTATGCACAAAAAACAATAAAAAACAATTTTTTGTAAGTTTTTCAAATATTTCTCATGTTTCCCGTTATAGATTTTGTTGGATAACTTCAGATTCGTGCTCAGCATCCAAAAAAACATAAAGTTAGCCATTAAAAATTATTACTTCAGAACTTTTCACCTCTAAAAATGCTTTAATTTGATTAAAGACATTGTTTTGTTAAAATCATAAGTTTCACTTTGCAATATCTTTGCGCTGAAAGCGAATTTTTAAATGATTTAAAATTATTGAGACAGACGAAATACTCTTAATTCACATCCCATTGATAGTTTTGTAATAAAGTATTTGCCAGTAAGGAAATTTGACGTTAATTTCACTAAAAAAACCGGTTTTCTACAGATTCATATTAGCATTTCGAAAACTATAAAACGCCGCTAAAGAATACTGCTGGACTTAAGAATTTGAAATCAGGAAGCTCATACCTATAAAACTGGATACTCAGATTTTTGCTATCATTTTCCTCGCAAAATGTAATGTTGGCTCTTGGTCTATTTGGGTTCAAAATTTCATGGAAGTCCGTTGAGTCGCTTAAGAGAAAACTGTTATTAACTCATCAAAAAATTTGTTTTTCATTAAAAAAGTAAGTACAACATTGTTTTACAAAAAAAAATTTAATCAGAATATTTAGAGCCGTTTTTAAAAAATTAAGTTTTTTTCATATTTGTTATATGGCAGGTATGTACCGCTAATTAAAAATTTCAATGTTTCCTCTAGAGAATCATCAAAAACGTTTAACTACAAAGTTTAAAGAAAATCGCATTTTTGACTGAAATAAATTGCTATTTTTCAATTACGAAATTGAATTAAAACTTTTTCTCAATTCCAAACCACACATTTGTACTCGAATATATGTATATATTATCTACACCCGTAAAATTTGCACACATAAGACACTTCTTTTGGAAATCTAGCTAACCCTAAGGGATTTTTTTTTTTTTTTAGTATCAATCGAACGAATAGCTCTCTTTTATGCTGCATAACAACTCTGAAAAAAAATTTTTACTCGCACATTTTTGTTTTTGTTCGGCTGCTTCTTTAATGAAGAACAATCTCCTCTTGTTAAACTCCGACAACGTAAAAAAAGGATGAAAAAATGTCTGAAAAAAGGCTCAAAATAAACCAAATAAAAAAGTGTATTATGTTCTTTCTAAAAGAGAAAATTAAAAAAAAAATCTTCTCTGAAAAGGACCTAACCTTCACACTGAAGTGTCCCACCTGTCTTGGCATATGGCATCATGGGCCAGCAGGCATACTACCGGCTTATCATTCTTGAAACCGTTCAAGCTTCACCAAAGATAGATATTTTCATTTCTGGTGTAAAATAAAATAAAACAGCGAAAGGGCAGTGTGCTGGCCAGTGGCCATCCACGTCGATTCATAACGAATATAAATTTACAATAGAAGAACAGCAGCATTGGAAGTGGAAGCGGTCATGAACTAGTGACGTGGATTATAACAACTCACCCCACATAAATGACCAGGTGAGTCGTCGTCGGCACGGCTGGTCGGCGGCGGCGTGTCGCGCGGGCGGGCGTAGCAATGGCAATACGTGCTACAGTGGCGAATTCTCTGAAAGGGGAAGAAAACTACCGTCTGTGGCCCTTTACTAGGGGGCCTATATTCGTGTGGTTTACACCTTAAATCGTTTTGTTTGGTAGGGTACGTAATTAAATAAACAAATATACACTTTTTGTAAAATAGATTGTTCGCTTCAGAGTTGTAAAATCTGCAGTCTTTTCGGTACTACAGTTTATTGACTAAAAATGCTAAATTTCTTTTGTCTTTCAACTTAAAAGTAGGTACTTTGACTGTAAAACTACAGTCAGCAAGCAGTCAGTACTAAAATACTGACTGAACAGTTAATTAAAGCAGTTACTTGACAAAAAGTTAATGACTGCAGTACTTTTTGACTGGTTTTAGTTTTCTAGTGAGTAAAAAGTTTTTGTACTGTTGTGTTTTAAATGATAATCAGGCGTACTGTAACACTTCCATGACACTTTCTTGTAGGAATATGGAGCTCTTAAAGTAACTTTAAGTTTAATAAAATACAAAAAAAAGAAGAATACATAAAAGAAGAAGAAGAAGAAGAAGACTAAAACCAGTCCAAAAGTATTGCAGTTGTTTAACTTTTAGTCAATTAACTGCTTTCAGTAACTGTAGTATTTTAGTAATGACTGATAACTGTTTATTTTTCAGTTGAGGTACTAAGTAGAAAAAAAACATTAATATGGGACATGTTGTTGAAAAAGATATTAATATGGGGCATGTTGTTGAAAAAGATTTGGTCAAGTAGAGCACTAGGTAAGTAGGTACTGTTTTTGTGTATAATGAATTTTTATGTTTTGATCAAATTTGGTGTTTCCGTCTGTTTTGTCAGTTCTTCGGTTCATCTGTGTGTCCATCAGTTGTACATCTTGTCATTTTAGTCCGGACCTGATTGGTGGTGGCGGTTCTGTTATAGGATCAATGGCTGGTTAGGTTAGGTGTTTGCAAACTATGCATAGTGAACCAACTTGTGCTATCTGTCTTCGTTACCGCGGTAGCTATGGCACACTATCCGCTATCTGTTTGACACTTTGTGATGATCAAAAGGTATGGCAGGTATGTTGGTGGGCTACAGCAGGGTACTTTCCTTTATTTTTTTTGGTGGTTGTTCACATGAAGTGCACATATCATGACGTGAAATCTAGTATAATACGGGGCTGGTTTATTTCATTCCATATTTTTTTTAAGGGTTTAAAAAGTAGGTAGGGGTTGAACACTCAATGTATCCCATGGGTGTAGTGTTCGTTTGTAAATATAAAACATTTTTCTGTTCGAAGCGTCTACGCTAAATGGAATTTATGTGTCAAATGGGAGCTTGTACATGAGCTCTCGGTTGTAATACCGAGAGGCTGTGTCGTTTTTAATGAAATTAATTTCATCTACATATAGGCTTAGAGCTGCTAAATTACATTCGTATTGATATGGGCGAGTGATGGATGGAGTGGGCTAAAAATGTTGATGTTAGTTTTCTTTTAATTAGCTCTAAATTTTGATAGCTTTATTCTACACTCTGCTCAGAATCGAGAATTTTAAGCGAAGTTTTTAGTTTATTTTTAGTCAAAAATCGTGGTTTATTACGATTACCTTTTCTATATCGAAAAAATTTCAGCACAAATAATGCTTAAAGTAAAGAAGTAGACAACTTTTACGTGGTTCTTTTTTTGTACAAAATTGAAACTATTGGAAAAAAATGCAAAAATAATCTATTTTTTGTTTTGGATTTTATTTTTGTCTTTTACAAATATGTTTGGATTTCGATGTAAATCTTAGCAAAAATATTCATTGAAATGTTTTTCTTACTTACGTCTTTTATTATCTCAGTAATTGTAGCTCATTAAATACTAATTTGTTGATCAAACAAAACATTTTTAGCTCTCATGATTTTTGAATTATTGAATTTTCCGCTAAAATAGGTCTGAAGTTAGCTTTGTCATCAACTTAAGGACTGTTTTTACAGTGACTTTCATAATTAAGGGCACAAATTACACTTCTTTAAACTGTATCAATTTCTAAGATCTCTAATCTGTATCAATTTCTTAGATCTTTAAACTGTAGAATGTATTAATAAACATAGTTCAGTGAAATTTGACTTAAATATTTGAATTCGATATTCTAGTTTTTAGATAACCTCATTATTTTGATTATCAGTACTATTGTTCATTGCAACAATTAAAAAAAAAAATACAAATTTGTAGTACTCCCCATACAAAAGTGAGATTTTTGGAAGGTCTTGTATAAAAAGTACAAGAAGGTTTTATTCAAATTGACTGAATTTTGAACTTAACCTATGTTTAGCTAATCCTTTGGCGTTTACAGATTCCAATGATCTTGATTCTATTAAAAGTTATCGTGTTTACAAATTTCCAACGCCAACGACACCGACACCGACGACGCACGCCGACGACAACGGCGCACGCATATAGAATGTCTCGAAAACGTGTTTTCTATACGTTTGACGGTGTTTCACGATGAAATAGACTAATTCGCTATAAAAGTAATATCTACCGAGTTTTTCAGCTGAATGTAAGCACCTTCAAAGTATCTTCTTAAGGCATAGTTTAGAAATTAACAATTTGAATAATTTGTTTGAATCTGAAAAAACGTTATAATAAGCTTCACATTTTATAATTAAATGGTTAAATTACAAATAATTTAAAAACTACCAGAAGAAGCAGCTCATTCATTATCACAAACTTTGTGTGAGCTATCTGAACATTAGATGTTATTTGTTTTGTTTAATTATAATCTCTGCTAGAACAATTAAAATTTTAACACTTCCAAGTAAATCTTTTTGTTTCTGACGCAGAAAAAAAATTTATAAAATTAAAAACAAATAAGAAACAAGCAACAACAAGAAGGAAAAGAAGGCATCTTTCCAACAATTTTAACACAACTCAGGCGTCTACATCAGCATTTAAAAACTAGAAATATAAGCCGTTCAAGTAGGTAGGTATATTTTGCCACTTAGCCTTTGAAAGAATGCAATCTAAATGCACTGAATTGTTGTTGGTAATTACATAACAGTATTCATCTAGCAGAGATGTGTTATACTATATACCTACACACATCCGAGCGCATAGCGTTCCTTCCTCATTGTCATTTAACATTTTCTTTCCTCTTGCCATGCCACACTTCCACCACTGCCACTGCCACAGTCATTCTGACACTCGAATAAAATACAGTTGAAGCTGGAAGCTGTGGAAATATCTCAACCGAATTTCCCAGTTGAATACTCATCGCTCTTCTCGTTTAAGCATCATCATCATCATCATGGCAATGATAATCACCGTTGGCATCTCATATCGTATACAGTCGTCGTCGTCGTTGTCTTCGTTGTTTAGTGGTTTCAGCGCAACATTAGCAACTTTCCAAAGCGAAGTGTGAAAAACGGAACGAAAGGAGCGTTAATAGGAGGACATAGACATAGAACATGGATCAACCATTTGGAGCAAAAATAAAATAAAAGAAAATCGCATTGAAACAGAAGAATGCAGGACTAACATTATAGGTACCTACCATGAGTGAGATATGGCGCATTTATGGGGTGACCATATTTTGTTTTTATTTCATTTTTCTAAAACAATGACAATGCTATGCGCAGTGCAGTAGACTCTAAGACGCATTACATAAGCAAACACCCATCAGGTGCCGATAAAACTTAAAGTTAAATCCATCAGCTGCTGATAGATTTTCCAAAAAATGTCAAAATCCCTTTGGCAGCTGAATTTAACTTTTAATTTCATCGGCAGCGTAGGGTTGTTTTTGTAATAAGTGTTCAATCCTACTACACTGCGGATGGCTTTACCAAAAAAAAAAAAAAAAACATTAATCATTTAACGCCAAGCATTTTTTTGGTTTTTGCTGAATGCTGAAACTTTTTTAAGATTTCAGTCTAAGATTATATAAAATGCGGTCATAATAACTACTAAAGACAGGCTGTAAAATTTACCGTCATTTATTTTCACAATTCAGATGCATTATACTGTAAAATGGCGCCACCTTTACTTCAATTATGTAGTGTACAAAATTTGATATTCAACAGGGACTTAAGCATTTAAGCAATTACTTATGAACGAAGATCCAACAGTTGTTACTAAATATTTTGTTAATTTGTATCGCTTTTTCGTAGAAATAGTAAGGAGTTAAAGTTTTAAATCAAACTGTAGATTCATTTCTTGAAGTTATTCTTCTTTACTAATATTACTAAACAAAAAAAAAGAATGGTCACCGTAGAGATATTGCAAATCAAGGAGTCATGGTGGTAGATAGGTGTGTTGAAACTTTAGTGTTTTTGCCTAGTGTCTAGGGAAATACGTGAACATGATATACCTTCCTATACCTTATACCTACTTCAGACCGAGATTTAAGTTGCTAGCTGTTAAATGATTACGTTAAAATGTGAGCTTTAAAAGGCAAAACCTCAGCGGATGGCTTTGAAGTTTGAAAAGTAATAGTTTAAAGCAGTTATACACTAATTGTATAGATATTTTTGTTTAGCGAAAAAAAAAAACAAAATCAAAATGGGGATGTGAATAGAGACAGCGAGGAAAAGGTAGAAATCTAAAATCTTTAAAAAATAAACACGAAACTAAGGATGGTTCTCCAGTCAGTATTAAGACTGAAGTGAATTTTTGTAATTTTGAAATCAGTATAAAGACTAATGACGTACATTTTTGTGTGTATATTTTTGTAATATTGATACAAAAATGTAAGTCATTATTATATAAATTATGAATTTTGTGGTGCTGTCTTACTAGTGATTCAACGGTAACAGAGCTGTAAAAGACTGCAGTCAATTAAGTGGCAGTTAATTGACTTTAATTTTAACTGCAAGTTAGTACTGCTACTTAATATTTTAACTGCAAAATAAGCAGTTGCAGTCATTACTAAAATACTGACTGTAATATTGATACAAAAATGTAAGTCATTATTATATAAATTATGAATTTTGTGGTGCTGTCTTACTAGTGATTCAACGGTAACAGAGCTGTAAAAGACTGCAGTCAATTAAGTGGCAGTTAATTGACTTTAATTTTAACTGCAAGTTAGTACTGCTACTTAATATTTTAACTGCAAAATAAGCAGTTGCAGTCATTACTAAAATACTGACTGTTATTGAAAGGCAGTTTATTGACTAAACTGCACAACTTTTTTAATGGTTTTAGTCTGCTAGTCAGTATAAAGTTTTTGTAGGTACCCACTGTTCTTTTTTTGCATTCTCTTAACTTAAAGTTACTTTAAGAGCTCTAAGTATATTCCTCTAAGCAAGTGTCGTGGAAGTGTGGCAGCCAGAGTTGTAAAAACTGCAGTCTTTTCGGTACTGCAGTTAATTGACTTAAAAGACTAAATTTCTTCAGTCTTTTAACTTACAAAAGAACTTTGACTGTAAAACTGCACTCAGCAGTCAGTACTAAAATACTTACTGTACAGTTAATGAAAGAAGTTAATTGACTGGTGTTAGTCTTCTAGTCAATAGAAATTTTTTGTACTGTTGTTTTTTAAATTTAAGTCAGGCGTACTGCCACACTTCCATGACAATTTCCTGTATAGAGCTCTGAAAGTAACTTTAAGATAAAAGAATACAAAAAAGAACAGTATACAAAACTTTTCACTGACTACAAGACTAAAAGCGGTCCAAAATGACTGCAGTTGATTAACTTCTAGTCAATAACCTGGTTTAATTAACTGCTCAGTCAGTGTTTTAGTACTGACTGCTGACTATAGTTTATTGTCAAAGCTGAACGACTTAAGAAATTTAGTATACATAGTCAATTAACTGCAGACTGCAGTTAAAACTCTCCAAGGTAACAGTATATTACTCTTATATCTTCCGAACAGCTATTAAAACATTCGCAGAATATGATGTAACACTTAATAAAATCAGTTTTTGAATGCAACTACACCAAATCTTGATACATTGAAAAAAGCTTGTCTGAAACGGTATTTGAACTCATAAGTTTTCCACGGTGGTTTTGAGTTCAAAACTATATATTCAGTTGAATCTTCAAGTAGACCAGAGTTTCATACAAACAACGACAAAGCTATGTGACTTAGGTTATAAGAGTAGAAAAGGGTGATGAAATGTTGGCGGAATCATCTTTTTGGTAGGTTTACTGAATCAGGACTGTGATGATCGTTACCAGGTTTGCTTTAGGTAAACGATTTCTTAAAGTGGATTGCAGTTAAGCGGAGGCGACTATTTATATTTGTTTTATGCTTCAAAAATGATATCTGCTTGCCAACATCATCACTCAATTTATCTATCAGCCATCTAGTAGTTTTCGACTAAAATATTAATATTCTAAAATATTAATATTGGAATCAGCACAGTACACTGTAAACACCCTTTTGGGGCTTCGGATTTTTGAAGTTATATTTGTTTGGCATCAACACACTCTAGTTATTTTTGTTGGATAAGGGGTCCCCTTAAAGTAACACTTGTGTTTGTCAAACATAAACTAATTGAACAACGATTGTGCGGATTTTATAGTAGTCACTCAAGTCCAATTTTTTCTCGAGTGTACGCTTGAGGAGACTTTTGGCCATACTTGAGCTGTTCATAATCGAGTTTGTGAGGGAATGTTAAAGCATTTACTTGAGGATTTCATCATTTTGTCAATGAATACGCACTTCGGTTGAGCAAATGATTAAGATTTGTCTCAACTAACAGGAGTTGAGGAGAATTTCGAGTTCAGTAACGACTATGAACTTCATCATACATCTGTTTCAGACTAAGAGCCCACAGCAGACTTTTAAGTTTTTTGAATAATAATGATACTAACCAGGCCCGTAGCCAGGATCTCATTTCGGAGGGGGCTTTCTTCAAATTTTTTCGAGTAATTCATTTAACAAAAAATACAAAACCATACCTGTAAAAATTAATGTTTATACCCATTATCGATTCTATAGATGAAGACCATGCAAATTCTAGTCAAATGAAGCTTTTTTGGCAGTTTTAAAGTTTTGAACGCGACATTTTCAGAAATTTTCAGGCCTTTAGTAATTTTGAACTAAAACCCTATAGTTTAAAAAAAGGATGTTTAAGTCAAATAATATTTTACATATTGAGCCAGGAAATGTCTTCGTGAAGCGAGTAATTTAAAAAAATATTACTTTTCAAAATTGATAATTTCATTGGATTCAAATATTTTTTTTTAAGTTGTTTGGGCATTTGCCCTTTAATTTTCCAGTCCACGAAATAATTCGATACAAAAATTAATTCTGTAGCTAAAATGAATTTGTTTCAATATTTTTCTTAAAGAAAATTCAACACTACGTTTCTGGCTGTAAGATAGCACTGGTCTGCAAAAATTAAGTTTTTGTGTCCTTTATTATGGATTTTTCAAATTTTTTTTGAGGAATCCAGAAGTCATACAAAAAAATTTGCCAAGACATAAATTTGGTAATTTTGTCTTAATTTGTTCTACATTAACGGTTTTAGCGTTTATATGTTGGCATATGCACCAAAAACAATTTAAAAAAAAACTATTTTTTGTAAGTTATTCAATGATTTCCCATGTTTTCCGTGATAAATTTTGTTGGGTAACTTCAAATTCATACTCAACATCCCAAAAAAACATAAAGTAAGCTATAAAACGTATTACTTCAGAACTTTCCACCTCTAAAAACGCTTGAATTGGACTACAGAGAGTATTTTGGACAAATTTTAAATTTCAATTTGCAATATCTGCATCGAAAGCGAATTTTTGAATGATTTCATTCCCATCCCATTAATAGTTTTGTAATAAAGTATTTACCAGCAAAGAAATTCGACGGTAAATGTACCAGTTTTTAACATCTTCATATTATTTTCAGATTCGTGTTCAGCGGTACAAAATCCTTTAGAAAAGTATACTTTAGTTTGAAGGCAATTTTCGTTGCAGCCCAGTGTAATCTATAGTATACTTTTCTATGTGTTACTGTTGTCTTTGAATTGTTATTTTTTCTGTGAAATCATTTTTTTTTAATTCTCCCCTGCCTGAATGTTTATGACAGTTTTATTAATTTTTTTGGCACAATAACACGTTCTACTAGTTTGATTTATCTCATGAGAAGCATTCTAAATTTCTTAATTTAATGTTAATTTCTTCTACTTGCTGTTATATACATTTTTCTAATTGCTCAATCTTGAAATGCTGTATATTGCAAACTTTTGGCCCTTAAAAAATTAAATTGAAGTCAAATTAACAAAGTGCGAAACCATACAATAATTCAAAGTCGAAAACTGGTCCTTCATTGCTAAAAATGTCAATTACTAAAAAAGCGCACAAATTTCTTTTTTTGGATTTTTAAAAATTTTGCGTTCGGTGCTAGAGCTAAAGAATAAGCAGGTATACTCGAAAACATACTAAAATAGTTTTAAGCAGATGATGTTTCTAGATCTTAGGTCTGTTTTTTTGTACACCCGGGCTAAGTTGGACGAAAAAACGCCTCGGGGCTTAACGAAAACACTTGGCAGCATTGCGAATGAAATGAAAAAAAAATTAAAAAAATGTTTCCAATATACAAAATGAAATAAACAAAAAATAAATAACAAAAATCTTTTTCTGATTTGTTGAATTGTTTGCATTTTGTGTTTTAATAAATTCAATAACATATTTATAAAGAAATTCCAGAGCATTAAATGCACACACTTTAAAATTTAAAAAAATAATTTGTAAAAGTTAAGAAAAATAAACAATTAAATTTGTTTTCTACACCAAACGCCATCTTTGTGTTTTTATGTTCATACAATTAATCGATAATTTTGGTGTTTTCATACAATTTATAGATGATTTAACAGAAAATGAGTTGGTAGCACAAATTTTAACCCCTTCAAAGAGTTTAGCCCCGAGAATTCTCCTTGCTTAGTTCCTTAGCTCAAGGGGCTTAGCTCAGCCCCTCAAGCCCCCCCCCCCCCCCTGGCTACGTGCCTGATACTAACAAACATTTTTGCAACTTAGATCTATCTTTCTTGTATGTTACCAGTTTGTTTGTTTGTTTCAAGTCAGTTTACGTATTTCCATTTACTTTTAAGACACATTTTTTACCAAATTCATTAAGAAATGCATCGGAACTTGGATTCATTTTGAATTAAAGCTTAAAAGGCTACAAAATTATAATTTTCGTAGAATGATCATTTTTTTTTTGTCAACCACAAAAAATACTCAAACATTCATCTGATGGGTATGACACCAAAAGGAACCATGGATTGTGTTAAATTGATAGCAAATAGGAATCTACTAAGGCAAATATTATAATATCGGCCAGTTACGAAACCATAACCCGATTGGTCTACCTTAATTTATCCCATTTACCACCTTTTAACATACATATAGTAGGTATACTAACCCGCCTAGCCCATGTGGTATATAGAGACTCATAATTTAATGCGGGCACAACTTTTAATGACTCCAAATGCAATGAAGCACCACACCGACTTTCCGACCAAACCCAAAATGAAATGGAAATGATTGGAAGCAGCGATAGGAACTTGGTTGATGTGGTGGCAAGGCAATGAGTTCAGACTTCAGACAACCAGCAGAAGCGTTAGGGAGTTATACTGTATAAGCGTCGTCTTCGCGACAACACGCGAGACGTGAACCTGCACACGGGAAGGTTGTAATTATTCTTTTTTTATGCTACCTTCGCGTGCTTGTGTGTCGTTAGCTGAATTTTTTTTTTTTTTTTATTTTAATGGAGTTACTATCACGGATGATGATCATAATGATGATGATGTGTATAGGTACCTTAAGTAGTGGAAGAGGGGAGAGGGGACCGGAAATAGTCAATGTTGTGCATTTGTTAGGTAGGTAGGTAATTTTCAAGCAAACTACATAGTCGTGTGCAGTATTTTGATGACCTCAGAAAATAAGAACTTTGAACTCCGAATTAGAACTTAGATTTAGATTTTCTATATCTACATTGAAGGGGAGGACACCTTTTTATAATAAATGTTTGAAAATTAAATACTGTTGGCACAGTGACTGATGTTTGATAAGAGAATATAGATGAAGATTTGTGTATGTTTTCAGTTATTTTGACTAGCAAAACCTTTTACTAATGCCTGACTTATAATGATAAGTTAGTGATGCGTGTTATTTTTGTATGTTTTTAGTAAAATATATGTAAGAGAGGAGTGAACTAATATGAAGCTGTTCCTGAGTGAAGCTATGTTGTACGTACTTTTGACATTTTTCTACTCTTCTTGTTATGTATTAAATTAACCAAAAGATACATATTTTCAAGCTTAGCTTTATACATAAAATCCTTGTACTACATAAACAAGTAAGTACGTGCGACCCAGTAGTTCATTTTATTCATCAAAAAATCGATATCAGTTATTTCACAGATTCCTTACCATCTGGCTATAGTAGCCCTATCTACAAAGTACCTAAGCATACGACAGAAGTAAAAAAGTTACTCGTAACCCTCACAATTCTTCGAGAGATACTCGATAAAAATATATTATTTTTAAATTTATCGTTTTTATAAGCTTCAAGTGCAAAAAAAGAACTTAGAAAAAATTAACAAAAAATGAAAAATAACATAATTTGAATGCAGCAAACAAAAATGTTTGCCACATCTAGACACCTTTTCGTTTACTAGAAAATTCTGTTGTTTGCAGCAAACGTCCGATTAATTTAAGAAGAACCTCTCCAAAAAGTAGTTTGTTGCAGAGACCTCCACTTTTGGTGTTAATATACAATTTATTTTAATTCACTACTGGTAACAAATTTTCGTAATAATTGACTCTATGTTTGTGGTGTTCATATGAATTTTATGCTACACGTAGGTTATCTAGTTCATGTTCAATAGCAACAGCCTTTGTTCGGAATCGAGATGTCAGGGGTCCAATCACCTATGTTCGCTGAACTTTTTTTAATTATTTATTTCTTCGCATAAATTGTTTCACCGAAACTAGTTTAAGAGTTTGCTACTAACGAATTTGAAGTCGAAAAATTACTGTCCAACCAACGAAAAGTCGTTTGACGCAAACGATTCGTTCTCTCATTTTGTTTATATGCATTCTACGCCATTTATAAATTATGCAATCCGTAGCAGAATGATAGGTACTCGATTCGTAAGCGAGAGGTCGCCGCCCGTTGGTTCAATCACAGGTGTAGGTGTTACGCTTAACTTTTGTTTTTTTAATCGTTCGCAGAAAGTGTTTAACCCAAAAGAATTTACTAATTTCCTGCAAACTAAGCTGAAAATTGCCCAGCAAACGAAAAAGTCGTTGGGGCAATTTGTTCTCTCAGTGTAACAAATCATATTGTTTTCTTTTTTGTGCAGGAAAGAAGAATGTCCGTGTAGGTATGTTAATATCTTTTTGTTTTTCAAAGTATAGGTACATAATTAACTTCTCTTACCTGCATTAATAAATTGGTAAACCAAAGTAGGCACTTATATTACAAAGTTTTCTTAGTTTTCTTATAACGTTATAAACAGCTATTTCTTGACCGACTAATAAAAAGAAATATCTAAAAAAGATATAAACTAAAATGAACGAATGTCGGTTTTATCAGCAATTTAAAACCTCCTACGTTATGAGGAAACGCATCTTTACATTTTTTACTAAACAACATCTGTGGGTGAGTTTCTTTTTTATAATTCATGATGGAACATCTAGATATGCCCATATTTGTCATATAAAGGTTGGATTTTTATAAATCATAAATATTTCTTATTTTGTTTTTCTTTATCTTCTCAAAAATACATAATTCTGTAGATATAGGTACACTAATACCTACTACCGACGAGCGGTCAAAATTTTACCTCAGAATCATAATATTAAAAATGAATTGTAGGAGGAAGGCTGCTTGTACCTTTCAAATAAAACCAAAATTATTAAAATTGGTTAAAAGAGATCAATAGAATTTTTGCTTACGATGATGATGGTGATGATTATGTAATTAAATGCCCAGTACGTAATAAGTAACAAAACCCAAACACAATACCTTGACAGTTTTTGCATTAACTTTGCAGGTAAGTACACAGAAATTCCATCTTTAAATAAAAACGCACATTTTAACATGACACATGTACATATTTTACCTCTAATAGGTACACGAAGTTAAAAATATAGGTAAGGTACATGGGTTTTTATGTAGCTATATGCATGTAATGAAGATATAAGGTACTAACCTAATGAAAAATGAAAAGCTTATAAATAAATTCATTGTCATATTCTAACATTTTTGCATTCTTTCGAATTTCCCAATGCCGCTGTTGTTGTCGTTGTTCCTGACACTCTCATTCAACGTTTTTCTGTTTTAATTCCCATATTTACCTATACAATTGCATTGTATCTGAAACAATTCACAGCAACAAAAAATCCACTTAATTGCACATTGCTGCATTTGAAAAAAAAAATGAATAAAAATGCCAACTAAAGACCAACATACAAAAAAGAACAGAAAATGGGAAAAAGTTAAAATAAAAAAAAAAAAACTCAAACCAATTGAAAGAAACGTTCTCAACCGGCTTACTAATGACAACAAAAACCACTCAAAACGGTAAACAAAAACTAAAACAACAACAACAATTTGGATACACTTCCGTTGGTGTAGATACAGTATTTTTAATGCAAGCTTTATACAGATCTTTTAGATTGCGTCTTTTTTCTATTCGTAGTGCAGTAGTAGATGTAGAAATTTGAATTGATGTTAATCACATTCATATGAATCCAATTCATCAAACGATGATAGCGTCTTTTTCTGAGAGAAATATCTTAATGATTTTACTAGATAGGTAGGTATACACGGAAATTACATAGCTCCATTTTAGCCATAGTAGCATTAGAGACCCGGTCTCTTAGGGGCCCCAAAAATGTGAATATATTTATAAAAATATGTCAAAATACTCTTAACTACTACAACAGTTTCCTATGATTGAAAATTAGCCAGTTATTGTATTTTTTTATGGATAACTTTTTCATTTTGTGTTGCAAATCATTTCAAAATTGTTCCTTTGTGTTTCAAATCACGTCAGTATTGACAAACTCTTATTTTTAATAACTCTTAAAATCATATAAAAATTATCATCATATATAAATTATGATAACACTTTATCTTTAAAATTCAGGGTAGGTATAGTAATAATAGCCTTTTCCATCAATTTTGACGAAAAAAAATCGTCATCAAAATCAGAGTTGCTTGGATTGGTCCCGAGATAAAGCCGTTAATCCAAAATGTTCTCCCACTATTCATCCATTCATAAAATATTTTGATTCGATCGAAATACAATATTTCGCTTACCTCTTAAAAATCGAAATAGAATTTTCCTGTCATTATAGTGGAGAGTGGCCTAAAATGCCTAGCCCCCCCTCCACCCTAAGGAAAATGTCCCATATCTCGGTAAAAAAATGACATTTCACTTTAAATTTTATATTCTTTTCAAAGTTTAGCCAACAACAGTAAAAGTTGTTTTCAACTTTACAATTTTCAAAAATTCTTATATGTATTAAAATTTGTTTTATTTTGAAAACGTCTTCAAATCCCACTGATAAAAATTACCCAAGTTTAATGGCATTCCTATTGGTTGTAATGTAAAATTGTATAAAAAAAAATATCAGCTCGACGTTTGGAACATTTTATTTCATGGGTTTGACCCTCTGAAGTTAGCGCCAAAAAAGATAAACGTCAGCAAATTTCCCAACAAATATATTTTCATGTTTCCACATGAAATGCAATCAAAAAAACAAAGCATTTAAGAACAATGTACAATAAGGGCAATCATTTATTTCAAGTTGAGGCTCAGGGTAATAGTTGCATGCTAAAAACCGATTTCATGGGCATTTAATTCTTTTGAAGCAGTTATATCTGGCAACATTAGACAATATTACAATTAATAAAGTTAACATAAACTATTTTTGGATTTGGAACTTTTTCATTTGAGATTTACAAGCAAAAATGCGATTTTTTTGATATTTGACGAACTTATTAAAATAACGATATCCTTAAAACTATCAATATGAGAAGACAAACTATTATGTATTCTAACTGGGCTACCTAATAGTCTAAGATCCGTCATAAGAAGAGCTGCCCTCATTGTTTCCTAGCAATTTCCTGTCAAGGCACAGGGTTGTCAAGCGTTAAAGTTTAGTTTTTGTTTTTTTTTTTAATACCTTACCCAGGTATATACAAAAATATTATATCTGGTGTTTGATGATGAAATGTATTAATTAAAAAAAAAAAATCATGTGCCAATCGCTATACTTATTCTTTACACTACGTGTACAGAAAAGTAATAAATTCAACTTCTGTTAAAAGAAAATAATAAATTGTAATGAATGAATCGAAATTATTAAGCTTATGAAATCATTCCATTCTTTTGTTTTACTAGATAAATAATACTAAGCAATATTGTAAATTTAGCGCAAAGATAAATTTTACCAAAACTAAATTTCCATACATAAATAAATGTCCACAATGTAAACTCGCCGCTTATATTATTGACACACGGCTTTAAATTGACATTAAAGATATTTGCAGAAGTCAGTTTACGTGTTAAAACTCCCTTGTTTTTCTATCTGACACATGAGAAATATGAAATAAAAATACCTATATATTTGTCTCGGCACAAAGGTGATTCAGAGCAATTCGGTAGCATGTTATATAATTTTATAACTTCCTGTTAAAATAACAATAGAACTTGATCCAGTCTTAGCCTTATAAAATATTGAAACATAAAATGTGACAAAAATTAGTTCCAAAAGTTTTTTGCATAGTAATCAGTAAATTTCAACTTTATTCCATATCTAGTCCGTCCATTAACCCATTTTGCATTTATATTACTTTCTTAGATAAATTTAATTAACATATCTATGTATGAAGGTATATACTATACATACATAAAATATGTACCTATACACTTTGCTATAATGGCTGTGCAAAAGTATAAAACCCCATCAGCACACTACTTCGCGTAACATTGGCCCTCACATGGCTGGTTGTCAGAAGTTCAAAGTCAATTCCAAAAAAATATCCATTGAAATACTTTTTCTCTTCCGTTGTAATCCCCTTTTGAATTAGCTTAACTTCACTGCACTATTGACCCAAAAGCAAGAAAATAAAAAAAATAAAAAACATAATATTCAAAACATAAACAGAAGAAAACAAAACAAGAATAGATACAAAACAAAAGCACAAAAAAGTCTAACCAACAACAACAATTTGATGAAAAACAAAAAAAAAAAAAAAAAAAACTTGGACATAATCCATGTCTTCTTATGCACATACAAAAATACTTTTGACATTTGAAATGTCAGAGAACGCGAATTATCCGTATCCCCCGCATCATCCTCAGGCCAAGCAAGGCATAGGGATGTATGATATGCAAAGGCCAGCATCAGCAGAGATATACTTTTTGTGTTGAATTTCATTTTCTTGATGTTTGTCATTCCTTTGAATTGAAAATGAAGAACGTGTGGTCTTGACTGTGGTAAGTTACAAGAGGGATTTCAATTTGGAACATTGGTTGTTGTTTGTTGTTGGTTGGTGTGGTTTGAGGTTTTTGTGTCTTTATTTTGACTTTCTAGGAAAATGACTTGGTCCATGCAATCTTATTTCTTACTTTTTTTTTTTGACTATCTCGGCACGATTTGTCAGTTATTGTGTCTATTTCAAGTTCCGTACACCACTATATTATGCTATGCATCGAAGAATTGCTACGATTGCTTTTAAGTAGATATGTACATAGGTTTAGGTATAGGAATATGGAAATGTGCATCTATAAAAGCAGACAAATCCAAGACAAAGGAAAGAATTAACGCAGCTGGTATCTCTTTGAGATTGAAGATAAATCCGAATTGAAAACCACATTTGAATCTGCAATGGTGTAGCGTTTTGTTTTCTTTTTAAACTTAAGCAATTAAGATGTCTCTTATAACAACAACAACAACAACTTTCATCAAATAAAATGGTTATCTCTGTCTCTGTGTACCACAAAGCCAAGCGTTTGAAATAGGTTGGATGATAAAATGTTTGTTTCAATGGAAGTTTACTTCGTGAATTCATAAATAAAATATTTAGAAAATTCGATTTTGTATACATTTTTTTAAGAACTAATTGTTATTTGTTAATTCTCATTTCGAATAAAATAAAACAAAATAAAAGGCCAGTAGAATGCGCATATAATGTACATTTATGTTACTAATTACACTGGTCAGCAAAACTAAAGTTTTTTTTTGTCCTTCATATAATTTTA
Source organism: Meliscaeva auricollis (assembly GCA_948107695.1). Taxonomy (NCBI): domain Eukaryota; kingdom Metazoa; phylum Arthropoda; class Insecta; order Diptera; family Syrphidae; genus Meliscaeva; species Meliscaeva auricollis. Next base: position 21,365,945 of record OX403616.1, on the reverse strand, counting down.
TAAAATTATGTAAGATTGAACTTTTCTGAATCTAAATCCGCTTTCAGAAAAATTCTATCACGTAAATTTTTTTTAATTGATTAAAAAAAAAAACGTAAGTAATTGTTTTCTAGAAAAGGGATCTCTTAGAATCGGTTGGCCTGGTATATATTCAAAACTATTGACCCGATTCGACTGAAATTTAGAGGACTTATTTTACATAACTACTCTTGATACTGGCCAAGTTAATTAGGGTGTAAAGAAAGCAGTATTCAGAGAAAAAACAATAAAAAAGGATGTTTTGTGCTTTTAAAAAAGGATCGATTTTTATGGATTTTTCAACATAATTTTGTGAAGAATCTAGAAGTTGGTACACATAAACTACATTTGTTCTACATAAACGGTTTTACGAAAAATGTTCATATATTGGATTATGCACCAAAAACAATAAAAACAATTTTTTGTAAGTTTTTCAATGATTTCTCATGTTTTCCGTGATAAATTTTGTTGGATAATTTCAGATTTGTGCTCAGCATATCAAAAAAACATAAAGTTAGCCATTGAAAATTAGTACTTCAGAACTTTTCACCTATACAAACGCTTTAATTTGACTAAAAAGAGTATTTTGGACAAACCATAAATTTCACTTTGCAATATCTTTGCGCCGAAAGCGAATTTTTAAATGATTTAAAATGATTTAGACCGATTAAATGCAGTACAAAAATTTGACGTTAAATGTACCAAAAAAGGCGGGTTTTCGACATGTTCATATTAGCATATCTCAAAAACGTTGAAGTGCCAGGGTAATTTTGACTTCAGATTCGGTTTCAGCGTGCCAAAATCTAGTGTTATTATTATGAATAAGAAATTTTGTATTGGAAGATTGATATAAAGTATCGCGATAAACAAAATGCTACAAAAAACACACATTACAACTGATCGAAATAAATTTATTTGCTTGGTAGCACTGACACTTCAGATTATTACAATTTCAAAATAACAAAATATCAAAAAGGAATTCCTGAATTTAAAAAAATGATGTGTCAAATTTGTATTAATATTTAATTTGAATACAATTGAATTTTTTTTTTTCAAATTTGATATGTATATAAAGCCATATGTAAGTACGCAGCTTAAGCGAAACGAAATTTTTCTGTAGTCTCCACGTCCACAGCGAAACGATTACGAAAAAATAAACTAAAATTTTCTAAATTCAAATTAAAAATGGTTAAAAAAAAAAACAATAAATAAACTACAAGTAAATAAATTTCGAGTGCCAAATGTGTAGAGACTTCTCCAAATAATTTTGGTAAACTTCAATTTCACCGGTCGATCTGCTAACTTCTGAACGAAAAGCTGAACTGAATTTTTCGTTCATGATGTCGATGTGTATCGTTTCGAAACGCTTATATGAGATGAAACAAAATCAAAGAATTTCTATTTATGATCCAGAATCCAGATTATAGATTAAACAACTCCAACTTTGTATTTGTGAGTGATTTGCGATTGCATCTGATTCTTAAGTGTTCCTTCGTTGGGTAGGTTTGTATCTCTAATATTAGTCTTTTGTGTAATCGAATATTCTGTACCTCAGATCAATTCACATTTTTATCTATCTTCTTCGAAGAGAAGTAAGTCGATTTGAAATAACATGTCGGTTGGAGCACATGTTGTCTAGTAAGAATTCACATTACAGTTTCGTATCGGTTTCGCTATAAAGCAATGTGCATTGTTATGTCTTCGAAAGGGGCGTTTCGAATCGGAAAAGCGCCTGTATTCGCGCCCGCGCCCTTTTAACTTAATACATTATCCTTATAATACCTAAAAGTATATGTTAACTCTGCAGTTATTCAGTAACATTCTGTCTATAGATTATACAAATGTTAATCAATGCCTAAAGTAATAGCAGTTAAGGCGAAAACGGGTTATTAAATAGCGATTTTCTTGAAGCTGCAATGTACACATTTTAGAGAAATTAAAAACAAATAAAAAGTGTTTTTTTTAATTAAACTACATTTAACATCTATTTGTGAAATATTAAAATTTTAAAAATCCTTTAAAAGAAATTACTAAACAGACAGAAAGCCGAATTTCAACTTTAGTTTTTTTTTTAGTTTTTGAACTTCCACAATCTGTTTCCCTTGCACTTATATCCTCTTTGCACACATAATTTCGCCAGCCCTGACTTATTTACAAATCACGATAATCTAAGTCTGTCGGCGGACGCGGTTGGGTCTGAGCTGTGAGATGTTTGTTATACCATTTTCTTGGTGTTGCTTCTATACTGCAGTGAGATAGGAACTTTCATATTGGATAAACCCGCCAACTATATGTGTTTAAATTTTTGTTTTCCTTTGAAGTTGTTTATACTTTTATTCAATACGTTTCTTTGTCTTATTGCATGGCTATTGTTTTGTTTTGTTTTTGACTTGCGGTTAACCCCCGTAGTAGTAGTCATAATATGCTACATCTCAACAGAAACTGTTACGACGTTACTTATTTTTATTTTTTTTTTTACTTTTACGTTACAGCAGCAGCGCACTGCTTGATCTCAGTATTTAGCCACAGCTATGTCATTTGTCACATTTCAAAGTGGTTAGCTGAGGGTTTCTGCTAGCTTTTGAGGTTCAAATTCACCTTTGCATTTGGTTTTGTTATAAGAAATGTTAAAAAAAGGTGATTAGATATCTCCCTTCTCGATGTTATTTTGTTTGAGGTTGGTTTGCTTGTGAAATAAAAAAGAATTGATATTATGACATATTCTTCTGTGGTTGAAGTTTTTGAAATCGTTATTCCGATACCGCAATCTATAGGGATTCTAAAAAAAAAAAATAAACGAATATGGAATAAAAATGATACCTAATTCTAAATATTTTGAGAAAACATATATTAGAATTGACCGTTTCTGATACATATAATTTTAATGGCTTATTGCAATGACATGTTTAAAATTATTTTACTGTTGGCTAGAAAACCAATGATTTAAGCTTATCACTTATCACCAACAACTTAATTGCTATATGTACCTATTTATAAATAGCTTTGATAATTTTATGGACTGATTCAATTTCTTCTTCTTCTTCTTCTCCATTATCGACGATAGTCATGATCTCGGATGGGGTCACAACTCTCCCACTCTACTGCTTCACACTACGGCTCCGCATGTGGGGTTCGCCGGGTTGACCTCAGGAAACGTCGGCAGGCTTCTCGATTTTGAATTGTTCCATGTCTAAGGCCAACTGAATGCTGATTCAATTTGAACCCAAGAATTGCTAGCCATCTTTTTTGTTAAGAAACTCCACAGCTACAATATTGAGTGCCTTTATTAAGACTTGGACAAATTCTCTGTTTGAATATTTGTGAAAGAACATACGAAACATTATCTCACTTATATAACAACCATTATGTAAATACCAGTAGAATGATTTCTTCTCTTCAAAATTTTAGGTACCCTTAACGTAAACGATTTTTTGGTACAAAACCATGCCATGAGTTTTACAAGCAGAGAAATGTTGGGCCGGGTAGCATTCCTTTCAGTAATCTCGTTCTGACAATGCGTTTACGATGGCAAGATATCTGCTTAGGTTTTGTTTTGTTTGTTCTACTCTACGGTTCTCGTTCTGAGTAAAAAGATTTCTGCAAAGCCTACTCTACGGTTTTCGTTTCGAGTTAAAAAAAATTCTGCAAAGCCCAACTTCTAAAAAAGACCAATTTTTCTACTCTCTAACTTTAGGGCATTAAAAAACACCTGCCATACTCTCTAAGGCCATACAAACACTGATAGAATTATACAGCAACAGAAGTATCTCGATGAACAAAAGCTTATATCTTAAGGATCAGTAGTAGATATAGTTTTACTAACAATTTGATAGTACTTAATATCTCGCCGAAGAATACAAGAAATTTTAAAACGGTTTTCAATTGATATGAATTTGAAAAGTATTTGATATAATTTTGCATGAGACTCTCCTACCAAAAATTCGATTATTTAATGTATTTGAAATTAGTTTTCAATAGATTAGAAAATACTTGTGAGGAATTCTGTTCTTACCTATTTTACTAATGTTCGTTCCTAAAAGTTTTTTATTTGTTCGCAGTCTCACAACTATACCTGGATTTTTTCTCGCCTTCAAAATTAATTTACATCTGTAGGCAAATCGCTTTTGTCCAAGTGTCATTCAGTCCAGTATCAAACAAAAATGTATGTGTCATCTTATAAGCTTTGTTGAATCTTATACTACAGAAATACCTTTTTAAAGTTGGAGTTAAGACTCCAATTAGGTATGTGATACTCTGCATCGATACAAACCAAAAAAAGTAAGGAATTCATTTTTGTAACCCTCAAAGTACAAAATTGCCTATCTTGCTTGAACTAACTTCTTCTTTTTCTTCAAATACTAAACTATGACATGTAACTTTTGTTCGTACAGAATTTTAAATAAATTGTAACCTGAGCACAATAATTTATCTCATTTTCTCAATTCTCATTTTAAAGTCTATAAGTCTGTAAGTAAGTGGTTTCATTGTATAATATCACCGTTTCCCACAGCATAATATTATATTTTTTTTAATTTCAAATTGATAGATGCAAAAACCGCAAATCTGCAATTTTTCTCTGTCTCTTTAACAAAAAATTGATCGAGTTTCTCACACGAATTTATTGTTGTTATATAAGCCATCATCGGACAGACAATAAAATAACAAATCAATCTATGTATGTACCTACAGTATTTCCAATCGATTTCGATGACAACACACTATGTCGATGGTGAAGTTGATGTCAAGTATATAGATACTTTCGGATGCTGGCAAAGTCGATATACGAGTCATCAAATAAAATGGAAACGAGCAATAAATTGTCAACATCTGACAAAAAAAAATGACCTTCTACGGTGAAACACAAAATTAGTTCGAACCTATTTGTTTCAAAACGTTCAGTGTTACCGCAGGTAAGTTTTATGCGAAATTCAGTTGAGCTCTAAAAATGTTTTATCATTTGAATGGCGATCTCTCGACAAAAAATGTGTCGAGTAATTCATGTGTAATAATTTTGGGTAAAATGGTTAATGCGACGGGCCATCAAAAAAAAAATTGTCAACAACCGTGATTTGAACCTGCGTTGTTTGACCTACCAGCCGTGCGCCTTACCCATCGTCTTAAATGTCTGTTAAAAATAAAATGTATTTATTTTAAGCTGAACCATGTGCATTTATATAAATCAATGTATGTAGTAGATTTAAATAAAATCAAATGCGGTCGTAGATATTTTTACGTTACCTTTTTTCCCTGAGTGAGCTACGAGTAATTAAAAACCGTTTGTACTCGGTTGGAAATTTTAGGTTTTCACCCGCAAAAGAATTTTCAAAAGTGTAAATCACTAAGCCTTGGCTTATCGTTGTTACGTACGGGGTTTTTTTTTTTGATTTTTTTTTGTTGTATAGACCAAAATTAATGATATCTCCCATATACTGAATCTTGTAAAAAAGGGATTTTTTTTCCTATAGGTTTCGGTGAACAAAAATAATTTTGGGAAGTATGTAGTAAGATCTATCTTTTTTTTTTGAATTTCGTTTTTCAACAATTTCTTTTAACAGTAACTGTCATAGAACCGTTCTTCTAATTTCTTATTTTCTCCTAAATGAATGACGCGAAGCTTTTTAGATGATATTTAATAACAACATTTTCAAAAATTGTATTTTGTTTGTTGATTAAAAAAAATAAAATGCACGACTGGGTCGCACGTACTTGCTCTTAGGGTCAAAGTTTCTGTGGACATTAAAGCTTCTTACATAAATGAGCTCCAAAATAGCTTTACCATTTGATTTAAGAAAGATACATTTTTAGAAAAAAAAGAAAAACTGAAAATTATTAGATATGTTTTTTAAGGAACTATTTTTCTTATATATAAAATTTCTCAAAAGTTGTTAAAAATTAAAAAGAATCCTATACCATTTTTAAGAAAATATGAATGCACATCTAAATCTGAAAATTTAGACAAAAAAATCACTGACCAGTTTCCTTAAAATTGTTAAAAAAATAAAGAATTAAACATTTTTACGAATAAAAAACAAACGTTTTAAGACTTTTTGTATAAAATATTAATTTAAAAATCCTAATAAACTTTTGTTTAAAAATTGTCATTGAAATCCGTTCACTCGCTTACGAGAAAGTCAGAAAAAGGAAAACTGTTCTATGGGGGTTACCGTTATTAACCGATGAAAAAAGCACACACAAAAATGTTAATCAAAATCGTTAGAGTCGTTTTTTTGAAAAAAAAATAAGTTTTTTCACCTTCGTTAGTTATGGTCCTAAAAAATATGTGTCTTGCATTTAGGGTCGCACTCAAAACCCTTAATTACAAAGCTTGAAGAATTTCGCATTCTCTATCATCGTAATTTCATGTTGGTTTTTATATCTGGAGTTCAATTTGTTTTACGAAAAAAAGTCATTTTTTTTTAGGACCAAAACTAGCGGTACCTGCTATATAACTATTAAGGAAAAGTTAACATTTCTTAAAAACGGCTCCAACGATTTTGATTAAATTTTTTCCGCCTATATTCTTTAGTAGGGCCAATCTCTTGAAATAAAAAAAATGTTTGTACAAATTCTATTAAGAAATTCGAGAGTTTTTTTTTCATTCTTGGCTTTCTTTTGAACGACTAAACAATTATGAGTTCTCTTACACGAAAGCTCCTTTAAAATTTTTAAATCATTTGATATCAAAATATTCAAAAAAAATATTTGGATTTTAAAAAATCTTTAATTTTTTTTTTTTTAAAGCGTTTTAATAAAATAATTAGAAAAGTGTCGAAAAAATACTAAGTGCTTAAAACAAAGTGCTTAGAAATAAAACTACGGTATCAAAAAAAAAAAAACATTTTTTTTCAATGGGAGTGAAGAACCAAAAATAAAATATTTTTCTAATTAAAATCTTAACTAAAAAAAATATTCTAAAAAATTTTAATCCAAATCTTTTTGTCGCTACGAGTTCTATTTTCTTTTACGAATTCTAAATTTATAGTAGGTACTTTACCTACTAAGAAGTTTTGACTTCGATTCGTTTGACATTGAAAGAGAATAGCTTTTTAAGACCGAATGAATCGAAAATCGAATCGAATCGAATGGGCGAAACAATGTTCGGCAGTGAAAGAGCAAGAGCAGTAATTAAAAAAGAGATTGTTATTATCTCCAGTCAAGATCGATTTAATGTTTGTAGCAGAAAATATTTGTTTAAGAATTAATAATTTTCCTATGTTTTACTTTCAGCATTTGTTATAAATGAAACCCCTTCAGTTCAATATTTAAGCAAAATGAGTATAATGTGAATCTTAATTTATAACAATGGTAACTCTGATTCACACATTGACTTTGATGATGATCCGTGTTTTTTTTTAGATAAATGAAAATGAAATAAAATTAAATTTGTATTGGATTTTGGTTCGGTGAACGTGGGGGTATCACATTACCGGAAAAGGTATTCCATGTAGGAAGACGATTTTTGTCGCTTCTTCGCCACGCAGAAAGCTAGTTGGCATTTGTATGGCAATAATGACGCCTTAACTTGGATGCGCGCGACACATTCGTGGGCGCAAAAAGAAAGATGTGACTTTCAGCATTGCCTCAGAGCAGCAGCAGCGCAGCAGCGCCCGCATGCTTATATGCTATATGCATTTGAAAACACTTGTTTGCCGCTTGATCTTGATGATTCCCAAACACTTTGTGTTGTTTGAATGCAAATTAAATCGCAACAAAAGTGAATTTAACTTCAAAAATATATATTGCTAGTTTTAAATTTCTATCTTTGTTGTATCTCAGCTGTGGTTGAGGTATCTCAATAATTCTATCGCAAATTGCATTTCGTGATCGGAATTGAACATTTTAACTTGCATGCGTTGGCATATAATTAGTTTGAAATGGATAGTAATTAGATGGATGAACACGTGCATTTTATCGAATGCATTTAATCTGACCTTCTGACTGACTGAATTTTTGTATGGGTGGAGATTTTTGATTTGGGTATTTTCTAATAGAGGCAGATAATTGCATAATGAATCAACAGTCTTACTAAAAAATCATTAAATGGATCATAAAAGCTTACGAGGTATATATTGCAATAATTTATTATAATAGAGTAATTCAATAAGGTTAAAAGTTTTTATGCTTTTATTAATAGAAAAAGGTTCTATTTTCCAGCATAAAATTGGTTGTAAAACTTCAATGTTAAGAATCGTTGCATTCCCATAAAGGATGAGGTTAATAGTTTTAAATGAAATACATCAAGCAAAGTATCGGCATTTAGCATTTTAGCTAAGAGTTTACTTTTTTTACTGCATCATTTAGGAAGGTTAGGTACCTATTTTTGAATTCTTTTACAGTGATTAAATGATACTCGTTAGCACAAATTAATTAGATTATTTTTTCTTTCTTTTTATGTTCAATGTTTATTTTAAATCTTAATGAATCGAAACTAAAAAAAAAAACAAACAGCTTTAACAACAAAACATCTAATTGCTTATTAAAACCACATCTGAAGAAAATGCTTCTTATGATGCTGAAGACATAAAGTTAAGGTGATGGATTTTCAATTACCAAACGACTTGACCCAACCAAAGAAGTTATTTGTAATCTTATTTCCTCTGACTTCAAAGTTCTGTTTTTTATTTTTTGTTAAGTTAAGACTTGAGAAAACTTTATCTAAGAAAAAAATTGAAAAAAAAAATCAATGGTTAGGTTCTGCTGTATGAAAACGAGTTTGTAAACAATAAGACTAACTGCATAGAAATTGCCTTACACAGAGTAAAAGAGTGTGATATTAATAAACTGCAAGGTAAGTGAATATGGTCAAAAGAATTAAAACTTCTTTGCAATCACAACTATTTTTGTTTTGCCCTAAAGTTAGAAGTATATAAAAAAACTTTTGTTTTGTTGAAATTTCCGTAGAAGTGAATGTCGAAGAGGTAAATCGTCCTCCCCAGACCAAAAACATTAATGTGCTAAAATGAAAATTTTAGGAAATCGTGTTACAGGTTTGTCTGTGTTGTAAAATTAAAGAAATTTTCTACATTTATGTGAACAGCAAGCACTTTCCTTGCTGTTTGTGTATTCTAAATTTTGGTAAATCATAGATAACCTAGGGGCCAAAATCATAGAGGTGAGAAATTTCACTGTTCAAATCATTAAAAAATCAACTTTGTTTATTAATTAAGATTTTCTCATGCGTTGAGTTTAGTTATCATTTATCAGTTATATAAAACAAAGTTGGGTTAGTTACACCATTTATAACTCAAGAACTGCTCTACCGTTTTTAATAATCTCTGATTAGTTGGATTCGTCTCCCTTTCGAATAACTGAATAACTTTTAAAACTTCGGAAAATCATGATCTCGAGAAGTTTTCCCATGCATTGAAAAAAAGAAGAAAATCGCAAAAAATCGACCTCTCTGATACACGAAAGAAACATACATAACACGGAATACTGGGTTGGAAAATGCCAGCAGATGTCGGTGTGTGCATTATACTTTGAGATTATTATACTTTGAGACCATTGAGCAAGCTGTTGGGAGGTGCACGACGATTTATCAGCATTTTTGTTTCGATATTTAGATAGTTAGTTCATTTGAATTCGATTTAAATGAATACCGGTTAAAGATCAGGAAATACCGCATAGAAGATCAAGAAAAAGAGCTTACCACCACGAAAGAGCAAAAATACAGCGCAAAGAACAAACAAAGTCACATAAAAAAGCGTGAAAAGTCGTGGAAAAGGTGAAAATATATAAAATAGTGCGGAATACTGGTGAAGTGGTTATAAAACTTCTAAACAGCACGTGAATGATCGCGAAATATCGCATGGGAAATTGGGAAGTTTTGGAAAAAAGCGCTTACTACTGCGGAAAAACTACAAGGATTCACGGAAACGAGTGTGAAAATTCGCGGAAAAATATAAGACATACCTTGATAAAAAGTGGGGAATACCGTGGAAAAAAGCGCGGAATACTATTGAAAGATCACGAAATACTGCAGAGAATAGCAAGGAAGGTCATGACAAAAGTGATAAGTATCCGTTCCCGAAATGAAGCCTAATTGATGTACGCTTCTTATGCATCAAATCTCATTTCAATTACCACTTTAATTTATTTCAATTACCACTTTAATATAATTGCATATCAGTTTTTGAGGTATGAAAGCTATATTAGATGGAATAAAACAAAAACTTGTTCTGTTTCAAACAAAGTTAATACATTCGGAGATTTATCTCAATAATTTGAACCGGCACATGAGAAGTAAATTTTAATTTAATGTAATTTTGATTAAAAAAAAAAACTGGACATCGAATTTTCCACCTGCATACATGACTTTGGCCTCTAAGGGGCAAACCAACAAAACAATAAAATTAAAATTCGATAGTTTGCACATTCATGCTTCTGGCCTGAGGGGGCCGATATGTGAAGTCAATCAAATTCCATAAAGGAACCTTTTTTTAAACAGAACCGACTTCAGAAGCGTTGAAAAATCTTTTATCAATTATTGTTTAATAACAAAAAGTATTGTGTAGTGAAAAGTAGTCACCCGGTTAAGTCCATAAAATAATTCACAGCCTTTAAGCCAAATATTAGGTAAAAGAAGAACATCATAGTTTAATTTTGTTGATCCTTAAGCTTGATTATTATAATAAAGTTTCATTTGTCATTTTTTTAACATTTCCCAACCGCAAAATGCCCTCAAAGCTTATAAAAATATTTATATCAAAGCAACAAACAGAAAAAAAAAAAAAAAAAAATAAAAGCGCTTGTCAAAATAATTACAAACGTAAGCTATTTCAGTTTAACCGATATTATATTGTTCCTGTTTTTCAGCAAAATGAATCTTCTTATTTATTAAATATGTAGCATTTTATTTTTGAGTCCAATATAACAACAACAACAACAAAATAAACAACCTGATGCCCTACATTAATTCAAATTGCAGTGATTTTCTAAATTAAAATTTAATTAAACCACAAAATTGGATAAAACTCAAAAACTTGGTCGTAATACAAAATATATTTTCCACACATACCCACACAGTTTTATTAAATATATGCGTTTGCAACCATCAGATAACAAAAACTATACAAGGATTGTAAATCCTTTTGGAGCATGTGTTTGGATGTTTGTGTCAAAGTGATTAAATATGCTTGTTATGCACACTCTACCTAGAATAATCAACAACAGAAGGAAAAACTTTATGCTTTTCAAATTTAATACCCTTCATTCTCATTTTTACACCTTTAAAAATATGTAATCAAATATTAAGTAAAATAAATAAATAAAAAAAAATGTGTTTGAGTAACTAATTTTTAATAAAGTTACATTTTATTTTCGTTTAGGTGGGTTTGTTAGTTTTAACCAAAGCATTTTTTGATAACTTTATAATTTAGGTAAAAACATCTCTTTTTTTAATGCGATGGATGTTTAGATTTAAATCCAGGTCTAATCTTGAAAAATGTTGTTCGGTCAATGAAAAAATATATTGTTGGCCTTATAATTTATTTCAAAAGACCTTAAGATTCTATCTTCTGGTAGTAAAAATTCAGACCTCAATGCAATAAATGATTCTACTAAAAAATGCGTATCAATAAACATTAGAAAATAAAATGCGATGAGTTAAAATAGTGTAGCAATTCGATTTCAATAGGTTTTTGACAATTCAAAATTAAAGTAAATCTTTCAATCCCTTGCTAACTCAAGTAAATTTTTTTTAGGATAACCTAATCATAATTAAACTCAGAGTTATCTCGGCACCGAACAAATGGCTAATAACTACTCTTTTAATATTTTTGCGATGTCACACAAAGTTAAGCCTGATGTCTAAAGTTTTGATTCAATTTTAAAAAAATTAAATGAATGAAGAAAAATAATTTCCATCAAAACGAATTGTAAACTTTACGTGGGTATTATTTAAAATATTTGAAAAGTTCATGTCCTTGGATACCCTCACCACAGCCTGAGCAGAGAAGGATGAAAATACCGGAGTACGTTGATACCTGTTATTCTAATAAAAAAAAAGAAAAAATAAAACCGCAAACAACCAACAGAAACAGAACGAGCCAGCTGATGTTGGCACAAGATTATTTAATTTGTGTTTTATATTTTTTTGTACAGAGTACCTAAGTTTGCGTGGCTGTCAGGTAAAGTATATTGCACCACCTGTTTTGGCTGAACAAATATTTGTGTATAGGTAATACACATACATATTTATATTCCTTTAACTAATTTTTTTTGTACTATAGAGAAAACATGCATACATTTGTACGTGTATGTACCTACATTTTAAGTGTAAGGCAAACCAAGCGCATAAATGCAACCATAAGCAAAATTAACAAAAAAAAAAACAATTGAAATACATTTTTAACTGAGTAAGCACAATGACGATAGGCACAGACAGAATGCACTTTTTTGCCAGCGATATGATAGAAATTAAAATGATATCAGGTTGTATTTGTTTTCATAGCGAAATTTCAACTTAAACTGCATAACCTATACTAAATTAAGAAGTAAATTAATAATTTCAGTGTCTACTTAGGTTTTTGGGATACATAAATATGGGCATAGTTATACCTAATAAATTGTTATATGAAACACTTTTGGTGTAAATTGTATTCACGACATAGTTTTTGAGTTATCAATCTCTAACATTCTCACTGCTATGTTTAACCGATATCAAAAAAGGAGAAAGTCTGTATGTTTTTACTTGCGATATGGGTAACATATCAAGTTATGCATTCGTACAAAAAAAAAATTGAAATAACAATCAAACATGACATTACGATGATAGAGAATGAGAAAAAAGTGGGTCATAAATTCTGTCTGTCTGTATATCTGTCTGTCTGTCTATCTGTCTGTCTGTCTGTATGTATCAGAGACCACAGCCTAAACGGATGGGTCGATTTACTTCAAACTTGGTATGTGGCGTTTTTTGGAGACTATCTCCAGATGTTTTTTTAATTTTTTTCTTGGGCCAAAAATAACGGTACCTGTCATATACCGGTTTTAGAAAAACTAATTTTTCTCAAATATGGTTCCTACGATTTTGATTTAAAAAACCATGGTCATTTTTTTGGATGAGGTTTATCTTTAAATGAAAACCATTTTTTTCAATAACCGTTATTAACGGTACCTGCCATAGAACCGTTTTTTTCAATTCTGATTTTCTCCTTCATTACTCAATCAATTTAATAAAAACATTCGAAAAGTATTTTTTTGGATTTTTAAAAAAAGTTTGATTTTTTTTTTAAATCATTTTTTCGAAAACTAATCAATATTTTTTTCTCAAAACTTAGTTTTTAGATGTTGATAAATAATATCTTAAAAATTACATACCAATTTTTTTTATATAAAAAAATTGTATTTTTAGAAAACAGCTTTAACTTTTCTAAAAATGTATCATTATAGAAGAAATCAGATTGCATACTTCGTTTTCAGGTTAAATTCATTTAAGAAGCTGTTTTAGTCATTTGAAAATTGTTTTTTTAATTTTTTTTTTCTAAAACTGCGTTTTCAATTTTTTAATTAAAAAGGCTTAGCATAAATAGTAACTTCATCTATAAGAGCAAGTATGTGCGACCCAGTCGTGCATTTTATTCTTTGTTATGTTTGTAACCTCAGAATTTTTGACTTGTTGGATCGATTTTGATGATTCTTTTTGTATTTGAAAGCTGTGGTCTCCATTCGGTCCCATTTTAATTTAGTTCACTTTTGATAACGGAATCGATGAGAAATATTAAAAGTCTTAAATTTGGAGTCGGTTTTTTTCTTTTGTTGAAAGGTATTATGATGAAAAAAATACATTAGGTGCACCTATTTTCGTGAGCAAGAAGTCAATGAAAACTATTTTTTTTTGTTTTGCCATAGGAGATAGGAGTGTTTTTTTTTCCTATGTGACTGACAATTGCAACTATTTTTGTAAAAAATAAAAAAAAATCCTCAAAAAAAAACTTCAAACTTTAAAAACACGATCCTGAAAGCTTCACTTTTTTCAAAAAAATGCCAGAATCAAAAAGATTGTGTGAGAAGAAAATATCAAGAATCCATCATGGAAATGAAGACAAAAACACACATTATGCCAATACAAAGACAAGCTAAACAAATTAAATATATAACATATCTTACTCTTGAGATCTGTTCATACACGATGTTGAGAAACGTACCTGTAATGGTAAGAAAAAATTATTTAATTAATACTAAAACATTAATTTTTATACATAATTAATAAAATTGGTGTGTCATTTTCAAGGAAATATTAATGAGCATCTTAAACCAAAATTTCAAAAAAAAATATGTTTTCGAAAATTGATTTTTGAACAAAAATAAATTTAAACATTTAAAAAATCCAAAAAAACTTGTTTGAATTTTTTGATATGAAATAAATTGAAAATTGTTATGAACCTTTTGTGTAAGTTTGTTTTATCAAAATCCGTTGAGTCGTTTACGAGAAAATCAAAAAAAAAGAAAAAAAGGTCTATGGGAGGTACCTACCGTTACTAACGGATGAAAACATCTTTTTGTTTTATTTTAAAAGTACGAAATTGCCTGTTGTAGTTTACACAATTAAAAAAAAAAAAAAATAATAAGACTTCATTTTCGTCATATGGCAGGCACTGTTAATTTTGGTCCTATTTTTCAATTTTACCTCTGGGGAGTGACCGAAAATTTTTAACTACAGAGTTTGAAGATCGACAGTGGAATAGACAAAGACAGACAGACAGAATTACCGGACCCACTTTTGTAGCATTCTCTTTCATGGTAATGTCATGTTTGATAATTATGTCGAGTCCAATTTTGTTTTACGAATCCTAAACTTGCCCTATAGTACCTATATCGCAAGTAAAATCTCCCTCCATGTCGCGACAAAAAGCTCAAAAAATTAGTTTAGTCTAAAAAATAAGCCTTGCAAAAAATCAGCTCTTAAATTTAATGTTTAGTATGCGTGCAATCGCGCGTACTAAACATTAATAATTCTAAGAGCTGATTTTTAGCAAGGCTTATTTTAAAGCCCAACTAAAACTTTTGAGGTTGGTGTCGGGAGAACTTTTTACTTGCTCTATTGGGCAAAAATTGTTTTCGTTTCAAAAAAAAACAACAAGGTTTTAATCATTACGATGATGGAGAAGTCCAAAAAAGTGGGTTTCGTCATGCCTTCCGTCGGTTTGTGCGTCTTTTCGTCTGTTCGTCTGCACGCCAATCTGTACAGAGAGCCGCAGCCTAAACGGGTGACAAATTTGTTTGAAATTTGGTACAGATTATTTTTTTGTTTTTTATTTTTGCTACAAGAGCAAGTTCGTGCCCGAATCGTTCTCGAATCGTAATTTCCAAGGTAGTGTTTTTTTTTATTTTTGAATATCTCAATTAGAACGAATACCTCCATATAATGGTTTTGAGTTGTTGATTTTTTCGCGAAAACAGCTCTAACGATTTCAATTAAACTTAGTGTATCTTTTTTATTTATGAGTGACTGTAACAATACTGCATTTTTGATTTTTGTAAAAAAATAAGGGAAATATTATGAACATTCTTTTTGCGAAAATCCCCATAATTTATAGTTATCTCCTTATATACATATCTATACTGGCTCAACCGATTTTGTTCAAAGCCTGTCAACAGGTTCTTCTTATGATTTCGAAAAGTATTGTGTACAGTATACTCTCGAAAACATGAACTGTTCTATAACATTCTACAAAATGAACGCTTTTCCCCACCAGTTTTTTTTTATAAAAATGTCTGATTATGTCTGTTTATGTTTTTGTTTTTTTGTTTTCAATTTTAATGAACAACTTTTTAATTTTTATTATGTTTTGGTCTCTTTGTTACATAAAATGATTTTTTATTTTAATAGATACATTACATACATATGTTTTTCTTAAAGGAATTTTTTTTGCTTGGAAAAATGAACAATTCGAAAAGATGAATGTGGATTTTATGTCTGTTCATCTTTACGAGATTCTACTTTATTTAATTTTTCAAAAAAAAAAAATTGTTATAAAAAATTAATTAAAAATATTTTTTTTTTAATATTTGTGTGTAATATACCAAAAACTGAATTGTTCAATGGCTAACAAATATATTTTAACTTTGAACTACAAGAGCAAGTTCATGCCCAGTCGTGCATTTTATGTGTTTTTGTTTGTTTTTAAGAATACCGAACGAACGAATACCTCCCATGTAATAGTTTGGAGTTATTGAATTTTTCTCGAAAACGATTTTGACGGGATTGCAACAAAACTGAATTTTTAGTTTTTCTGAAAAAAACCCGAACAACGGGAGAACAGCGTTGCCGTTTTTTTGCAATTTTTTTTTTTTTGCTTTTTTGTGAATATCTCTCGTTTAAAGTTATTTTAATTGAAATAACCTTATATAACCTTACACAATTTTATTAAATTAAAAAAAAATTAATGTGCGACCTAGTCACCTTAATATACAGCTAGGTATAATTAAATTTTATGTAAATTCTAAACACTCTTTTTGAACAAGACAAGAAAAGAAATATATTCACAATTTTTCGTCCCTATATAATGATAAATCATAGAATTTCCTAGTAGAAAATCGGACCTAAGGATTAACGTGCATACATACCTCTCAAAACAATTCTAAGAATGAGGTTTTTCTTTTTTTTTTAAATATAAATTCAACTTTTGGTACTGACCTTACATTTACTTCGTGGAATATTTTAACAAATGTGAATAGGTAAATTGTGCTGGTATCTTTATTACATTCAATTTTTTACATTTTTAGGTATTCGCTCAAGTTGGAATGGGTATACAAAAAAAACTCCATTAAGTTAATTCAATTTACATTCGGACTAACACACAACTATGCACTGCTAAACCGCTTGAACATGAGTAGCATAAAAGCGGCAACGTTAAAAACAAAAAAATAAATAAGCAAAAGCACACAGAACAACATCATCAAATGGATTAAAATATAGGAATTTCTATGAAAGCATCCAGGAGGATACCCAAAAATTTAAATGAATAGAAAAGAATTCTTTGAATGAGAAAATAAAAAATAACTAACAAGAAAAATACGCAACGAAAACCTAAGACCACCACAATATTCACGTGAAAATATCCCAGGATAAATTTGTGGTGCATCTACATCATAATAACACAACTATACCATTCGAAAGCAGAAGTTGAAGCTGAACACGATGTTATAAAGGACCCTCTTGGTAGGCTCCATAAACATCAGTTTTGCCAGCTATTGCAAACATATCGGTGAGCAAACGAAGGCAGGGCAGAGAGCTAGTTTCAAATTCCTGAGGATGATTTCTAGTGCTATAGCCGTTCATGTTCATGTTCATATAGGCCTTTATGCAGTTTATTTCCACAATTTTGATTTTCCGAAATCCATTCCATTGATACAAATAGAAGGAAGATGAGAAGAAGGCGGATTTCAAATGGAGCTCGAGAGTAAGATTTAAGATATTTGAATAACTACATTGAACAGAATTTAGATATAGGATTCCAGAAGGCAGCCCTCTCACAACAACGCCAGAGCATGAATTTCATTTCGTGCGATCATAATAATAATTCAATAGATTTATGGTTGTCATGGATGTTTGGGTGGGTGTTAGTGATGCTTCAAATAAAAGCTTCTCCATACTACAAGTCCAGCAAAAAAGATGTGATTTGAACAGGCATTGTGCATTCAAGTTTGGAATACAACAGCACCAGAAATCGAATGAAATTTGATGGAATGAATGTGTGTTGTGGTAAGTGAAGATTCATTTCCTCATTTAACAATCACCTACACAC
The DNA here is from genome assembly GCA_948107695.1 of Meliscaeva auricollis. NCBI lineage: Eukaryota > Metazoa > Arthropoda > Insecta > Diptera > Syrphidae > Meliscaeva > Meliscaeva auricollis. Next base: position 21,348,177 of record OX403616.1, on the reverse strand, counting down.
ACACTCAAATATCGTTTTTTTTCTTATTTTGTTATTAATTGAAAACACTTGAAAACTCTGTTTTTGATTTAATATCATATCCGGGGTTAAAAATTTCATCTATAAATTGAAAATAACAATGCATACAATGTATGCATGTGCAAATGGACACACCACACATGCAAATGTAAGTGCATGTGTATGATGTACCTGCACGTAAATTCTGTAAACAATATATATTATAAACTATTGTGTAAGCTTAAAAGTGAGTTAAAAATATTTTACAAAAAGCGCATTTAAAAAAAGGAAAGTTCGGAAAACCGTATTTTTTTTTACTTTTGACCAAATCAAAAATTATTTTTTTTTTGTTATTAAAGCTTTCAGAAATTATAAAACTGAATTTAATTATGTAGGAAAACACATAATCTACAAATACTTAGGGCACTTTTTTTATTTTATAATGTGGTGACAATAGCAAAAAAAACGATATTTTCGACATACACCTCTCTTTTAAGAGCACTGCCTTTAAAATGATAGCATCTCTTAATCTTTTGTATGTAAAAAACTACATATACCTACATAGTCTATATATAGTGTTATCAAAATATATCTTCAAAATCTCAGGTTTTTCGAGTTAAGTACGAAAACTCGCAAAAATAAATATTTTTGTATATTATTTAACCTTAAATAACTTTTTACGCATGCATGGAACTTTTTACATTTAACGGTTTTCTATTTTCAAAATTGGTGTTCAAAAAATGTATCTTTATAAAAGAACTAAAATTGCATACTTCGTTTTGAAGTCAAATTCATTTAAGAAGCTGTTTTAGTCAGTTGAAAATCGAATTAAATGTTTTTTTTTTTAAACTGCATTTACAAAACTTGAATTACCTACAACCTCTAATAGGTCATTTCAAACGTAATTACATTTTTTACTTGCTCTATATGTATATAGGCCAAGTGTTGGTTTCGTGTCCGTCGCGTCGGTCGCGTTCATCTGTTCGTCTGTGCGTCCATCTGTTCAGAGAGCCATATCCCAAAAGGGATAATCTAGTAATTTTGTTTTGACTAAACTAAAAGTCCATTAAATCAATCAATCAATATAACGTTGATTTTTAATATATACTTTGTTTGTTTATCTATTTAAATTATGCACCTTTTATATCAACTATGTAGTAGATAAAAATAATTCTCTTTTCACTGAAATATTGTTTTAATTTTTTTGTTTTAATTCCTCCGGCAGACGGCTAATTAAGCCATGCTTTGTAAATCTTTTAAAAAATATTGTATCTTATAATTGAAAAAAAAAATAAAGACCTTATCTATCTATCTATCTATCTATCTATATCCCAAAAGGGTTGACGGATTTACATGAAATCTACATATTACTTTTTTGCAATTTCTAAGGTTGTTTTTTTTTAGTTTTCGAATATCTCGACTAGAACGAATACCTCCCATATAACGTTTTCGAGTTATTGGATTTTTCTCGAAAACTACTTTAACGATATCAATAAAACTTTGGGTATGTTATGTAATGAGTGATTGCACCCTTTGTGCAGACCCTTTGTATTTATTTCACTCATTAAAATTTTCTAATTGTGCAATTAAACATTTTAAACACTTGAATTTGTGTGTCAATGAACGCACATAAATAAATGCTACAAAAATCACGTGCTGGACCAAAGCCATACGGCTGCCACGGCCACGCGCCCGATATCCCAAAAATGTAAGGCATGCATTTTGAAAATAGAATTTCTATAGGTAGTCCTTTATGTTTATCGATTTTATTAGTAAACGCAAACAATCAAAGCCAACAATGGGACACACAATTATCATCTAGAAATATTCTACACTATGGTGCATGCAAGCCACGGGCTGTATAACATCAACCCTTAAAATACCTTTAAATTTTTCTTGTTCCCATAATAATTTCATATTTGCATGTTTGCTTCAATTTTGTATTTCTCTTCAATATGTCTTCATTAATTCTCCTTATTTTTTTTTTTTTCATTCCTGTGTTGTTATAAATGTAACTTCATACAACAATCAGCAAGCGTTTAGTTAGTAGCCCAGGAAAAATGTATATTCACTGCCGAAAAATTCCATGTGAAGATAATACAATTTCCTTCATTTTTGTCTAAAAAATAAGTACACACGCGAAAGTCCATTCACAGATCATTTGCGCGTCAAAAGTTATTTAGACCCAAATGTCAAAAATATTGGTTTTTATTTATAGATAACTATTTAACGGTAGAACCTATCGAAAATTATTTTAGACAAAAACTTGTAGATCATTTGATTTTCTACAAAGAAGCTTTTGACACTTTTTTTCTCACTGACTGATCACTCGGAAGATATCGCTTTTCCAAAAAACGTAAAATAACAAAAATGTTATTTTTTCATGAAAAGCAAAATACTGTGAATGTTATCACCAAAAGCCAACAAATCCCTTTTTTTTGCTTTTTACTCAAATTGACGAAGTTTTGAAGACAAAAATGTATACTTACATTATTGATTATAATATTGTCAACAAAACAAATAGTATTGACATGATTTGCCAATTGCAAAATATTGCTATTTCAAAAAGGTGAATTGTCGAATAATTGGGTTTTTCGCATATTGCTTTAACTATTTTTGGCTTACAAAACCCTTGATGAAAAAACATTAACAATTTTGGTCTAAAAGCTTTTATATAATAGATATAATGGTTTCGAAAATTAGTCGTGTTGAATAAACATAATTTTTGCACTCTGCTCTTAAATGCTGGAGTTTTCGATAAATATTTTATGCTAATTTTGTAGATAATAGTATTCCCTAAAAGAAATGTATTGAAAAGTTTTTTGATACGAGTGATCAGTTACAAGATATCGTAACTTTTAAAATTTCACAATTCGATTATCGTCAAGCGATATCGTTTTGACAATAACTATCTCTATCGCAAACGATATCGTTCGATCGTTTTCTTTTTACGGAAGCAGGTCCCAGTTGTTTTTAAAAGAGATACTATGGACAGGGAAACTCCAAAATATATGTAATTCTAGGTACCCACTTAAAAGTTAAAATAAAAAAGGGTTGGTAGTTATGGGTACCTACTTTCATTGTAACTTGTAAGTATTGGTACACATAGCACTCGTTGAAATAATCATTTAATAAGAAATTGATTGCAATCGATTTCTGTAAAAACATTTGGGTACATATAATAACCATATAACGTTACTGTAGCATAATCAGTTTTTCATATGCAATTGTCAGGATCTTCTGAAGAAACATATATATATATCACCGTCTAAAACGAGTACCGACGACGACGCGCAAAGTGGCCCTCGAAATGTCCTCATTTTTTTTTTTTTTTTTTATCATCCCCGTGAAACCTGAAGCACAATATCACGCGCAATTTTTTTTAGCAATTTAATTTTTTTTTTGCTTTGCTCATCGTCCTTTCTATCCTTGTACTTGTGTGTCACCCCGTTAATTGTAAACTGGTTTCTTTTTTATTGTTGTTTTTTTTACCACAACCATTGTTTTAATTCTTCCCGCGTACCTACCACACTGACAACCGTTGTGGGGACAAAACCAGGCTTGCGGGATGGGGGCAGGAAGAACTTGCTGTTTCTGCATTGATGGTGGAAGAGGATAAGTTTGTGTGTTTTTTTTTTGTTTTTTGGTTACACAGAAGGAATCCGAACAGAGTTACTTGGCACAAGGATACAAACGTGCAGCAGGAGCAGCAGCGGTGGTGAACTTTTATTGTTCTTAGAAAAAGGAACCAAAACTGAAAGGATTTAAAGCGGGCGTTTTTTTCTGTTTAAGGAACATGTGAGACTGGCAAACAAAAGTATCTAGATACCTTAGCAAAAAATAAAAATAAAATAAAAGAGAAACCGGGAGATGTGTAATTTAAGACCAGCGGGATGCGGTTGAACTTTTAAAAAGTGGTTGACAAAAAAAAAAAAAAACACTGGATAAAAATACATATATAGACAGGAAAGGGGAGAGGGTGAATTTCTGAATCTTTTAAGGCATTGCAGGTTAACTAAGATATTACACACGATGTTTTTTTTTTACGACGACGCAAGAAAATTACACGAAAATAATAGGTATTACAGTATGGGTAGGTTATATAAAGCGGTTACCTACCGTTAAATGTCTATGAAAGTGACATTTTCAAAAGTTGTGAATAAACGCTGCACAAAAACAAAAACTCTACAATTTTTGTTTTGAAATTACCCATGTACCCTACCTATTGTGTTGCTATTTATTCAAAACAGAGGCAATATTAAAGCAATTGTTTCGGAAAACCGAATCGATAAAAATTAGTGCTTAAAGTCGATAACTTGGATTGTTGATTCACCCAACATCATGGGCAATTCATCATCTTGGTGACGCAAAAGGTAACCTTTTCAGACTACACTACCAGTTACAATGTTACTGGTTACTGGAAGTTTGTCTTTACTTGTATTTTAATTGGGTATTTTGTATTTATATTAGCTCAATTTTACGAACAATAGAATAAAGACATTCAAATGTGTTTTTAATGCGTAATTGCAGATTTGCTTCAACTAAATTTAAGCTATCCACTATCCATTTCAATAAGAGATTAAATTTTCTACTCAAGTTCTTTAAGTAAAATTATCAAATATAGTCTATTTTTCAAGATATATGTACGTACGTACAAAATAAAGAAAAATTACTAAAAGAACGAGTTTTGTTATCATACCAAAAACATAATTTTTTCTAGCCGTATTATCACTTAAAATTAAAACTTCCATTAGGAATTTCTTATTGATGTTAAAGTTATACTTCTTTACCGGCGGCGCACAATGGGGCAAAATGACGAAAAGCTGGCATTAAATCAACCAAACAACCTAGAAACTTGAAATTTGGCACAAATCCTACTGATACCAATATTAGTGCATAGCCATAATTTCGAGTAGCCACGCCCATTTTTTGGGTTACCACCCATACACAATTTTAAGGTTCTTAAAAATTCTCGGAAAATCCTCAAACAGTTTTAATAAAACTTTGTATGTCTTTTATCCTAAATAATTGTAACACAATTGCAATCATAAAAAATAAATACAGATTAGGGTTGCCACTTTTCATATGTTTTTTTTATTATTAGGTATTATTAAGAAAATACTGAGGGGGCTTTTGATCTTATGATTTCATTATGAAAGTGGGATAGGTTTGCTTCAATAATTAACGCTAAGGCTTCTTCACAAGTCAATGAAGTTGGTTCAATGGACTCTCTTAAGACCTTTCTACACGTTTTGACTTTGCTAGGACTTTGCAGTTCCTGACTGCCCAGATGCTCTCAAACTCATTTCAGTCGCAAATGTTAGTTCAGACAGAGAATTTGATCTCCTCAACTCCACAGTTTTTGGCGTTTTGTTCTATCCGATCCTTCTTCGAAAGAAACAGACGGACGACCACGTTTAGGTTTTTAAGGACATTTATATTTAAAAAGAATGGGAGTGTTGAGCCAAATTCTGTTGTTTTTTAAAAATCTTGACTCTTGACGAGTTACTTTTCCCAACGTATTTTGAATTAGGATTTAAAATCATTTATTTTGTTATTTATGTCATTTTCAAAAGTACCAGAGCATTGAGTCCGCCTCACAACTTCTTCCTTTAAAAACTGAATCTGGCTGTTTAAGCCTTGACAACCTGACGTTTTCATTATATTAAAGAGGTCTAGTCTGGTAATTGATAACGTTTTGGATGTTGTTCGGTCTAAAAAAGTGTTAACAATTCAATAATTTTGACCAAGAACGTGTATTTATAGAAAGTGACGTCACCAACAAAAAATTGACACTACACTCTGGAATGCAAATTAATGCAAGAAAACATTTCATATTCTAAAAGGAAACAAAACAGTGAACAAAATGACATACTAATCTTATTGGCGTTTTACGGCTACCACAATTAAACGACTGAGCCTTTCAGAAAAACTCAAAAAAACACATTATTTTTAGGTTTTTTTTCATTTTTGACTGCGAATTAAAATAACATGAATGTATTTTTTTCTGGAAAAGAAAATTAATAGAACGCATCTGAGTTTACTGGTTCTATTTAAAAAAAAATTCAACTTATTACACGCAATAAATAAAAAATAGTACACAATTTGTTAAAACAACCAAAAATGATAAAATGACGTTTAAACTCGACACAAAACGTGAACTTTCTCTTCATTTGAGACGATCTTCTGAATACCACGTGGTCGAAATTTATTATCTCTCTCTCATTTATAATTCTCTATTATATTTCGAAGAGAAATAGATCGGTCATTTAAGACAAAGCTCAACTTCATTATTTGATTAAATGCCAGCTTTTTTGAGTTTTGCCCCATTGTGCGGCGTTCATAAAAATATTCAACCAGTAATAACACATACACTTTTTCAGCCCATTATTCCCGTTTTTTTTTTGTTGCACAGACACCATAAGTAGGTAAACAGTATACCTAACAACACACTTATATTTATACTGTTTTTTTTTTTTTTATTTTGCACAAACAATAAATTTATGAAATTACAGAAATCGGCCATAGTTGTTGATAATCTGATCGATTCTTTTTCTACACTATAAGTGATAGAAAAAAACTAAATACACCAAAAGATAGGTGGCATAATGTAAGATTCCGTTAAAACGGGATGTTTCGAAATTCCACTGGGAAGTTCGGATAAAATAGGTCAAAAGAAAATAAAAAACTTTTTGTACATTTCGAAATGTATAAAGGTAGGAATTATAAAATAAATTTTATTGAATAGATAAATTAAAATGATGTTGACTTTTAGTTAAGAAATAATTTTATAAAGTCAACTCAAATACTTTGAAAATGATGTTGGTGTGGGTGAAGTTGTGTGTTTCCTATAGGTACATGGTAAAGAAAGATTTTTAATTATTTTTTTCAATGAATAACAGTAAAAACAAGATTTTTCAGTCCAAGTTTTTTGGCTGTTTCCAACGGTATATTATTTTTATCTTTTTAAAAAAATCACACAGCCATGAGATATTAAATAAATACATTCTTGAACAATATTTCACAATTTTCTATAGTCTGTGAGCCGAGATAACTTGACGCTTAATAACTAAATATATATCCTCATAAAATTATGATTGAACTTTATTGAGCATTACGATCAAATTACCTATCACACATATTCTTACATGCTAAAAAAGCTTCACAAACCTGAAAAAAATTTCATCAAAATTCAACAAAATTGTCTGCGTTGGTAGTCGGACTCGCCCAGCCACCAGTGAAGAACGGTACCGATGGCTCACAAATGGATTCGACATGATTCAGTTATAAAATGTGTAGCTTTCTTGTTTATTGTCAGATTTTATAGATTGAGGTGTCTTAATTTTGATGAAATATCAGACAACAACAAGGTGTAATTTTTTGTATACAGTTACTTATAAAAATAATGATAAAAACGTAATAAAAGGCAAAATCAATTTTGGTTTTGTTTTTCTATTTACAAAATGGTACCCATGAAATAGTTTTGAAGTTTTTAAAACAATGTATAGTACATTATTGTCGGTAAAAGTATCCTTGATAAGCAATAATAGACATATAACATATAAATGCACATTTACAGATTTTAGAGAAAAAAATTAAAAAAAACACATAAGAAGTTGATTTTATTGGATATTAAAATTTGTAACTTTAGTTTTAGAAGCAATTAAAATACGAGCAGATTCTATTTGATAAAATGTTGATCTATAATTCTGCATTTAAATTATATTAAACATTTCCACAGAGGTCGTTAAGTGAAAATATTTTTTATAACAAATGCGTTAGAATTACAAAATTTAATTTAAAAAATTGATAATTTTTAATATATTTTTAGATCAATTTCGAAGATGTATCTATTCTCTAAGACAATGCCATACAAATTTTATTGATTTAATAAAACATAACATCTGACTATGTCTACTTAAATAATTTTAAATTTCTCTAAAACTACACTTAAGATGTCAAACAATATTTTGATACACTATTTGTTTCAGTAAGAAACTCACAAGTTTCGCAATATCATTAAATCATTGATATTATAGATAGCACAAATTCGATTTCTCACACATGAATCTGCTTAAAAAAATCAAAATATACTTTTCCGTTAACAAAATAGCATTTGGCTTCAGTTAAACTTAACTGATTCTTAAAATTGAGGTATAAATGGAAAAATTGAAACCTCAGTAAAAGCACAAAAATAAAATCTTATAGGTACAATTGTTTATTGAATTGTGTAAACATAAGCTCCACAAGGAAAAAATTATCAATTTTCACATTTTTTAGTTTATTATGTTAATTTAAATTTAGAATTATAAGAGAGTGACCAGCGGTCATTTTGAAGTATCAAACATAAATGGGTAAAGTTCAAATTAGGTATATGTATTTCCAAAATCTCACAGGAAACGAAATGTTTTTAAACTAATTGGAAACATGTGTTCCTATCTTCGCTACTAAATCCTTATTTTTAGTCATGTTGAATTTCTTATTTTTTTTTTGTCCAGTCTCAAGTCAATTCCCTTGTCAACCATCTGTTTTTTTATACGGAAACAAAAACAAGAAAAAATCGTCAGATTTATTACATATATTCTTAACGAAACATTCTGATAAGGAAACCAAACTACTGCTAAATCCCCCTGAAACCAAATACTATCCAATTTACAAGAAACCCGAACAGGTGCATGACTGCATCCAAAAATACCTGTCCCTATCTCTTTTCCTGCCAAGGTAGGAACAAATTTCAACTCAACTCATGTAGGTAGGTACTTCAAAATCAGGTAACGACAATGTATCCTTATTCGAATAACCACCATCAGACAGAAAATGATATTTCCTATTCTACCTTTGTTGTAAGAGAAAAAGTGACTTTTCTCGATATTCACAAACACAAACCCACATGCCACGAGCAGACAAGTAGTCATTCAATTTGGTCTTAAAAAAAAAAAAAAATATATATATAAAAAAAAAACAGAAAAGAATAAAGTGAAAAATAACCGCAATAGATTCCCTTGTATAGGTATGGAATGAATGCATACTCTTATTCCCCTTTGAAGCCATCCACATCGTGGAATGCGATTGACAGGTATCCACCCGAACAGAGAATTTATATAAATTTTTCCCAAACTCTTCCTAGGAAATAATAAAATAACAAAATAAACCCCTCAAGGATGTGACTTAAAGCTGAATTTGACTGCTATGTACAATTATATTCATACATAGGTACACACACCGTACACATACTACATGCATAACTATGTCCTTATGAAATTCAAATGGATTTATCAGGATGTGTATAACCTACTACCGCAGAAACTTTTTTAAAGATGGAAAATGTTAGAAAAGTTTTGCATGTCCTATACTAAATTAGGGTAGCCTCTTAGGATGTAAGGGCAAGAGAAGAATTGCATGCAAAATTACACTCAAGGATTCATCTTCACCTGCATTTTTTCTTGCTTTTTTTTATTATTTATTTTGAAGTGTGCACTGCCGCCGCTGCAGGACTCAAAGCAGGTGTGTTCCAATTTGACAGAACAATTGTTGGTCTACATTTGGAAAACTACAAACAGACTGAAGTGAGTTAGTGTGCCACTCATCCAGTTTTTAAGTCAGCAGCGCGTCGTAGTCTTCGTCTCCGTTGGCGTTCGTTGGTTGTATGCTAATTGGGGCTAATAGTTGGGCCCTTTATTTTTGTTCTTCTATTTTTTTTTTCTTCTTTTGTGACACTCTTGGGTCTTGTCAACTCTTACAAAAATTTCACTCCCAATTTAAGTTTGTATTTCTGCATCTTCCATAACACTTATTCCCAATGGGTTAACTGGGGAAATGTTTAATATGAAATTTAAAGGACCCAGTATGACCAAATAAGGAAATATGGATTTTATGAATATTTTAAAGATGCATTGTAAAACTCATAGTTTCAGCACTGAATTTCTGATTAGCCTAGCTACATATCATTTATTTATTCCATAGATTTTTGGCTTTAATAAAAAGTTATATCAATATTGTAGGTGTTATCGTTGTTTTTTTTTAAATACATAATTTTGTTTTCTATTTGAAATCATTTTTTGTATTGCGAGTTTTTTTCAAGAGGAGTTGAAATACCTAAATAGATTGTATTATCATGTTACGAATGCATATCTTGACAAGTAGTACAATCAATCGTATTCCAAATCTGCTGTTTCAGGAAAAAATACAGTACCTAGTCATTTTCTCACTTGACTTTTATGTTTAGGTTGTCGCTGAGTTCAAATTTCAACTTTGCTTCTTCCAACGGATATGGCTTCACAACCTTTTTTCAGTTGTTTGCCAAAAAAATCAAAAAAAAAAATAGGTAACTTTTGTAGATATAGTTTTTTTAATAAAGATCCAAGATCTCACAAGAAAACTGGCTTTTACACATAGTAGGTAATTTTTTCCTTTTGCCGTACACCAAAAAAATGCAAATAATATATATTTTTTTTATAGGAAATTTTATTTCTCAAAAAGTTACGAATATTATCATTTTTTGGCAAAAAGCTGATAATAAGTCGAAATTTTTGAGGCTTTTTGCCGTTGGAAGAAGCAAAGTTTAAATTCGGATTCAGCGACCCCCTAAACATAAAAGTCAAGTGCGAAAATGACTACTGTATTTTTTTCCTTGCCGAACTGATATGATTGGACTAAAGTAAGAAATACGAGTAATGTTGGTAATCCCAACCTTCTTCGTACCGCAATTCTGTCAGTCTGTCTGTCTGTGTATACATCGAGCTACAGCCTAAGCCTACAGCCTAAGCCCCTAAAATGATATTAACGGTAGGTACCTGACCTACCATAGAACTGTTTTTCTTTTTCTTTTTTGAGTTTCTCTTAAACGACTCAACCGATGTTAATGATTTGTTTTTATATGGAAGCTTCTTAATAATTTAAAAATTATTTTATATCAAACAGTTTTTTTTTTTGAAAAATCAGTTTTTTTCGCAAACGGGTCACTGAATTTTTTTGAAATTTTGGTCATAGATGTGACTTAATATTTAACGGGATACCAACTTATCTTTTAAACGCGGTTTGACAATTTTTACATATAAAAAATATTTCTTTTAAAAACAGCTCCAACGATTTTCAATTTATTTTTTTCTAAAAATGTATCATTCGTAATCAAATCATATGGCATACTTAGTTTAGACCTAAAAACAATTTAAAATGAAGTCTATAGCAGTGTTTAATTCAACACTGAGTAGCTACTTAGTGCTTCATTTTACACGCAAAACAAAAAATGCTGTGTAGCCTAATTTGTTTTTGTTTTGCGAATAAAATAAAACACTGAGTAGCTACTCAGTGTTGAATTAAACATGGCTTACATTTTTCAAAAATGTTTTTGTTATAAAAATATTTACATATTTTAAAATTTATAAGAAACTTTAACGTACACAGCAATATTTGAACATAAGAGCAAGAGCGGTCCAGTCGTGCATTTTATTAAATAATGCAAATTTGTGATATAATGTAGGTGTATGACTAACACAAATTACCGTGTTTATCTACAAATAATTCTGAAACAACATTTTTGTGCCAATCGCTTTACATTAGGAAGATTAAAAAATAAAATCTCCCTGCATGTCGTGGCACCAGACTCAAAAGTTTTGCACTTTTCGTTTTTCCATACAAATTGATGTGGGAATTTTTTTTATTTTACTCTATATCTTGTAACTCACAAACGGTACGTCGCTTCGCTTCGTACAGTAAAGTTTTTGATGCAGTTTTTTTAGGATTTTAAAAGCTCTACAAAGTTGTCATAAGTCATTTTTTTTTTAGGTTAACTCTTTAAAAATCTTTCGAAATCGTTTTTGACAAATAAAAAAAATTAATACATTAATTATTTAGCAATTGACATAAATTCATTTAAATTTAAAATTTAAGTTGACAATTAAAAAATTGCACTTCGTGCTCTGGTCAAATTTTGGGCATATATTTTCCCTAATTCGTCAAATTATTTCATTGATGTGAATAACTTTTTAAAAGAATGCAATTGTGAGTAACAGCATTTAGAGCAAAACAAAAAAAGAATCTCCAGTGCAATTTGTATGGATAAGCGATAAGTGTATTGCGCGTACCTAACATTAATTTTAAGAGATGAAGGTTCATTTCTTAGCCTAAATATCCAAAACCAAATAATATAACAAAATATGCAAAAGATCTTTAACTACCCTTTCCATATATATATATTTAAGTGAATGCTGATTTAGTGCCATAACTGACTTGTTATTTAAAAAAAATCGTGTGGATGTAACAAAATGCGGACACTTGAGATTAATATTTACTAAATTAAAATTAGGATCTAAGACACAGCCTACTTGCGAAAGACATCAAGAGCAAGAACCGTATTATAAAGGGTTTTCCAATAAGAGGTGTTATTTTGATATTCAAAGAAAAATGGCATTTTTGGAGATAAATGATCGGATGTTTATTTCAGAGGAAGGCAAAGTGGCTGCCCTATGTCCTCGATAGCCTCACGAATTTCATCTTTGAGGTCTTGAATCGACGCTGAGCTGTTGGCGTAGACCTTATCTTTCACGTGGCCCCAAAGGAAGAAGTCGCAAGGTGTTAAATCACAAGTTATCGGTGGCCAATTGTGATCACCTCTTCGAGAGATAACACGGTCCGGAAACTTTTCCCGTAAAAGATCGATGGTTTCATTGCTTGTGTGGCACGTAGCGCCGTCTTGTTAAAAGTAAACGTTGTCCAGATCAATACCATCCAATTCAGGCCATAAAAAATTATTAATCATCTCTCGATAGCGCAATCCATTGACCGTAACTGTTGCTCCAGCCTCATTTTCGAAAAAGTAAGGTCCAATGACCCCGCGGGACCATAAACCGCACCAAACAGTCACGCGTTGAGAATGGAGAGGCTTTTCAACAATAACTCTTGGGTTTTCCGAGCCCCAGATGCGACAGTTTTGCTTGTTGACGTAGCCTCCGAGGTGGAAATGGGCCTCATCAGTCAAGATGATTTTTCGATGAAATTCCGGTTCATTTTCATGCATTTCAAGGACCCAATCAGCAAAGACACGACGTTGTTGATGATCAGCCGGCTTGAGTTCTTGTGTTAACTGAACTTTATAAGCCTTAAGACCCAAGTCTTTATGCAAAATACGGTGTAATGACGTTTGTGGAATGCCTAATTCCAAAGAACGACGAGGAATGGACAAACCTGGGTTTTCTTCAACACTTTGGGCTACAACAGCAATATTCTCAGATGCTCTTGAGCGACGTGCACGGGTTTTATTCTTCACATCACTAACTTGTCCCAACAGCTCGAATTTGTCCACCAATTTCTGTATTGCGGTCCGACAAGGTGCTTCACGACGACCCAAAAATGTTTTAGTTTTACGAACCGTCTCTGCCAAATTTTCACCATTTTTATAGTGAATTTTAATAATTTCAATGCGTTGTTGAAGCGTGTATCGTTCCATTTTTATTAATAGTGTAGTTTCTACTTGTCAAATGTCAAAAAATGACAGCTTCAAAAGTGACAGCTACCGAAATAGCGGGCTATTCAAAATAACACCTCTAATTGGAAAACCCTTTATTAAAACAATAAAAGAACTTAACTGCTAAATTATTTTGTACTTGCAATAAATGTTTTGAAATTAGTGGAAATGTCATTATGACATTCAATTAAAGAAGTGCAACTATCGATAAAGTGTTGATATTTATTTAATTTTGTTTGTCTGCATTTTCTGTTAAATACAAAACCAAATACAAAAAATAATAAAATGTTTTATCAATAAGAATTTATGCAACTTTAAATAGTAATTATTTAAACCCTTATGAAGTTAATAAATATCCATAACTGTTTAGCGGATTCTTATGCATAGATCTTCACGTGTACGGAGAAAAAAAATGAAAATTGTGGTCCACTGTGCTAATTACATAAATTTGATTCACTTTCACCAAGATTTTATAATTGCTAAAGTATTTTTATTTTAAAAGACACATTTTCATTTGTTTTAAATTCGATAACTTTTCCTACATCTGTTAGAAAACAATTGACTTATCAAGTAAAGCTGTCTTTTTCATTCCAATTTTGATATTTGAAAAGAATTATTGAAAAAAAAAATTTTTTTGACAAATGGTAATTAACTAGGTATGTTTTTGTTTTTGTAAATAGAGAATGGAATTAAAATACGAAAAGTCTATCTTTGGGACGACAGAATATTGGGTATGAATATTCTATATTTTTCATTATCTGCATGTGACAGTCATATCGCACAACTCTATATTTTCGAAGAATTCACCTCAGCTCTGAGCCATTGTATGTATAATATTATTTCTCTTTCATGATATTGCTTGTTTATTATTCATTGTCAAAGTCAACTTCCTGTGTTATTGACTTTTAAAATGAGAAATAGTATCTAATATCTGAATGGGGCTACATCGGGAGAGGTTTTTTTTGTATAGGCTGTGCGGGACGTCATCCATCGGTGTCGTTCGTCGTCGTCATATCTATACCAGAGAATGTCATTTTACTCTTCAGGAAAAATAGCACATGTTTTGTTTCATTGTCTTTTATTATTATTATGTATTTATTATTTGAAATTATTTGTTTGAAACACGTGACCTACACTGGGGCTTCTAAGAAAAGATACCATCTAGAAGGGTTTATCTTACCTATATTTAAAAATGTTGTTGAACTTAAGCAATTCTATAAATGCTACAAAAGTTTTTGTTTTAAATTATTTTAACCGTTTTCAATTATTGGAAAAGAGATATCAGTTTTTCTTTATAAATAGCTTATAAATTTGAATATAAACCTTCTTTTTTTGGACGGCATGAAAATGGACATTTATAATTCATATTCAGCAAATACTCTTACATTGATTGAATAATAATTCTTCTCAATGTCTCAATTAAATTAAATAAGTGAGAATAGGTTCCTCAAAACTATAAATACTGCCAGTAAGAACTAAAATACTGGCTGTACAGTTAATAAAAGTAGTTAATTGACTTAAAGTTAATTAACTGCAGTACTTTTTGAATGATTTTAGTATTCTAGTCAGTAGAAAGTTTATTGAACTGTTATGTTTAAAATATTAGTCAGGCGTACTTCCACACTTTAAAGATACTTTCAGTCCATTAACTGTTTAGTCAGTGTTTATTTTTTAATTATCGTTAATTATTTAAGTATTGATTGCTGATTGTAGTTTTACAGTCAAAGTACTTCTGTTAGTTAAAAGACTTAAGAAATTTAGTCTTTTTAGTCAATTAACTGCAGTACCGAAAAGACTGCAGTTTTTATAACTCTGGAGATTTCCAAAAAAAGATTGATTTAAATTAGTTTTGAAACTTTTTTGCCCAACGATGGTTTTTCACTAAAGAAGCAAAGTGTCATAGTGAGGAATACTACGATAGTTGTCGATTTTAAGAAAAAAAATTTTCAATAATTTTGTTTGAGTTTGTAGTAAGTGTTTTTTTTTCTCAAACAATAAGTCTAATGTCGTATTCACACGGATTTTCACCGCACTTTTTCTTGCAGTATCCAATAAAATGTTAAAAGCTTGTAAAGTACTATAAATAGTGAAATAATTTCTGGAAAAAAATGTGCGATTCACTGCCATGTGAACTAAGTCCAACTTATGTATAGCTCTCTAAGGAAAATATGAATAAAAAGTTGCACTGTGAACTATTACGTTAACATTATTTGTTTTTTTTTTTACCTCTGAGAAATAATAATAAAAAAAAATTTATGATTGTGGATATTTTATGACTTTTACTTCTTTTCACGTGCGATATTCTCAAAACTTCTAATAACTTTGTTTGCATATTAAAAAAAAAAATGCTCAAAAAAAAAACCTAACTTTGGTACTTTACAAAAAGTACCGTAAGCTCTTAAAAACGAATCCCTTCTGGTATTGTTGAATAATATATAAGCACTCTATTGTTTTCCTTTTTATCCAAAATGTACATAGGATGTGTGTTCTCATCATCAAAACAGAACTTTTCGTTGTCCCTAAGTTGAATCATAAATTTCAAAATAACATACAACTTTCAAAAAAACATTGACACACACTACATGTAGTTGGGTTTGATGGTGAGTGTGTTTTTAAACTAAATATTTGCTTGCACTCGACCACAGAAAGTATACATCTGCTCATCCGCACTTTAAGCTAAAAGTAATTCGGAAAAGAAACACAAAATGCAGAAAAGTAGTAACAAATTGTACATGGCTACCGGTGTATGATTAAGGATGAAAGTTTATCTGTCGAAAAAGATTTCATACGAGTAAAGATATCAGAAAGCTTCTCGACTAACTACAAAGACGACCGATGCGACGCGACGTGACGTATTGGTTTTACAAAAAAAAAACATGCGGTTAAATAATCAAGATAAATATTGGTACGAAATACGAATCTACTTACATATATCTTTGTTTTTAGTTATTATGTAGAAATTCGCAAGAAAACGCAAACTTGAGATGGCAATCAAAAATGGCGTAGATCATTTTAAAATTACCCGGCGAATTATCACCAGCGATACCACTTTCCTACAATTGTAGTAGATTTGCTACATTTAAAAAAAAAAATTAAAAATCTACTCTCTACTACGCACCATCATCAATATATCGAAATCTACTACATTTTAAAAATATCTATTTAAACCTTCTTCAATTTTATAAAATAAGGGCAAAATTTACTCCTTTTTCAAATGGCATACTTAGTTTAGAGCTCAAAAAAATTTAAGATGAAGTTTATGTCATTTTAGTAATGGATTTTATTTATTTTTACACTAGATCTTTATTTTAGATTAGATTAAGATTTTATTGATATTTAGTATTGTATACATTATTAACATTTTAAAGTTTTTACAAATCTTTTATGACATGTCAAAAGTCGCCGGTCAGGTTGACAATTTTATGATAACATACTTTATTAATAATAGTGCATTAGGTGCTTATAAATTATAACTTTGGTATATTTGTATTAAACAAATAAAAGAAAAAAGAAAAACAAATAGGATATCGAGTATTTGTCTCAGTTAAAATTCTTCTGTTAAAATTTGGTTTCTATAACTTAGCGCAGCATTATAAATGTATACAAAGCCGTCCAATTTCTTCCAATATTTTTTAAAGATTTTTCGTATTAAATAATTTATTTGTAAAAACAATATACATGTATAACAACTTTTAACGAACTCAGCGAACCTAAGAACAAGTACGTGCGACCAGGTCGTGCATTTTATTTAAAATGATTTAGTAGGAGGGAGAGCATTTCAAAGGATTTCGGAAATTTGATCTCACGCTTAGTCAAAAAAAAAAAAATAATAAAGTAAATGCATCTGACAAGAATGCCCATTGAAAATTACTTGCATATTTTGAAACTTGAAATTCAGAATAATTTTAAAATGTACGTTAAAAAAGTTACAAGGTAGGTGGATTATTCTTTTAAACTACTTTCACTTTAAAACTACGTGAGGTACACTTTACGTTAAATGCACTTGGAATGTGAACAAATTGATTTTAACTTAAAAATAAATACTTAACACCACACTACAATAGGCTTAGTATATTTGAAATGACAATGAGTATTTTTAAATCAAATAAGTCTCAGCTTAAAATGAAATATGTTTGAGGGAAGTTGTTACCACTTACAATTAATTAAGACCGTATTAAGTTTTACATTGCCTTTTTTCCTTCAGAGCAATACCCATAATTTGATTTTGTTACTTTCATGTCTCGAGTTATAGATTTTCATACAATTATTCAAACTACCGATTCCAATATCAATCATATTTTTATTGCTATTCGTTAAGTTTGCGATTGCAAATTAGTTTGAAATCAAAATCAAATTAGTTAATATTTTACAGTGACATCTTATTTTAAAGTAGCTATGTTCGAGGTTTGAATTTTTGTTAAGCTGGAAGGAACTTGGCGAGTTCAAAATCTATAGGAATTTTCCACCTGAAAAAGTAGTGAATTATTTTCCAATAAGTACCTACATTGCAAAATATGGATAAGAAACTAGTCTTTTTAACTAAAAGCTCTAATTTTATTGAACTTTCATCTAGTTTTAAGATTACGTTAAGAGTTTCGAGCAACTATTTCGAATCAAAATCAATTCGAATTTCTGGAACAAACACCTAAAGAAGCAAGCGTTAAGATATGTATTATAAAACAAAAAGTGAGATGCAGAAATTGCCGGGAGTGATATTCCAAAAATTGGATTATGAGTTGTTTTAAGTTTAATAAATTAGAGGTAAGTTCAAACCGTCGGTTTATAATTTATTTTCCAACATAGTTGACAATTAGAACGATTCGTTTATTACAATAGTGTCTTGCAGTTTAAAACTATGTTTTTAAACATTTTGGGTTTATTTTTGGTGTAAGACATTAAAATAAAAACACGCACATAATTTGCGATTGTTTATTAAAATATTTCCTCACAAACTTTCGGTATATTCTATTTAATTCGAGGGAAAGATAGGAAAAACAAAAAAAGTTTCGACACGCCACTACTGCAACTATTGCAAACAACACTGTGTACTAGTTAACATATTTCAAGAAATAATAGACATCTTCTAGTTGCTGAAGTTGTAGTTTGCATTAGAATTTGTGTAACATTGAGTTTATATACGAGTATAATGTACAAGTACCTACATATTGTATGCAGCAGAGTTTTCTGCCCCATCATTTCCGAAGAACACTTAAACAAGTCCTGCTAATGTTCAGCACTTTACCAGTATACCTCTGAAGTTCTTTAACATGCAATATCACTATCCTTTGTGCATTTTACATTTAATAGCCACATAGCCACACAACGAAAGAAGCAGTACCTATACCTAACCTACCTATAAAAAAAAGGATGCAGAAAAAAAAATATTCCTCTTTTTTTTCGTTATCCCCATGAAGGCAACAACATGTGGCACGTGATACAATCCAATCATCTATTTATCTACAAAAGAAACAATATAAAAAAAAAGGACGAGGAACCTGATGGACAGTCATTGTGGTTGTTTCTTTTGCTTTTGTATCTTAACCGCTTTCTGCTTGGTATTATATATTATGCAACCTGGTCATTGTGTGAAAGGCACACCTGTCCGTGTGAGCACCTTACCTTCTGTTTCTGGTCGTTCGGTGGCACAAACAAAGTTCTATACCAAGGCATTTGATATATAGAAGGTTGTACACATTTTTGCAATGTAGAAAAACTATATAAGACAAAACAAAAGATACCTACAACTTTATTATATCCTTGATGTTAAAATTTTAGAATGTAGCACTCACAGTTAAAAAAAATCTAGAGAATTAATATTTCGAAAATTTTGTCCATGCACACGATGAAGACTCAAATTGAATAAAGTAGCCATTTAATATTCAAGTTATATAGTTCAGTTAAAAATGGCCTTCACACTAAGAAGAAATTGATGTCGGAGTATCTTTGAATCCATAATAATGTGTTTACACAAGCTTAAAATAATTTAAATCTTAATTTGGATAAAAATGTCCACACTATGTTGATCGACACGGTCAACGTTTTGTTGAAGGTTTTGTTCCAAACTAAGAAATTGACAGTAAGACTGTTTTACAGTGTATTTACTGATGTGTGTGTGGGTCGACCCGTGTTCACGTTGCTTCGCAAATTTCAAAGGCACTCCTATCAGGAATGAAATTTCAGGAGGAGTTTTTCTTGGAAAAGAGCTCGGAATCGAAATAATCCAGGAATTTTGTTTACCGTGTTAAAGGTAAACAGTTAAATTTTTTTTTAAGAATACATTTGAAAAAAATAGTATTTCGTCATGTTTATACAAATTTTAATTAGGTTTTGTTTTATATAGCTTGTTGGTAAACAATGTTGGTTCTTGTTTCTTAAGCCCAATGGTCGCTGGGTGTCCAAGGATAGGCAGGCAACCTCCAACCAAATTGACCACTTCGCGATCAGCCGACGCGACGTTTTAGAAGTAGTCTAGTCTATTAGTCTAGACGTCAGGAACAGGAGAGGGGCAGACATGGGATTGGCCAGGTATCACCATCTGATGGTAGCTCTCGTAAGATTACGCACAGCTGCAGTACGGAGATCCCAAGCAAACACTCGAATGCCCAGGTTTAATAGCGACAGACTAAAGGACCCCGTAGTTCACCAACAACTAGGGGACCATCTTTCCCAAGGACTGAGGACAATCAGCAGCAGTGAACCTACCTCCATCGAAGACCAATGGTGTGCTGTGAAAAATGTGTTCATAACCGGTGGTGAAAGAATAGTCGGTCGGGCACAAGGAATATATAGTGCTTGGCTATCCGCAGAAACCTGGGAAAAGATCAACGAAATAAAACAACTGCGAGCTCGCATCACAGCTACTCAAGCAGCAGAGAGGAACGAGCTAGATTCCACGTATCGCATAAAGATGAGAGATGTTTACCGTAGCGTGAGACGTGACAAGCGTAACTACATACATCAACGCATTAGCTGAAGAAGCAGAAGAGGCCGCAAATCGGTGTGATCGCATAGAATATAGAATCACCAAGGAGCTTACTGGAGTACAATGCTCCAAACAACACCTGGTGAAAGATGTAGATGGTTCCCTGTTCCATTCGGATGAGGACCAGCTCAGAAGGTGGAAGGAACACTTCGCTTCGGTATTAAACCGTGTGTTCGCCAGGAATGCGCATCCAATACCTGATGACCCGTCCGAAGCAACAAATGCCCGAATCCGCACCACACCTCCCAGTAGAGAAGAGATAATTGCCGCAATTTAACAATTAAAACACTGAAGAACAACAAGGCGGTAGGACTTGACGGTATTCCTGCAGAGCACTTACAAGCAGCACCAACGAAATTGAGTGAGCTACTGCATCCACTCATAACGAGAGCCTGGAACTCTGAGTGCTTCCCGGAGGAGTGGAATAGGGGAATGATTGTCAAGCTCCCGAAGAAAGGAGATTTGATGCAGTGTGAAAACTGGAGAGGGATTTGCGTTCGGCCTGCGGTTGCCAAGATAGCAGCAAAAATTATAATAGAGCGAATAAAGGAACATCTAGAAAACACACTCGACGCCGAACAAGCAGGTTTCCGCACTGGTTCATCCTGTGTTGACCACATTAACACCTTGCAGATCATTATTGAATAGTGCATCGAATATCCATCACCACTTCACCTGCTGTTCATTGATTTTGAAAAAGCGTTTGTTAGTGTTAACAGAGAAATTCCAGATAAGTTAATCGCTATTATAAAAGCAACCTACGATGGATGCAAATGTCACGTTTTACATAGAGGAAGGTTTTCGGATGAATTCGAAGTCTATTGTGGAGTCAGACAGGGTTGCATACTGTCGCCAATACTTTTCCTGTTAGTGATAAGTGATGTACTGTGTGATTAACGGCCCTGTTAAATGGAAATGGTGGAATTCAATGGAGTCTGACATCCCAACTAAAACATCTGGACTACGAGGACGACGGGCGTATGCTTACTCTTTCATAGGATCATGGATCTCCATCAAATGACAACAAGGGTGGAGGGAGAAGCAGAAATCGTGGGGCTGAAAATTAACACGGCAAAAACAAAAATGATCAGCCTCGGAAGTAACTCATCCGTTCAAGTCAATATTTCTGGACAACCGGTAGAGAAAGTAGAAGACTTTCAATATCTTGGGAGTTTTGTCTCTACCAAAGGCAGAACCGAACAAGATGTCGACAGCCGTATCAAAAAAGCAAAGGCTGCTTTCGGAATGTTGTCCAAAATATGGAGAAACACCGCTATAAGCTTAAAGACCAAGCTGAGACTGTTCCGCTCCAATGTTGAATCCGTGCTTCTGTATGGGTGTAGCACTTGGAAAATCTTAACAACTTTCACAAGCAAGCTGCAATCGTTCGTGAATATGTGTCTACGAAACATCTTAAGGATTTTTTGGCCCAACCGTATTTCAAATGAAGAACTTCGTAGAAGGAACGGGTCAAGAACCCATTGACAGTACTATTCGCAGACGTGAGTGGCAGTGGATTGGTCATACGCTTCGAAAAGGCAACGATTACACTGCTAGCCAAGCGATGCAATGGAACCCACTTACACAGGCAGGACGAGGGTCGGGTTGGCCGAGAAGCACATGGCGCAGGGCAGTCGAAAGTGAATCTGCACAGCTGGGGAAGAGTTGGAGAGAACTACGTTATATTTCCAGAAACCGTACACGATGGCACGTAGGATCACCCCTTAAGGGGATCACAACGGACTTTTTAAGGTCTGAGGCCCTAAGTAAGTAAGTAAGTAAGATGAAAGTGTGTATTAAACAGAGAGGTGTCGAACTCAGTGATTAATGACGAAGAGAGAGGAAAGAAAACAAATTTGTTCTATCCAGCGAGAAATTTTATAACTTATTTCGGGTTACTATTTTGTTGCGCTTTAATTGTGTGTTTGTTAATGGAGTGAGTTGGAAAGCAGACGTGTGTGTAGGTAGAGTAGAACGGAAAGCATAGTGGGTAAAATAATGTACGTTGCAAGTGCAGGTGTATGCTTTAATTAGAATCATGTTTCAAGAAGTTTAATATTTGTTGAAAATGAGAATTTAAAACAGTAAGTCGGCAATAATCGGGTTATATGGACGCCACGCCACTACGCACCGCCGCCGCGGTATAGGCCACTTTTTTAAATGTGCCATCTTTTTTATTAATTTTTAACTCATGTTGAACTTGTTGATCAACATAAACCGTGTTTTTTATAACACTGATTAGCTACTCATCGTTTGATTTTATTCACAAGACAAAAACAAACAAATGTTGAGTAGTGTAATTTGTTTTTGTTTTGAAAATTAAAATAAACACTGAGTGGCTACACACTCAGTGTTGAATAAAGCACGGCTATGATGTGGATCGGACTTAACACACTTCCCATAATGTTTTGTTGGAAGAAAATTTTTTGAATTTTTTTTCAATGCCTAATACCCAGAAAGGTGCAAAAATTTGCTGTTGAAACGTAACCCTCCCCTCGAGACTATTAATTTTCAATCCCCTTATGCAATTGTGCCAGTTAAGCAGAGATGGATAGAAATTGCACGACAAAATTCGCTACACTAATATATAGTATACATTTCACACAGTACCCTAAAGAAAGATACGATGCGAAACCATTCCACACGTATTTGAATCTTGGTTAACAGTTATGTAGTGTGTAAAGTAAAGCGCGAAAGAGCAGCAACAAAGACCAACTTTGAAACTTTATCCGAGCCCAAGTTACCTCTACTAAGTCTATACCCCAAGCAACGTCGTATATACTTAGGTACACTTTGCAACGTTATTCGCGATGCGATGGTGAGATGATGATGCAACAATCAAACATATGAATGCAAATGAGATACATTCGTATCTGATATCTCGCCAGCACGGTGCCAGTAAAGGAGCTGTGAAGCCACGTGAGAATCTGTTTTTTTTTTCATCTCGTTATTGTTTTCTGATGCGCGCGAGATCCACCGAGATGCTACAAGAGGAAAGAAGGGCTTTGCTCTCGCTATTGTATCTTGAGGGTTGATACCTATACCTACTCGTATATTAAAACTTAACTTAGTTTAAGTTTCAGTATTGAGAAATATAAGAGTCAAGTGTTTGTTGCGCATATTTCGTCTATTTCCATGTTAGTTTGCAGATGAACGTAGAGGGAGGAACTTTATAACGTCAGAAAGTGAATATGATGCCGCCAGGGGGACTTTGGCTACATGATGCCAACATGAATGTATGTATTGTATACCTACCTACATACATTGCAAGGGATCATTGTGTTTTATATATGTAGGCAGAGGCGAGACAAATTCTTCTTCACTCATGGTGGATGCTGCTGCAATTGCGACAGCCAGCAATGACAGGTGTTATTGATTTAAAGTTGACTGATATGTGGGTGTAGAGGTGGATTTTCATCCGAAGATTTATTGCATTTGAGTTTGAAAATTCTGGAGTCGGATTTATGCGATGATGCATCAGGTGAATGCATCAAGTGGTTGTATTGTATTTCAATTGCATTGAAAAGAGAGAATTACAAAGAGGTTGGTCTGTTTGGGTAAAGAATTTGTGGAATGGATTCTTAGCAGTTTGGTATAGAAATAAATAAAGAGAACATTATAATCTGTGTCAATGCCCTTTAGAAATGAAACACTTAAGAGCAAATTGTGCACCTAGACTAAACAGGAATGTCTTTAAATTTCTACCGCATTGCTTTTATTTATGTTACCACACCAGAAATTGTTTAAAAGAAATAATTATTGTTCTTTCGATAAAGGAGAATGGACTGTTCCGTTTCATTGGTGTAACACCATTGGTGTTTAACCAACAAATAGTGACCTACATATATCGTTTGAAAGGTCTCAATTTTTTGTATGGGCATAAGTCCGTATTTCGTGGGGAAAAAAAGTTATAGGGCCGTCTTTTCCAAAGTAAAAAAAAAAGTTAATAAAATCAAGTGGAACATGCTATATGTTAAGATGCAATCGATATCCCAGCCACCCATTGGGGCAGTGGCGTATACATAAATAGCTTTGAGTATTTGAGTTTTCTCTTAATCTCTAAGATTTACGAAAAAGTATATTAATTATTAATA
The DNA here is from genome assembly GCA_948107695.1 of Meliscaeva auricollis. NCBI lineage: Eukaryota > Metazoa > Arthropoda > Insecta > Diptera > Syrphidae > Meliscaeva > Meliscaeva auricollis. The sequence continues at coordinate 21,323,642 of OX403616.1, read as the reverse complement.
ATAACATGATTTTGGAGGCTTGAGGGGCTAAAAAAAAGTCATTTTTAAATAAAATTTACAAAAGAAAGTAAGTCTTAAGTAAGTTTAGTTTGCATTTCTTAGTAACTTTTCATTATTTTGTATAACGGGAAACTGAATTTGAAAATTTAATTTATAGGAAATTTAATTTATAGGAAATTTAATTTCCTATCGAAATTGGTAGTTTTTAAAATTTTACAAAAATTGTTCATAATTTTGTCTTAGCAATTACAGATGCAGGACGTACTAGGGATATTATGTAAGAAAACGCTTTAAATTTTAATATGCCAGACTAAAACAATAAAAATTTCTTAAACTGGCTGAGATATGCCTGCTCGAATTCTACTGTTTTTGGTCTTTTTCACCGGTTTTCTTTCAAACCCTTTGAACACAAGAACGCGAACCAAAAAAAAAAACAAATCATGGCCACCATCAGAATACGAACCAGTGGTACTTGAGTTATCAGTCGACATACTTAACTATTGTGATATACTCTATGTTGGAAATAATTTGTATTTGAACAAAGTTATACCTCAACGTGAAAATAACATTAACGAAACATGTTTGAATTTAGTTAAAGATCTTTACTTTTTATGTTGCGTTTTTTCCCTGAGTGTAGAAAGACCATTTCAGTTAATATAAAGCTGCATAACGTCACCAATTTTTATTTTTTTGTAGGTATTTACATACATACTTAGTGGTTGGTGTAGCTTTGGTGATCGTAATTGAGACATTCGTGGCTCTAACCTTCCAATTAAAACACTTGAACAACAACGTATGCACACTCTCTCACAGGATCAGGAATGACAAGATAAATTTGATAAAGGAGGAATAATTGTAGGCCTGTTACCCCTTTAAAAACAGAATGATCAGCTTTGAAACTGCGTCAAGTAAACATCAAGTAAACATTTTTTGATGTACTGTAGATAATTTTTGTTTGACTCGATCGAAAACGGAATGATCAAGATCCAACAACCGTAAGGCTAGGGCTGCATTTAAAATTCTGTCCAAAAATTATGACATAATTCTTTCACTAGTTGGCATGCAGCGACTAGAGAAGCATGCAGCGACTAGACAAAAACAATAAATGTAGAAATAGTTGGCCATAGAACTAACTATAGTATATTTCGGGAAACCCAACACCGAGAAATGGTGGAGGTCCTATGTCCTTTATTGCCCCTCCCAAACACGATCTATTCTTTGTTGCAATTTAAATTAAACGCATTAACTTATATTGATGCATAAAATACAATAAATCTATACCTACACCGATTTTATTTAAGGGATAAGTTGATTGATTTATAAGCAGACGGGACCCTATTGATATTAGCATATCTTTTATAAAGATATATTTAATTTAAAACCCTTTATTGGATTAGCAATTGAATAATGATGTACATGAAATTAAGCACATCTATTTAATCAATTTAAAAGCTAATTGATTTCTCCCAACCACATGCCAATTAAATATCCTACGTCGTCGATTAAAATCCTTTTTAGTATAATATTCTACATCATCATTTATTCAAAACCATCATTAAAACCTAATTAGCTTTGAATTAAATAACATTCTCCTTTTTTATTCTTTCTCTTATATTAAAATTGAATATTTAGTAGCAATCTCGTACCTTTATGTCATTTATATTATAAATTTCTACCATTTACGCCAACTTTAATTGAGATTTTCTGTTTTATACCTTTTATTTTATTTTATCTTCTAATTAAATAAATAAAACAACAAAAAATCTTCACTGAGGGTATGCTTATACCTTAACCCGCATTTTATAATAATTTATTTATTTTTATCTTCAAAATCACAATAACCCTCGGGTCTCTTTGCTCTTCTTGTTTTTCCAATTTTCAAACTGTATAACTGTGGGAAATGCATTTTCCAATTTTTAATTGTTTAATTGAAAAATCTTGTACCAAGAGTAAAGCCGTAAGCATCTACTAAATATCGAAGTCAATTTGTATACAAATATCACATCAATATACATATACATCTATACATGGGCATTAGGCACTTCTCACAGTGAAATAAAATAACAAAATTCAACCTAACAACGGCAATAATAAAGGACAGTTCAATTTAATTGACATTTATAAAACTATTGTATTTACTGCGAGCAGTGCTGGATTAGCATTTTATAGTACAGGTTGACAAATTTTCTTTTGGCTCCATAAAATGTTGAGTCTGATAAAGGAGACAAATTCTAAAGTGAAAATTTAACCAGATCCATTATATCCTTAAACAAAAGAAAGAGAAACCCAAGTTAATGAAATTACGAAATTTACCCAACAAAGTTCTAAATTCTAAACCAAAAAAATGCTCAAACGACTTTTTCGTTTGCTGGACGATTTTTAGTTTTCGTTTGCAGCTAATAAGTAATTTCGTTTGGGTTAAACTTTCCTTTCGAACGATAAAAAAAGTTCAAAGTAATACCGGTAATAATACCGGCAATACATGCGTCCTCTCGTTTACGTAGCGAGTAACTTATCATTCTGCTATGGACTGTATAATTAATGGTTAGTGTAGAATGCATATGAACAAAGTGAGAGAGCGAATCGTTTGCGTCAAACGACTTTTTGTTTGTACGACAATAGTTTTTCGATTTCAATTTGTTTGCAGCACACTCTTAAATTCGTTCGGGTAAAACACTTTATGGCGTACGATAAAATACAAAAATCTTTAGTGTCAGACTAGTGATTGAACCTACGATGACTCGTTTCCCAAGCTAGGCACAAACTACTTTCTGATAAATTTCAACCCAAACAATTCATTCGTGTGCTGCAATCGATAGAATTTACAATTAAACGAAAAGGTGTTTAGATATAGGAAGCCTTTCGCTTACTGCAATCATCTCATGAAAATAAGCTCCAAACGAATGAGTTGTTTTGCATTATGTTTGCTGTAATAAAAATAAAATTTGGTTCAAATGTAATACCTACAGTTGCTGCCAATGAAAACCTTTTGCAGAGATTGTATTAATATTCCAGCAAATGATTTTCATTTAATTCAAAGGATATTCGCTAGCCACAAACGAAAACAAAAATAATATTTCTCTGAGTGCATATTTTGACTTTGCATTTTTTTCATAGAAACTATTACGGGTTTTAATTAATTTAATTAAAAAAAAAAAAACATATCGTAAATGACTTTCGCCAAAATTGAAAACATTATGTTTAAAACTTATATTGCAGGAAGGCCTTCACATACCACCAACCGGCCCTGACTGTAAGGCCTACTCATAATGATGTACAAATATCAGAATATGAAAACACACAACTGCACAAATTAAAGCATAAAATTAACTTAGATATCCAGATATATGTAGACGCCTATACATATAGATACTTCGATACACAACCTCCTCCCCCTTAGATATAATGTTTGATATAAATTTTATTGATTAGAGGGTGTGGATTTGTATGGTGGTTAACGCTATTTATTATTATAATTTTTTTTTTTGTTGTCTAATCCAGAAAAAAATCTAACTTACCAGCATGACTGGTTGGATATGCGGCTGTGGCTCATTCAAATGGATTTAATTAAAATTAATGTGCAAACAGAATGCAATTAAATAATTTATCGAAAGTACCTACAAGATACCATTCATCATATTTGTAGGTACACATATCAAAGATACGGCATAGTATACCAAATAGGTAATTTATCTGGAATTCTCAGAACAACGAAAGCAATCAGTCAAAACATGAAAACGAAAAAAAAAATATTTGACTGACGAGGAACGATACTTCAATACCAAATAGCGGCAGCAGCACCGTGCGTCGTCGGTCGGTCGACACCAACACCCACAAAAATAGGTATCTGTTAGATATCTGTGGCTCCTCTATATTGATAACAAATAAAAACTTTTGTCGGAAAGAACAAAAAATAGTTCACATTTTTTTTTGTTCCTATTTGCAAGGTGTAGCACATGTAGCTATTAAAGGGTAAGCTCTGGATTCTTAAGAACAATTACCTATTGAGATTTTAAAACGAAATTCATATGAGAGAAGAGGTCAAAGAAATGAGTGGCGCTATTGCTATGTAGAATGGGAAGTTATTAAAGAGCATTGAATGCTTTCTATGAAAAAAACTGTTTGAATTAGACACTCGATTTTTATCGAGTGAATAAAAAAATATAATTTTATATATAGCTTATATTATATTATTTATTGAAATGAAACAAAATTGTTATCATGAGCTGATAGACCAGTGCCAATAATTTGTTGGAAAAAATTAATTATTAGCAGGATATGGATATCAATTGCCCAACAGCAGATTGGGTGAAAGGAGGTGGGTGGGCGCAAAAGTTGGTGGGTGTCAAAATCGTGTTTTCTTACGATTTTTTTCTTTTCGAAAAAAGTTTTCTATAAAAAAATTCTATATCTCACAAAAATTATATTTTATAGCAATTCTGATACTAAATTGAAGTTAAGAGAGTCAAAATCTGTTGCAAAAGTTTAATTTGGTTTCTGTGACCACTCTTCGCTTTCTGATATTACTGTCATTTACGGAAAATTCGATCTTAAAAATGCGTTTTTTGCCTTTTTTTTAATTTATTGTTTGTTTTGTTTTTTATAATAACTGTGTTATTTTCATAGTAATCCTTTAAAAACAGGACTTAACCAAAAAGAAACTATCTCAAATTCTCAAAAGTCTAAAATTTTTCGCTAACAAAACAAATTCGTCAAAAAAACACAAAAGATTTTATTTTGCTAAAAAAAATTTATGTAAGTAAAAAATAAATTAATGTATAGGTACTTAACAATAAGTTTCATCAAAATCTAACTATTTTTGAAAAAGATAAAAATAAAAAAAAAAATCAGATTTTGTAATTTTTCACAATATTTTTAGGGTTGTAGTAGTATAGAAAAATTATGGGAAAGTTCTAGATCTTTTTACGACTTACAACTCTTGCATTGAATTTTTTTCCCTACTAGGTCTACTTTAGATAGAAATTGTAAAAAAACAAGATTTTCGAAACCCATCCCAATTTTTTCCATCACATATGCCAGTTATCCTAAATTTTCCCACCGCCCTTATCCAGCTCATAATTTTTCAACTTTTGCCTTCTGAAAACTGGATTGGCACTGTTTTAGATATTAATCTAACAATAAAGGCTAGTTTTTTTCACAGCGAGTTTAGTTTTAAGCATAACTTTCAGAAGTTCTGGTTAAATGGCGCTGATCAACAAAAATCGGTGGATTAGTTAAATCCATGATTAACAGCTCAAACTATGAATTCGACCATTTATAGTTGCCGATAATCAGGGTTTAAACTTTTGTGTTCACTTCTCTACAAGCGTTCAGTATTTAAAGGTTTTTAATAATTTTGAATTGTAAAAATTCTAAAACCCAAAATAACATCGGGTCTCTAATTTTCAAGGGATCAAATCCAACGGGAAGTTACTAGTGTGAGTCGCTCCAAGCCTCTTTTTTTAAATTTTAAACTCATAAAATTTATTTAAGAAAAAAAAGGTGCGACCTATGCAAAGATTTTATTAATTTTAATAAGAAAATCTACTTTTAAGCACTTTTTATTGATGTGATAGATTATTATTATTATTGGAGCCATTTTATATTGACATTTCCATTTTGGATATTGCAAATTATTTTGTATGTTTTGATGCCTGCAACGAAATAATTGAACGTCACTGTCATTGTCACATGATATCTGGAGTTAGTTTTTTGTTTGTACTTTTTTTTTGTCAGTAGAATTATGACCTTTGGTTTTGTGTGAATCACCGAAGATAATTTATGTGAATTTCTTTACATTTTTTTATATATTTCATTAACTGAGATGATGTAAGAGTGCATTCTATTGTTTTAACAAAGCTGATGGAATAATTTATTATTATAAGCATTTTGTAAATAAATCTTTGTTTTTGAAGGTTTTCCTTTTAATTTAATTAAGTTTGGCTTGCAAAAAAATTAGTACCAACCTACTTGGGTATACTTATAAGAAATAGATCAGTTATTTGTTTAAATGTTTCGTACTTACAATCTGAAAATGATATATCAGCATTTCGAACAAAATTTGAAAATATATTGTACTGCCTTTTGGAAACACTTTGCCTTACAGAGATTCTTAAGTTTGCGTTAAGGAACAGTTTTCTTATCAGCCTTTACGCTATTACGTTATAAAAACAAACGTTTTTATGATTAACAAAAATATTCATTTTCTCGTTGCTCTAACAAACATAACTCCTCCGTAATGGAGGAGGAACTTATTCATTGTCGGATGTCGATATGAAAAAGGGTACCCAAATTTAACTGGTAACTGTTAAAGTATTTTTGAATATCAGCAATCATTGAATTCGGAGCGGTTTTGTCTGGATCCAAAATAATTCGCTTTAGTTACTCCACTAATTCGTTTGTTTTTTAAATTAAGAAATTGGACTTGTATGGGTGTTTACATTTTGTCATGTTATTACAGGGAAACCTTAACAATAAGCATGTAAAAATTTTAATGTTAGAACCATGTTCTTAAAATAAATGTGATTATAATTATATTAAGTAAATAAATACTAAAATCGTAAAAAAAAAGAAAAACAAAGCCAGTAACAATAAAAAAATATCTTATCTTTAACAACATTGTCAATAATAGACATCAAATATTTTATTTACTAAATTAAATGTTTAATTAAGAAGAGGTATGTAGGTAGATATAGGTACTCAAACAAAGCTTTAACAATTTATGATTTTGTGATCTATTTTGAGAGCAATCAAATTGAATAAACAAATTTTAAGAAGCTCCTTTGTTTAACAATAATAATAGGTTGTTAATAAGACTTGTACCTTTTTGGAAACTGGCAATATTATCTTGTGAAATGTGAATATGAAAACAATTTAAATAAAAATGCTTTGAAATAAATTGCACGACTGGATTCCACGTAGGAACTTGTTCTTATAGATTAAGTTAATATATTATGCTAAGCCATTTTAATTAAAAAATTGTAAATGCAGTTTAAAAAAAAAAAAAATAAAAAAAAACATAAAATTCGACTTTCAAATGACTGAAACAGCTTCTTAAATGAACTTAACCTTAAAACAAAGTATGCAATTTGATTTCTTCTATAATGATACATTTTTAGAAAAAAAAATTGAAAATCGTTATTGAGCCGTTTTTTAAGAAAACCATTTTTAAGATATTATTTATCAACATCTAAAAACTAAATTTTGAAAAAAATATGAATAGTTTCCAAATAAAACGATGTTTCAAAAAAAATCAATTTTTTTTTTAACCCCAAAAAAATAATTTTCGATTTTTTTTTACTAAGCATTTTTACGGCAACTTAAAAGCTTTCATGTAAAAAAAGGGTTGCAATTGATTGAGTTATGAAGGAGAAAAAAATGGTTTTCATTTAAAGATAAATCCTATCCAAAAAAATTTCCGTGGTTTTTTAATCAAAATCTAAAACCGGTATATGGGTATCGTTATATTTGATAAAAAAAAAAATTCGAAAATGTCTGGGGATAGTCTCTAAAAAACGCCACATACCAAGTTTGAAGTAAATCGACCCATCCGTTTAGGCTGTGGCTTCTGATACATACAGAATAGACAGACAGACAGAATTATCGGACCCACTTTTTTCTCATTCACTTAAAAAAATTAATATTTTAGCAAAGCAGTTAGCATTGCTAAGATATTAATTTTTTAGGGCTGTTCCAGACGAAAATCATGGGTTCATGAGGTTATTCTAGGACAAAAAACTAATGAGGCAATTTTCTCGTTTTCGCTTCGTTTTCGAGTTATATAACGGTTCTTATAATTTCGGCTCTATTTTCCTTTACCTGGCCTTATCTTTGCCAAAAAAATCCGATGCCCAAGATCTTTTTACTTCAATCGAAAATTTATTACTCTTCCATATTAATCTAAAATTTTTTTTTCTGCAAATAACGGGTTTCCCGCAATGTTTTATCAATTTCAATTTTTACTGTTTTCTTAAGCAGTTTTCTCACTTTTTATGCAAATAGCTCAGAAGTAGTTTTTATTCATTCAAGAAAAAAATTGAAAGCAGTTTTGTTTCAAAAAATAATTGATTTACGTAATAATAAAAGAAATTTTTCATTAAAATAGAAAATTAAAATGAAAATGAGGTATTCTACAAGAACCCAACGCAGATAAAAAATTTCCAATTTCAAAAAAAGAATCATTGAACTAATTATGTATAGGAATTGAAAATTAGAATTGAGAAATTAAGATTTAACGTACCATATAAAAGATGATTAAAGTATTTTAACTTTAAGCGGCAACAAAATCCACAATATTCGAAAGGCAGTTATTTGTTTAAAATTATGTTGATATTAATCCATAGGGATGAATGTTTTTTTATTATTATTATTTTTTTTTTTGTATGTTTCACAATTGAATTTATAAGAACTTTTTGTTTCTTATTTGTATTTTAACTTAATCACTTTTTTTTTGAATATATAAAATATTTGAAGGTATATTTTCCACATCAATTTTTTTTAAATTTTTATCACAATTTATTAATTCTTTAAAATTCAATACTGTATCACTTTTTTTTATTATAATTTTATAAAACTTTATTTTTCAATATTTGTTTAGGAAATAAGTAGGTATTCTGAAAAAAATATTAAATTTTACATTTAAGCACCAATAAATTTTGTTTTTTTAATGGAAAACTTAGGGTGATAGTTAAACGCGAAAACTAGGTATCGTACATACAAAAAAAGACCGAATTGAATATAAAAACAAAAAGTTCCATTAAGATGTTAGATTATCTACGAAATCATCACATAAGATCTCTAACAAACTCTATGAAACAAAGATTGGAAGAAGAAAAAAACCACAAAAAAAGAAAACAAAAAAATCTATCTTTTAGCTGAACAATTTATTTAACCTGGTTCAATTTGAACTCAAAGTAAAGTGTAGGTGAAAAATGACTGTCCAAGTCCAGGTAAAATGCGCTCACCATCGACTGACTCAACTTACGACTGTGCTATTCGGTTGCGCCTTAAAGAGCCCAAAGGCCAAAAACCAACTAAAACAGAAAAAATACACTATGACGACGAACAAAAAAAAAAAACAAAAAAAAATATGAGAACCAAACTCCAGAGCTACAGTAGAGCGGAGTTAGGAAAAACTGAAGCAATTTTTCTCCTTGTTGTTGTTGTTGTTGTTGTTGTTGTTGTTGTTTCATGAAAAAAAAGGAAAACTGTTTTGCTTTGGATTTAAAAATGAGAGAAGGAGGTGGGTCGGTGTCGGTGGGTTGGTGGGTCGTTTCGGTCGGTGATCTAGAGGTCTCTCTAGGAGGACTTTGGGTTTGAGTTTTTGGGTTTGGTATTTGGACTAATGGAACGGCTTAGAAGGCAGTAGGTTGTTTTTTTTTTACATCAAATCGTGCAGGTTTGAACTCAATTTTCGTAAGCATTTTTCTCTTGTCATGTATAAAGTATGGAGAAATGTGCCGAAGGAAGGAGGAAGCACAGAAAATAGGCGCCGAATACAAAAACTGTAGATATATTATGAAGGTATGTTATGTACGCAGAAACATTATTTAGCACGCGATCACAAAATGAAATTTTCGTTTGCTGATATTTAGATTTTGTCAGCTTGGTGCACCTTTGTGACAGAAGTTTGGTATGCAAGATAATATTTTTAACGGTTACCAGAAAAAAAAATTAAAACTTCAATTTTTTAAATTATACGAAACCGAAAAACACGAAGCCGAGAAAACCGAAAAACAGGAATCGTATTTTTATTAAATTAGTAGATATTAAAATGGTTTTTAATTAATCTGTTGTGTGCATTGTGTAGATACAAGATAGTAATATAGATATATATTTTTTAACTTTTTGTTGAAATACTTTTTATTTTTTTTTTTGTCCGTGGATAAACCAAAATGAGGAAAACTATCGTACAAGTTGCTTTAACTATTCACCGCACGAGCTAAACGAGTTCGTATCTGGCATTAGACTGACACACGACAGCCGGGCTCTGATGTTATTCCTCGCGCGTATCTTTTTTTTTCACTCACTCATGCTCACGATTTTCTGCCCCCCATCATCTGAATGTGACGGTGAAAAACTGCTGGTGATTATGTGGAGAGGAGGGAGTTTAGTAGATGGTTGCGATGAATTTTTGTAGGATACGAATGTCATGTGGTGTTGTTAGGTTCGAAAACGTCATTGTGGTGGGTGGATTGTGGATGGTGTATCCGTGTGTATATCTTGCACGAATTGGGGGTGAGTGTTGCTAATGACTGCAGGCTGCGGAATCATAACAAACTCTATGAGTGGAGTGAAAAATAATCATGAGTGAGTGAGAGTATAATAATATTGGGGGGATTTTGAGTTATATTTTGAGCAAAAACTATGAAGCGACAAAGATACAAAAATTTTGAGTGTAAAGTTTTTTGTTTCATGTGGATGGTAATTAATTAAAGGTGAATCATGTTGTGGAGTAAAAATAGGGTTGTTTTGTTAGGAGAGTAAAATAAAAAAAAAAACTTCGTGTACGGTTTTTTAATAGTACCTACATAGATGGCAATATTTCACAACATTACTTATTGAAGTAATTTGGGCAATTTTCTTATACATATATACAGTACAGTACCTAAAAGATGTTACGTAAGCCGCGTTTTATTCAACACTGAGTAGGTAGCTACTCAGAGTTTCATTTTATTCACAAAACAAAAACATCAAAATGCTGAGTAATGTAATTTTTTGTTTGTTTTCCAAATAAAATGAAACACTGAGTGGCTACTTAGTGTTGAATAAAACCCGGCTAAAGAAGGTACCTATGTAGATACTTAGGGAGAACAGCAACTAAATATTATTTATTTACTACCATACCTATATTCATAGAATTCCATTCGTTCCTGACTCCTCCTGTCCTGAGGTATTTCGATTGTGGATGCAGTTTTAAAATGGTTCTATCTATTCCAAAATACGACGAATTTCTTAGATTTAAGTTTTATACAAACGAGAAACAACTATCGTTTAACCTTGGTAAGTAATTGTTCCTAGTTTGGATAATGGTTCTCTTGGAAATTAGTATCAAACATGATTTTAATCATTTCTGAACTGTTTTTTTTTTCACTCTGATGTAATTTTATGAAAAGAATACGTTATTCTGCTGAAATATGATGATAATGTTATGAGCTCTAAAGCAGATTATTTAAAAAATACAATTAGGTACATATGTACATATATTAAAGTTCAAGAAAAGTAGAATTTTTGAAGAAGAGAAAGAACAAAAAGAAGTTTAAAAAATTTTGAGAATAAATACATAAGTGTGTTAAATGTATGTTCGGAACAGATTTTTCTTTTCCATTAAAAAAAAAACCTTGTGTTCCATGAAGTTTTTCACAAGGTACAGTTTAGGACAGTATTTTCTGCCTCTACTTTTGAGGTAGAGCAAGTTCGTGAAATGTGTCAAACGTCAGCCGATTTTTGAGATTGGGATAAAAGTAATAAGATACAAATCGAATTGATAGTACCTAAATGTAAATTTTTTCTTAGAGTTTTTATTGAAAATAAAAAAAATGACTTCAGAATCTGCAAAAAGTTGTTAATTGGTATATTAATTCGAATGGAAAATGAAAACAAAAAATGAATTTTTGAATTTGAATGTTCACAGTTGATTGAAAAAACACGAAGCTTGATTTTTCTGTTCTTTTTTCTTCAGACAGTTTTCAACTAAGTATATCATTTGATTCGATTAAGAAAGATAAATAAAAAAAAAAAAAAATGAAAATCGCTAGAGGCCCTTAAAAAAAATGTATCGTATACAAATTTTCAAACCTTATTTAAAAAAAAAGTTGGTATGTCATTTTCAAGAAAATATTAATGTACATCTAAAACCAAAATTTAAAAAAAGTACAGTAACCCGTTATCGAAAAATTGGTTTTTGAAAAAAAAAATTTAAAAAAAATTTTAATTTTTAAAAAATTATTTTTTGGTGGCCAGATTTTATATCTGAGCTAAGGTTTCGAGCTACTGATTTTTTAAGGAATGCGTATTTTTTGTTTTCAATAATCATTTGCTGAGAGTGATTTGAAAAAAATCTTAATACATTTGTAGTTTTTCAATATCAAAGAAATACTATTATAAGTTTGTTTGTTTGAGACTTGCCATACAGGTAGGTCAGACTATTGAATAAAAACCAAAATTGGAACGTTAAGGCGTGACAACCATATGTCTTGACGGGATACGCTAGGCAACCCAAGCGCAAATTTTGTTTTTTTTTAACACCTTCATAATAATTGTGTTTCTCTGATGTGGTTTGTCGATGCGGGAAAGTAACCCTATGTAATACATATGTATGTCTGGACTATAATAATTGAAAAACCGAAAATGCGCAGTTTTTAAAAAAATCAGTGACTCAAGAAACGAATCCAAAAGAATTAGAAGTTTTTGACAAAAGGTCATTGATAAATGTAAGGAAGAGAGTGGGGATAAAACTGATCGCTGGGGTACACCAGCATTTATTTTGTAGATTTCAGACTTGAAACCGTCCAGTACCACTTGTATTGAACGGTTCGAAAAGTAGTTTCTAGCCCATTGAAGAAGAAGATCATCAAAACCAAAAGCACTCATCTTCGATAGAAGAGCATGGTGCCAACGTCTATCAAATGCCTTGGAGATATCTAGTGTAATAATCTTACTTTATCCAAAACGATGTATAGATTTGTTCCACTGTTCCAACATTTTAAAATTTATTTAAAAACAATTCTACCCTGATTTTTTAGTGAATTATTTTTTAAGCATTTATTTTGGCATTTTTTTACTTTTAAACGTCTATATCTTCAGTTGTGGAGATATAGACATTTCAAATTTGTATGTATGACTTTTATGTATTATTCTATCAATTTTGTCTCTATCGCATCTAGTAAGAAAAATTGCTTTTCAACCTTTCTCTAAGTTCACCCTTATATACCCTGCTAGAATTCAAAATTTTAAAAAATCTAGAATATTTTTTGATAAAATATTTTTTACATACCTCAATGACCTACAGTATAAGCTGGGTAGGGTATTTGTAAAAAAACGAAAACTAAATATTAACGCGTGGCAACCCTATGCCTTGACAGGATATTGCTATGCAACCCAAGTGCAAACTGTTTCTATAGACACTATACCTATATGAACACGAACAGATAGGTCTAACCTCTGGCAAAGCGATGAGGGTAGGCCGTCCTATGGTGGGATCTTACACTAATTTAAAACCCAATATAACAACCTTTTTCTTAAAAAAGCTGTGTATGTTAATTTTAGTATCACCTTTTAATGTACCTTTAAGTGTTTCACACTGCCATCCACTTCAAAAACTTAATCCATATCCCAAAACCGATGTACCTATCTATTTTCTAAAAAAAAACTCTCAACAACTCGAGATAATGACCATGAAATAGGCCACCATCACTATACTATAACTTAGCAGCTAAAACATCATTATAATGTATACAAACGTTCGCGATTTTGTGGTAACATCATCGTCATTATATTGTTGCTCGGTCGTCGTCTTACTTATTGAGTTCGGACGACGACGACGACGACATAGATACCTACAATTTCAAAAACTTTTCATTCTCTTCTTCGAAAATGGAGAACTTTAAATTTTTTCCTTCACCTATAACGAGGACAATTTTACACTGCTCTTCTGTAGTAGGTAAGTATATCTTATGCACGATGACGACGGACGGCCAGTCGAAAATACTTTCCCACCTTCATAAAATCCCCAACTATCATCTCAATCCTCTGATCTACCACCTCCTCATCAACAGATGTATCATCAAACAGCAGAAAATGTTGCAGGATGAAAATCTCTTAAGCACTCCAGCAGCTTCCTAGCATCCTCTGCGTCGCCGTTTTTCTTCCTCATCGTCGTCGTCATAGTCGTCATGATACACATTAGAGGAGCAAACGAAGAACCCACAGGCTTGCCGCAGAACAACGATTTGTTTTCATCCCAAACATTTTCGGTCTTAACTTTTCAGTGGGGTGGGTTTTTTTTTTTTTTGAGGTTAAGGAAAGTAGAATCAGAGGGAAGGGGTCGAAAGCTGGCGCTCCATCACAACGTAATAAAATGTAGGTAGGTATACCTAACGCAATACAAAAAAAGAAGGAAAAATCTGAAAATAACGGGAACCCAACAGAAGAGAAGAGTAATCACACAACAACACATTTGGACGCGAACGCGACTCCTCGCCATTTACGGAAATCTCTGTTTGCTCCTCTAGGAACGTAGGAAGGCATACATATACAGACACCACCTCTAAACACTGCCATCACCACTTCGTGTGGTGATTCTTACCTAGTTCTAGTTATTCTAAACCATATACTATACCGCGTTAGATATTGGCATGGGCAACCCACCGCAAACGGTACTAAAGAACTAGAAGATGAAAAGCTGTACTAGCCAAGCAAGGCTGTTTTACCCACGAGTACACACACGCCATCATAGTTCCGCACAACTCTGTATAAGTCCAAAACCGTACCGTTAGGTATACGTATACATATCTAATGGACTTTATTACCTACTATGTAGGTGCGAAACGAAGGACGACTGTGATTTTTGTTCATCTCTGATTTAAGAGTTTTGGTGAAAAAGCCATTAGCTATACCAATGTTAGTGGGCGCCATATTATTATGCAGGTAGCCCAAACCTAAAAATGAAAATAGACCATGCATTACCTTTTGGATTAACTATAGCCATTTTAAACATTATTAATTAAAATATTATTACTGATTGATTGGATGAACAAGGAGTGAAACATTTTAGTATTTGTTACTTTGCAGACATTATTGTAAACCAATTTTGTTACAAAAAATTTTATTTTATTTCCATACGATATGAATAAAATCTAATCGAATTCGGTAGGTTACCAGTCTTGGCTCTCTATCACTTAAAAAAAGTGACTGAAGGCTGTATCTTAATATAATAAATTGGTAAAATTTCGTTTTGCAAAGTGCCATAAGTTTGTTTTTTTTTTTTTTTTTTTTTTTAAGAGACATATAAGGCCTTTTTATATTTTAAGTACTCGAAGGCCGCGACATCAGTATAGGTACCTTCTTTTTGTTAAGAATCTTATTGATAAAGACACCTACCGACTGATAATATAGACATTTAGAGAACGAAATTGCGTGAGCATTAGAAGTGACTCATAAGAAGTTGTCATTGTTTAAATTTTACATTTACTTTAACTTACTTTCTGTATTATTAGAAATCAAGTACGGGAATTTAATTTTATCATCATCATCATCGGCTCGACAACCGGGGTCCGGTCCTGGCCTCTTTCAACAAGTCTCTCCACCTATCCCGGTCTCGAGCCAACGCCATCCAGTTGCACACCCCAAGGCTTTGGGCGTCCTGGTCTATGCCATCTCTCCAGCGCAAGCATGGTCTACCACGCTGCCGTCTACCATAGAATGTACCGCAAAAGACTTTCCGAGCAGGTTCCTCTTCGCTCATACGAGCTAGGTGCCCTGCCCACCGGAGTCTACCGAGCTTAATTTTTGTCACTATGTCTGCTTCAAGGTAGATTGCGTACAACTCATGATTGTACCGTCTCGTTCTTCCTCACATATGGGGCCAACAATTCTCCGTTAGACTTTTCTCTCGAACGCGGCTAAGAGGTCACAGTGCCTTTTGCTAAGCACCCAAGTCTCGGATCCATACATGAGTACTGGCAGGACCATGGTCCTGTACAGCAGCAGTTTTGAAGTTATGGTTAGATTTCTGGATTTGAATAGCTTTGACAGACTGTAGTAGGCTCTGTTGGATTTGAGAAGCCGCCCGCGTATTTCTTCTTCTATGTTGTTATCGGCTGCTACTGTTGACCCAAGGTATTTAAAGGATTGCACCACTTCAAATTCGTGCTCCGCTACCTTGATTGTTTGACCAACTGTTCTTCTCGCATTCGACGCCACCATGTACTTTGTTTTACCTTCACTAATGTGCAGCCCCAGATTTTGTGCCGCCTGCTCGATCTGGATGAAGGAATCTTGTACAGCTTGTTAGGTTCTTCCGATGATGTCGATGTCGTCTGCGTAAGCCAGTATCTGGCTGGACCTGTTGACGATGGTCCCTCTTGTTGCCGTGCCAGAGTCACGGATTGCTTTCTCCAACGCCAGGTTGAAGAGGAGGCAGGCCAAACCATCCCCTTTTCGGAGTCCATTAAAGATGTTGATTGGTCTGGATAGCAATCCGGCTATTTTAACTTGGCTTGTTACGTTGGTCATGGTCAACCTACATAGTCGTGTCAATTTATTTGGGATGCCGAATTCTCTCATGGCTTTGTAAAGTTCTACCCTGGCTATGCTATCATAGGCGGCTTTAAAGTCTATAAACAGATGGTATGTTGGGATGTTAAATTCTAGACATTTTTCCATCGCCTGCCTAAGGGTAAAAATCTGATCAGTTGTTGATTTGCCTGGAATGAAACCACACTGATAGTGTCCGATGATGGTTTTAGCGTATGGGGTTATCCGGTCTTGTAGGATAGAGGAGAGTATTTTATAGGCGGTACTCAACAACGTGATACCTCTATAATTGCTGCACGTTGTGACATCTCCCTTCTTATGTATAGGGCATATGATACCTTTTCTCCAGTCTTCTGGCATTTCTTCATGCTCCCATACGTGCACTATGATATCATGAATTGCTTGACGTAAGGCTTGCCTGCCGTGGTGGAATAATTCGGCTGGTATGCCATCGGCTCCCGGGGCTTTGTTTTTCTTGAGCCGTCCTATAGCCTTCTCAACGTCTTCTATGCTTGGTGGCGGTAGCATAGGGTGTTCATCTTGAAGTAGTGGAGCCTCCACTTCTGCTGTGAGCTGACCATTTAGCAATTCATTAAAGTACACTTCCAATCGCTCCAGTATGCTTTGTGGATCGGTGATCAGATTTCCCTCTCCGTCCTTGCAGTATGTGCAGCGTGGTGTGTACTGCGTCATGTTTCGGACGGATTGGTAGAACTTCCGCGCCTGGTGCGGACCTCGCTCTCGGCTGCTCTCTATTTCACAGATTAGGTTCTTCTCCCAGGCTGATTTTTTCTGTCTGTGAAGCCGTTTTTCTATTCTTCTGAGCTCTTTATATTCCTCTTCGCGTGCCCGCGTTCTATGAGATTGTTGCATTGCTCGGTACGCAACATTCTTACGTTCAGTCGCTAGCTTGCATTCATCATCAAACCAGTCGTTCCGATTTCTACGACTGCTGCCTAAGATGGAGTTGGCAGTACTAATGACAGTGTTCTTAAGGCGTGTCCACTTCTCATTTACGCCCAGCATACTGGCTCCAGGACTTACTCTCCCTAAATCAAGTGATTCTAGGGCGAGTCCTAACGCATTACCAAAGGTGTTACTGGTGTTTTCGTTGCGTAGGGCAGCCGTGTTGATTCGAACCTGATCGGCGGATGCAATGCATCTCCGCAAGGCAATCCGCCCTCGGAAAACCATACCAACAAGATAGTGATCCGAGTCGATATTGGCACCTCGGCACGTTCGTACCAAGGTTATTTTACCACAAGAAAAACATTTTTTCAGAGGAGTATTTTTTTTTTCTACAATTTTTTAATAATTTAATTTTTTAATAATTGAAAAAAGTGATTTTTGCTGACCGTTTTAGAATAATATTATGTAGTTATTATTTTATTATTTCTTATTTCTAAGTCGGGTTAGTTACACCATAACTCAAGAACTGCTGAGCCGATTGGTATGATCTCTGATTAGTTGGATTTGTCCGCCTTCTGAATAACAGAATAACTTTTAAAAAATTTAAAAATCATGGTATCGAGGAGTTTTCCCATTCCCAAAGATGAAAATCACAAAAAAAATCCATCCCTATACAACGCCATCTCTGATACACAATAGAAACAGAACATGGAGTGCTGGGTTGCAAAATGACAGCAGATGGCGTTGTGTTTATTATACTTTGAGAGTTAATTCAGTTGCATAAAGTACTTTAATTGCAAACCATTGATCTAGCTGTTGAGTGGTGCACAACGATTTATGAGCATTTTTTTCGAGACTTCGATAGTTATTTAATTTCAATTCGATTTAAGTGAACCAGATACAGATTTTGAAACAACGCATAGAAGGCCATGAAAAAAAAGAGCTTATACTGCTAGAAAATCCTTAAATATGAAAAAAGACAAAGAAAACAGTAAAAAACGTTAAAAATCGTGTAAAAAAGTGTGAAAACTCGCGAAAAATGAAATTCCGTGACCTATTGCGTTAAAAAGCGGGGAATACCATGGACAAAAACGCAGAATGTTGGTTGAAGATGGAAGAATACCTCGGAGAGTAGCAAGATAGATCACGAAAAAGGCGTATAATACCACAGATAAAAAGCGTAAAATATCGCCAAAAAAGCATAAAGAGTCTCAGAGAAAAGTATGTAAAGTCGTGGAAAAATATGTACGGCAAAAAGCGCGGAATATCGTAGATACAAGTTTGGAATGCTGGTGGGTTGGTGAAAGAACCTTTAAATACCAAGTGAATGTTTGCAAAATACCGCATGGGAAGTCATAACAAAAAACACTTACTATCGCGGGAAAAAAATGGTAAAATGCTGCGGAATAAAACACACAAAGTAACAGAGAAAAGCGTGGAGTCGCGGAAGAGAGTGTGAAAAATCGCGGTAAATAGTGGTAAAAAGCGGGTAATACACGGAATACTGATGAAAGTTCGTGGAATGCCGCACAGAATATCAAGGAAGGAAAGAAGGTGACAAAAGTGCTAAGTTACACAGGAAAAGGCGTCAAATAACGCAGAAAAAAGCGAAAAAAGTCACACAAAAGTCAGCAAAGTGTTATTTTTCCCCATGTTTCTCACATGGACATGAACAACTTCATTATTTAACTTGCTAATGCGTCGAAAAAACATCAAACCAATTTGCCTATGTTCCAAGTGGAATAACCAAAAGGTTTGTGCATCCAAGAGCACTTGAATAAAAAGACTTAAAATACTAAAATTATGAAGTCAATGAAAAATCTTGCGAAGCTGTGGCTAGCCACTTTTATAAACGATCCTGTCTTAAGACAATAAATGTAATAACAAAATAAAAATCAATATGCAGGGCAGGACAACGTCTGCCAGGACATTTAGTACTATAATAAATATAAGACGAAGACGAAAAATTGATATTAAGGGTATTCACGTAACGATAGCTATAATTTTCCAATTTGAAGAAAAATATAAATTTCCGTAAGAGGTTTACATGAACACCCCATTAGAAATATTTGCGTAAACGTGGGAAACAGACAGCTGTTTGTAAAACGTCAAAGCGAACTTATAAAATTAAACGTCACAAAGTTTATCAGGTTTTTTTCTACAGTTTCTGCTTCAAATTTGTGAAGTACGATTCTATGTTTTTTGACAGTTTATTTCTACCGATAGAAAATTCTATGGTTTCTAAGGCTTCTATGGGTTTTCCGCGTTTACATGAATATCCCTATTAAGAACTTTATAGAGATACTATTGTGCAGTAATTATTGCGTATAGTAATTTTTAACACGGCCACAGCCTAAACGGATGGGTCGATTTACTTCAAACTTGATATGTTTCGTTTTTTGGAGACTATCCCCTGACATTTTTTGAATTATTTTTTTTTTTTTACCAAAAAAAAACAGTACCTGCCATGTACTGGATTTAGAAAAACTCTTTTTTCTCAAAAATGGTTCCTACAATTTTGATTAAAAAATCATGGTCATATTTTTGGATAAGGTCTATCTTCAAATGAAAACTGTTTTTTTGCAAAGACCATTATTAACGGTACCTGCCAAAGAACCGTTTTTTTTTTAATTCTGAATTTCTTCTTCATGACTCAATCAATTTGAACCATTTGCACATTAATATTAATGCTTCTAAGTTGCCGTAATAATATTTCGTAAAAAAAAAAAATTATTTTTTCGAAAACTATTCAATATTTTTTTCAAAATTTAGTTTTAAGATAATGATAATTAATATAATAAAAAGTCCTTGCAAAATTTTATATAAAAAAAATTGTTTTTGGCTCTAACGATTTTCAATTTTTTTTCCAATTTGAAAATTAAACGACAACAACAAATTATGGCTAATGGATTCAAAGTGTCCTTCGTGATAGGTTGTTTCAAGACTCCTGTACTTCATTGACAAACATTTGTGATGGATGTGAAAGTTCTGAATAAAAATGATAACCTGTGCTCCATATTGACCTCAGAGATTCACCATATCGCCCTCAGGTAGGGAATTATATATGTGTTTTTTAAGCTATTTTTAAGTTAATTTATTTTTTATTATGAACATTGAATAATTGTTATTCTTATTTAATTTTTAAAGATTGAAATTAGTTGCGCCATATTCCCCCAACTTACCCATTTTAAAGATTATAAAAACTAAATTTTGAAAAAAATTCAAAAAAAGTTCAAAAAGTGTTTCCGTTCAAAAACAAATATTTTTAATCAAAAGTTTTAACAATCAAATCGATCTAGTCGTGCAGAGTAGCGTATTGAGGGGGGGGGGATCAGGAGTCTCAAGCCCCTCCCCCCCAAGCTTCCAAAATCATGATATTATTTATGTAATTTCATCATAATTTACATGATTTACTGATTTTTTTCGTAAATCTTAGAGATTTAGAGGGGGCTCAGGTACTAGAACCCTCACCCTCATTTTTTTCGAAAAAAGGACTCCTTTTTGACCAAAACTGCGTCTTTATTCGTCGAGACATTATCAATCCTTGTAATTTTCCAAAAAAACGCTATAAATATGTAAGGCTTAATTGTTATGTATGGATTTATTTTTTTTCTTTTCACTGGTATATACCTATATTCTATTCATACAGTAACGAATAGGTACCTATATAAAATATAATGTATATATACAATTACCAAAATCCTATTTGTTTGAAAAACAATCGATCAAACAATGAATGACTACCTATTTATGTATATACGTACATACATATGTAGGAATTTTGTGTTTTATTTTTACCTTACAAATAAAATACCATCGCACTTAAATCACTTTTATTTTATATCCGTTTTTTTTCCAGAAATTATAACATTTTTTATTCATGAACTATCTATAGCATACATATACATATGTACCTACATGCATACGTACAACGGTAGCGAAGGAGTAGTTTATTATTTATTAATAACAAACAAACATTTCTACGGCAACGACTTTAGGTGCCACAACAAAAAACGCCGAATGGGTTATAAAACGAGGTGGGGGGAGTGAAAATATACGAATAATTTTGAATAAGGATGAATTTCCACCCTCCGGATTTTGGTGGCTAGGTGGTTCAAAAAATGAAAACTCACAAGAGAATTAAACAAACAAAAAAAAAAAAATTAAACAAAACAAAAACACTCATAGAGAGGAAGAAACGGTTTTTTTTCTCAGAGAAACAAAATGCGCAAGACAACAAAAGTGGCTCGTCCAACATGTGCTCATTATAATATTTCTGATGTTTTCACTCAATTCAGGTAATTTTGATGAAGAATTGTAGCAGGTGCAATCAATCACTGATGCTGACGTCAGGATGGAGAAAAAAAATTATCATTATTCAGTTCAGTTTGAGTGAGTGTTGGAATGTATGTGGAACTTATTCGGTGTTTGATGGTATTTCTATAGTTATCTGTCTGATACAAAAAATCCAATAGCTTAATTTTTTGCAAATAAATAAAAATATGTAATTATTTAAACCAAGTACCTATGTATGTACATAAACCTGTAAAAATCAATATTTTAAAGTTGTTAAAATAAAGATCAAAGTACGATGCGATCCACATTAGAGATTGTCAAATAAGTAGGTACCTACTTAGTAAAAAATTTACAATCACAATTCAACTCCAACTTAATTTAAACTATTGCCGGACGAGTGACAATATGTCATTATTTTTGTCATTTACTTGGAATTAATGAAAAAGATTTGTGGAATAAATGAAAAAAATAATACATTTTTTCACCCGGCATAGTCTTGATGAAGAAGATTAATAAAATAAAATAAAATGTACGACTGCGTCGCATATACTTGCTCTTCGGGTCAAAGCTACTTTCGACGTTATAACTTCGTAAATAAAGTTTTTAAAAATATCTTATTTTATAAGAAGTTTAAAAATAAAATGCAGGACTGGATCGCTCGTTCTTGGTCTTTAGGTTAAAGTTGCTATAGACGTTAAAGCCTTTTTATAAGAATAAAAAAAAATATGTTAGAAATTAAAAAATAAAGGGATTTGCTAAAGTTGTATATTTATTTAAAACATGTGTAAAAAGAATAAAACTTTGCCAAATTTGAAGAAAATCCGTCCACGTGTTTTTGCGCAGTGGAGAGGTGTGCAGATGGACGCACAGACCGACGGATGGCATGATGAAAACCACTTTTTTAGTCTTCTCCATCATCGTAATGTTAGTTTTGATTTAAACCTCGAAATTTTTTTTTGACACAAAACCAATACTTGCCCTATAGAGCAAGTAAAAATAAAATTAATTACTAAAATGACATACATAAACAACTTCTTAAATTTTTTTAAGCCTAAAACTAAGTATGGCATTTTATTTCATTAGGAAAGGTAAAAATTCTCAAACCTTGTTTACAAAAGAAATTGGTACGCCATTTTCAAGAATATTAATGCACATCTAAGACTAAAATTTCAACAAAAATCGATACACTGTCTCGTTTTCGTAAAAAATTAAAAAAAAAAATAAAATTCAAAAATAATTTGTTGTAAAAAAAACTCATCAAAATTGGTACAGTCGTTTAAGAGAAAGTCAAAAATGATAAAACCGGTTCTATGGGAAGTACCGTTAGTAGAATTTGTACAAAAATTTCTTTCATTCCAAAAGTATGACTCTGCTAACAAAAGTCGATTCAAAAATTTTAATCAACATCGTTAGAGCCGTTTTTTTTTTAAAGTGAACTTTTTCTTCATGGAAGGTACCGTTAGTTTTGGTCCTAAACTAAAAATTCAATTTCCCCTCTAGGGAAGAACTTAAACCTTAAAATTTGAACACAATCGGTTGTGCGGCTTAGGCTGCAGCTAGAGGTATACACATACAGACAGGCAAACAGAATTGCGATACCCACTATTTTGCATTTTCTATCACCGTGAGGACAATTATGTCTGATTGTTATCTCTAGTTCTATTTTTTTTAACGAATCCCTAACTTGCCCTGTAGTACCTATATCGCAAGTAAAAAACATACAGCACGCATTTATAAGGGCAATGTGTAATGTCTTGTCACGGCTGAGTTGCCGTCTCACCTGGCTGCCCATTTTTTTTTTTTTTTTTAGTTAACACTTTTCTGTATTTAAGCAGTTTTCATAGCCATCAGCAAAGTTGAATTTGTATCAGGTTGAGATCCAGACTTCAGCTCTGGAGGGGGTCAGATACATATTGTACATACATTCATACATCCCGATTAAGTAAAATGCTTAGTAAATTATGAGGGTTTATAAAATACATTCGGAAGACTCTTCGAATAAGATTTTTGTTTAATCGTTTTTTTTTCAAAAACGGCTCCATTCTTATCTTAGATGTTAATAAAATGGCATATCAACATTTTAATTTTTGAAGTTCATCGAAAATGGGATTATAAGTTTTTTTTTTTACGGCTCAAACGATTTTGAATTTATTTTTCTAATAATGTATCTTTAGGTATAGAAGCAATCAAAATGCATAATTTGTTTTTAGGTTAAATACATTTAAGAAAATGTTTTTGTTATTTTAAAATCAAATTTAAGATCTCTTGTTAATTTTTTTCTGAAAATGCATTTACCAAGTAACTTTATCTATAAGAGTAGGTACCTACGTGCGATCTAGTAATGCATTTTATTTTTTAATATTTTAATAATTAATATAGCCAATTACTTAAATTTACATATTTTTATCGGTGGAGATCATGTAAAACAAATCCGTGAACTTAAGAAGTCATTTTGACAGAAATTGCAATATTTTGCATTGACATACAATATTTTTTTGATATAAATTTGAAAACTTCGATTACGTTTAAGATTGTGAAAAGCAAAACACGTCGTATTCTAGTATTCTTCTTCTATTCTTAGTATAATATCCGTTTGGTGATTTTTAAAAATTTGAATTTTTTTAAACAGTTTGTATTTGTGATGAATTAAATGCTCTTTAAGGCTGCGAAGTAGACATTTGGACAGCAAAAAAAAAAGCATTTGGTTGTCTAATCTATGGGTAGATAGATATTTATCAAAAATAAACCTGAATCCCCTTTTGTCTTACGTCAAAGAATAAGTACCTGGGTTTCGATCAACAATTAAATCACACGAATTTGTTTCTTTTTGTATATGAACATTAAACCGAGCAGTGCGTAAATTATGGCTTTGAGGGGTTATGAACCCCATGACACCCCCTCCTAGATCCGCGCTTGCTTTTCAGATATTATGGGCATTATAAAAGTACCTAAAGCACATTTTTTTTTTAATTCATGTTCATTTGGCGAAACAAAACCGGCCTAAAAGCATGTCCGGAATGGGAATAAGGGGAATGCAATAACACATACACACACAAATGAAATTGAAATAATAAATCAGTAGAATAGAGCCTAGAAGGCAAAAGGTAAACTAATTAGATGCCAGTTGTTAGGCAGGGATAAGAACAACAGCACAATGAGTAGGTATATACCAAAGTAACTGCAGTGAAATTGTAAAAAAAAAGAGGGAACATTTTCACTGGCCGTACAGAGCGGAAAAAGGAAGTTGTGGGTACGCACCGTCAATTAAACAAAAAAGAAATAAGTTACTGAAAAAAACATACGAAAGGAAATGCAAAAGCCGTGGTCACTATATTGACAGTGAAGAGATGCGTATCGCTGATGTGTTATGCGTGTGGTGTGGATTGATTGAGGTAGACCGGTACTGGTAGGGCAAACATTAGGGCTTGGCGTAAGTAACTAAGCACATGGAAAGTGAGTTACATAACTATTATGATGTTTGTTTTTTTTATGGACTTATTGGAGAATGAAGGTTGGTTGTTCGAATGCACGTTTTGCGGAACACAGTAAGACGTGAATAAAAAGTTATATATCATATGGATTTAGTTCTAAAATATAAATTTTAGTACAGGAATACGAGTCCATAGCCTGCACGGTCAGGCTCCAGCAAAATGCTGAATCTGTTGAAATAAAAATCAACTTACCTACTACAACTTCTATTAAGTGGGTATAATGGCACTTCTTGTGTAAAATCCTATTTTCAGTGCAACAAGATTATTTTTTCAGAAAACCTGCTTCCAATAATGGTAAAGCGATACAATTTGGATAAACGTTCAATTTGAAATGAAAACCATGAGCGCGAAATATTTTATTTTACAGGGTGTTTTTATTTTTTGTTATTTTGAGGGAGAAAGAACGATATAAAACAAGAACCGAAACACACTGTCGGTTTAAAAAAACGTAACAATATACCGGTTGTACATAATTAGAATCCAGACTAAAAAAAAAATAAAATTACATTGGTAATCCCAAACTTTTCCGTACCATTTTCAACGTCAACGACGACGACGCCGACGTCGACACCAACGACGACAACGGCACACGCACATAAAAAAAATGTCTCTAGAAATATGTTTTCTTTACGTTTAATTCTATAACAAAAATTTGTGTGCCAATCGCTATAACTAGCCTGTAGGTACCTGTACGGAAAAGTAAAAATTCCATGCCCAGCAGTTAACACAAACGTCTTGATTTACTTGTTCTCAATATAATAATTATCATTAGCGTTCCTCACTTTACGTTCTTCCAACATAAAGTTGTACCTCAATGTACCTCAATGTACCAAGAAACTTTCAATACAAAACAAATATAATGCAAGTAAAATTTAAGGATTACAATCCATTCTATCAACAGAAACTTTGATTTATAGCAACCTGCTGTCAACATGCATTTTAAACATCGTATTCTCAATACCAAGTCGGCAAGGAGTGCGGTTAACAAAACCATCTTTTTCTATTTTATTTGGAATGGATGATGTTCTTGACAACAACCTATGTATATCCGTTATCATTCTAAAAAAATCTCTCAACATATTTTGTGTTTCCAAAACTTTGTTCAACGTTTTCTGAAATTATATTTAACTCTGATAGTTGATAACAAATAACAAGAGCACTTCTGATAAAGCATAGCAGCTTAACTATGGTTTTCAAATAAATTTCGTCTAAAAAATATTTTTATTTATGCTAGTTGACGTTTGAGTCAATACCAAATATTCTTGTATTTCTTAATATTTTGTGGTTGCTTCAATACTTTTATCAGCTTTTTTTTATATCAGCAATTTTAATAATTAAGTATGCTCCTGTATCAATCAAAATGATATCCTTCATCATCAAACAGCTTTCTTATCGCTAGTTGTAATGTCACGATTAACTAATTCTTAAAGGTCTTCTTCAGATCAATTAGGGCATACATTCCTTAACACTGCAGTTCTCTTATATTCAAAAGTCGCAAGCAATTTTTTTTGTATTTGAAATGTGAAGGCCTTTATAAAAGAAAACCATAAAATCAACATCTCTTCGAAAATGTTGCCAAATCACTGGCATCAGTGTTTCAACGTTCAGTTCATACCAGTAATTGGCACCTCTTTCGATAAATGTCTAACTCTAACCAAAGACTTACATCTGATCAGCCCAATTAATTTTTTATAACTTTTAATTGACTCACCCCACTTAGCCAGATCATTTATGTATTTCAGGTTTTGAAAATATAAATTCAATTGTTACGCCTGAGATTGCAAGATTATTAAAATTTTGAGTTGAGTGTCTCAAACTGGCACTAGCATTTCTGTTTGTTTGATAATCTTAATGAAGCATCTTTCTTCCCAACATAAGCGTTCCTTGTCATCTTTGGAATGTTCTTAGAAGAATATTCATATCTGTTTTTTTTAGATTATCCTGGAAACTTTAGGTCAGTAAGAATATAAAAAAATATTTTAACATATATTTAACCGTGTAGTTGTAGATAATATTCCACTTCTGATGTTCAAAATACATGAAAATAATAATTGTCTTGAGGTAACATTAACAATCTTTACTAATATTTCAATGCACAATAGAATAATTGTTCTTGACTCGTTCTATTCCAAATTGATAATTCTCGTTTTTCGTTTTTGTTTTTCAAAAACAGTTTAATGATAAAGTACTTGTTTTTGTTTATTTTTAAATCAGTGTTCGATATTCTTCAAGTTGAACTGTAAGTGGTTCTATTTCAAAAATGGCTCTTCTTTCAAACAGATTAAGGTATTTTACAGTGAATATTAAGTGAGTATAAAGTATTGCCAGTTGTTAAAAAAACTTAAAAAATATGTAATAACAAAATATAAAAATAGACTTTATGATTTGTATGTAGGTACATTACATAGGTATAGAATCTATAGATATACATTACGTAGGTAAACGGCTGAAATTAAATATTAGGTATATTTATGAGCCCATTGCGATTTCACTAATTACCTTGTGTGTTGTATCCAGTTAAGGTTCTTATTTAAATAGTTTATTTTTTGTATGTTAATTCTTAGCAATGTATTTGTCTGCCTAATTTCTCGTTAATTTTGTACGATAAATGTTAATATGAGCTGTTGAACTTATATTATTACTGTACTGAACTTATTTTCGTCTTCGTATAAGATTTATTTCTTTTATTTTTTTTGTTTGTTTAAGATTAAAGGTCTAATGACTCTGGCAACCCTATTGATCAATTTTTTAACTTTTTTGTTTGTTGGGAACAATATTACTTCCATCCGCTTTATTTCTTCATTATATATGGGCATTGCAAAAATTTATATGTGTTTTAGTTTTCATTATAAATTTTTTAAAAGAGTTTCGTGGTCATCCAAATAAAAATACTCTCATAAAATAGTATGCCCTTAAATAACTATAGGTAAGCTATTCCCTTTCACTAACTCCATTTCTCAAATCGCATAAAAAACCATATATGTATATATGCATGCAGATATTAAAAAAAAAAGCCACCCACAATGATGCGGAAATTGTTCCCGCTTCAAACAGCCATTCACTTTATTTTGTTCCACTTTAGAACAATTATCCACTGACTGCACAACCATTGAGAGCCCTCCTTATAACGAAAATGATGACAATGATGCCCACAAGTAGTTTTTCTAATTGAGATAAAATAATGTACAAATGACTTAAACGAGAGAGATGATTGTCTCTGTTATAAAGTATATATAAAACATTGCATCAAATATATATGTATAAAAAAAAATAAAACAAATAATTAAAACTAACAATAGCTTCTTGCAAGAAGAACAAATGTCCAGCCAGTCGACAGCAGCGCAGCACAGAGACAGAGAGGCTAACAAAAATTTACAGACACAAAAAAGCATCAAACGAAACACAGACGACGTTATAAGTGTATTAACAGCCCATTCAGCAATTGAACTCCTACTTGAGAGTGAAAATTCGCAACAACAGAATGAAAAAAGAAAAAAAAAATTATCAACAACAATAACATAACCCATCTAAGGCTTGAGAATCCAACAACTGCAAAAGGACCCACATCGAGTGGGATGGATGGTATGCAACTGGGCAATGGGGAGCTGCGCTGGATGCCGAACATAATAATATCCGTCTGTCCTTCAATGCCAGTGGAGAGGCTATTATCAGCGCACCGCCCGCCCGCGGTGGCAATGTTGAATATGTTCTTCAATACAATTCCAATGACTGGAGGCTGTGGCGCAACAACCTTTTTTTTATTCGAAAGATTCTGATGGCCCAGGGCTGTACCAAACAAACATTAAATTATTTTTAAACAAGTAAAGTCTTATTCAACGCATTTTCTTGTCAATCAATGTGAATTTATTAAATTTTTGTGAAAGCAACAAAATAGTTAGTACAAACTTATAAAGTTAAAGTTGTTAAAATTGTTTGATAAATTAGTGAGCTTTGAATTAATATTTTTTTTTGTATTGCAAATTAAGGACAGATTACACCTATCACGTTTTGTAGAGCTTGTTGCATTGATTAGAAAACGGTATGTAAAATTTCCCTAACACCCCCAAAATCTGTAATTAGGGCCAAGAAACGGTGTTTTTTACCTTTATCCATTTCAAAAAATCTGGCTTTGTCAAATTCTCACCAAATTTGGATTTTTTTTACTTTTTTTTGGAAAAAAGAAGACATTTGGACACACATGGGATTTGGATAAAACCAATTTTTTCGGTACATAAACGTTTGAATTTCTGTATGTGGGTTAAAATCGTTGAAATGTTTTTTCTTAGCCAATTTTAGCCGATTTTTATAAAAAAATATCTCGTTTGGTTTGAAAATAAACATCGTTTCAAAATATATTTTTAAAACAGCATGTTGTTCATGGTTAAAATTGAAAAAAATGGAATTTTTGAAATTGTTCAGCTTACACAGTCTAGGAGGTTTTACCAAACCACATGTTTTTAACATTGTTGAAAAAGTCCTAATGGCTTCTTTCCAAAACAATCTAATCTGTATAAAAAAATCGAATCTAAAAAATTCTAAACAAAACCCGTTTTTTGTTCCTAACTTCAGATTTTGGGGGTGTTCCGGAATGTTTGTCAAAATTCCGTTTCTTAATCAGTTCAACAAGCTCTACAAAACGTGATAGGTCTCCGCCCGCGTATATTTGCTTACCCCTTTCTTGTCACACAGTGTTATTTTTATTCTAAAAGGAAATCGTCGTTTAAATAGAAAATAACTCTTCAATCAAAAGACTATCCAAACACAAATCTTGGATGAAACTCTGTGTAGGAGGAAACAGGCGTATTGAACTTACAAACGGTTCTAGCCGCACGGAAAAACGAGATTTTAAATCTATATTAGTCCGAGGTCAATGTGATTTATCAGGGTTGGGGTCAAAATCCCGATAACCAAAGTCCGGAAAACCCAAAATCTAGAAAAGTCAATAGCCAGAAACCCCAAAATCCTATAAAACCCATAATTGCGAAAATCCAGAATCCTGAAAACTTATAATCAAAAATCCCAAAATGCAGAACACCCAAAATCCCGAAAAAATTCTATAAAATGAATGGAATTCTTCGTGAAACAATGATGCAAAAACTGCGCAAAATAGAAAAATACGTAGTCAAAACAAAATCCGATTAAAAAAATTGCCTCGGTACCGGAAGATCATTCAAAAATAAATTTTCTAACGGGGATTTTATAGAATTTGAATTCATATTGGAAGTATTTTGGTTTTTTTATTTGTTAAGTATTTTTTGTTGTTATTTTTATTTGTTAAATGATTTTTTTGTTATTGTTTAGTAAAAGTTTTAAAATTGGTAAAATTTTTCAAATTTAATTACGATATTTTGGGTTTTCTGGGTTTTCGCTATTTGATTTTCAAATTACATTATGTTTGTAGGTGCAAATCCAGCCCTGATTAAAGAACAGTATCTTCGTACGCGATGACAAACGCTTGTACTGTGATGCTGTTGTTCTAGCGGAAGGAAAGAAATGTCAAACATGGAATTAATTAGATTCCAAGTGCTTGTCGTCACTTGATTGACTGACTACTTGTGTCTTCAATTTTATGTTTGTATTTGTATACATATACATATTATGTATATGTATAATCCCTGTGCTTATCTATTGTTCTTGCCTCAAACTTCTCTATACGATATTACCTCACTCGCAGTGGGCACTAGCGGTGCATTCATCGGACTTTGACAGCAATTGAGTTAATCAAGATGGATTACTGTTGGATTAGATGTTCGGAATTTAATTGGACAGTCTTTATAGAACACACACACATACATATTTATGTTGCATGTGAATTACAAGTATATTTTCTTATCGACATGAAATAAAAGTTGTTTTTCAGATGTTTCATTCGACCTGCATTCCATTGCCCATCAACTAAGCCTCGTTCATTATTCAATAATCCTTCAAATAGAAAACTCAATTTAATATAATAATCCTTTGAAATTTGTAACTTGCAGATGTTCACAGGAAGAAATCAATTTCAATTCCTCTGTCAGCTTTTATAATATTTTTCAAATATAAAATTGTCATTTGTCAACACCTAGAACAAAATTTAATTTATAATCTCATCGCGAATCGTATAAAATACCCCAACTTACCAGGCCAACAACACCTTTTATATTAGGTATGTATTTGATAGAATAATTTGTAATTAAATTCTTTGCATAGACACAAATTGTAGGCAGGTTGGTAAACAGAAAAACAAATTGTTTACAATACACTGAGGGAAATAAGGCAGGCTTTTTTCAAGAACGTGGAGGTTTACTTTAAGATTTCTGTATTCTAATTTTTTATCATGAAAGTGACACCTTTCATTCTTGAATTAAGAATTTTATTCTTAATAGGTCCGTGTGGGAACTTTTGGGGCTGAAATATGAAATCCGTCAATTTTTTTAAGGTGGCGATGAAGTTCTCTCAAATACTGCCGAAACTGCTCAAAAACACGGGAACACGATGATTGAAAATATCTGCCACTTTTGTTTTATTTATTAATTAATTGACTTTTTGATTGTATTTCAATTTTTTGTTAATTTATATAAAATTCTCGACATTCGAAACTATTTTCATGATTTTTAAATTGTTTTTTTTTTTTTTTATTTTGACAGAATTCTTTGGGCAGAAATTATCAAAAGAGGGGAAATGAAATTCTCTCTCAGTACGCTCTCTCTTGACAGGTTTGACAGGACTTGGACTCAAAAACAGTAGAAATTCGTTTTTTTACCGAGTACCCAAACAGACGAAATATAAAATTTTATTCCAAAATTAAGAACAAAAAACTTGATTTTAGCACAGTGGTGCTTTCTATGAGTTTCAGTGCCAAAATTCATTTCCTTGGTCATTTCTTTGCGAAAATTGATGAAATTTCCTACACTTAGAGATTTCATTATGGAGAGTAAATAAAAATTTAAAACTTTTTAATTTACAAAATGGCGTCTCCAATATGGCGGCCGAAACAAGAAATAAAAACGATAGACTTAAAACAAATCGTTGTCTACGTTAAAATTTTAACGAAATTTATGCAAAATACTTAGGTCCTTAAATACTGACTGCAACGTAGGTAATTATGCATATTTTAGTAGAAACAAGGACAGAAGACTAAGGAGTTCACAAAAGACAGACCATTTTAGCCCGCAATACACACACACCTTAGCGTACACCCTTATAGCTATTTGTTGGGCTATTATTTGAACTTTTAAGTATATTATAAGCAATTTCAATGTTGATTCCCATTAAAAAAATTTAACATTTTCAAGGTATGGTGTTGCCAACTAACCTTAATGACAACGGCTCAAAAAAGCGAAATAATATAAAATAACAATTCTCAATAAAACTGAGCATAATTTCTTCTGTGACCCCACAATATACTTATCTAATTTGGGCTCCTGAATTCAAATCTGAAGTCAGTCACGTGCGTCGCACATGAACTGAAATGGAAATCTAGCGCTCCAAGACTCGTTTTAGTTGAATTTAGCTATTGAATTGATAAGAATGAGCTTATGACTTCAAACTATTTGAAAACAAAAAAGGTTTTTTATCTCGAAAAAAGAATTATTTTAAAGTCATTTTTAACAATTTTCATTTTTTTGGAGATTTTAAGTGACAACATTCAACATTTTGAAAAGACTTTTTCCACCTTAGAGCTTGATCTAAAAATAACTAACGGTTGAATGTACATTTTAACTTCCATTAAAATTATTAACACAAAAACTCGAATATTATAAACGAGTAAGACATAGTGGGCCATGAATTTGATGGGGCTTATTAAAATATTCATTGAACAACCTAAAATTTGTAAGGAGAATAGGTTGCGAGTGGTGGTGGTAAAAATATATGATTGTAAGGAATGCTGGGAATTATAAGCAACCAATGAAAACAATTAACTTATGTTGATCACTGTTAAGGCTAACACTGTTGTTTATAAGAAAAAAATACCTTGGTCCATTTATTTTCATTCATAAATTTAATATCAATACTAGTTTCAATCTATGCAGTAATTTTATATAAAAATTCAAATTAACTTTAGACAACCAAGAGCAACAGAAAAGTGAATAAGATATTATAAAAACTAATTATTGATTTTGTGTGGGTCATATATTAAGATTGTTTCCTGAAAATATCAGCATTTTCGATAATTTTTTAACATTGAATTTTGGCGCGCTTGAATCCAATTTCATCCCACTGTGCGCCGCGCGCCGTGTTATTTGCAAACAAAAATTTCTCTTTGCATATTATTGAAAAGATTTTCTTTATTATTAATATAATTTGCAAAGTTTATTTGTTTGGTGAAACAAAAAGTACAAATACTTTGCAAACTAACAAATCTTTTTACTTTGCAGAAAAGAACTTTTCACTTTGCAAATTTATGTTTAATAAAACGTATTTTGCAAAGAGGAAAACTTTTTAACTTTTCATTTTTATATATAAACGATAATTGCGAAGTAAAAGTAAAAAGTTGATAAGTGAGAAGTGAGAAATAAAAAGTGAAAAAAGAGCTTGGTGGAATAGGTAACCCCAGGTTACAACTCACAAATTTAATAAATTAAGTAATAATTGCCTTTTTTATCATGATTTTCATTAGAAAATATATTTTATTTTTGTTAATTAATTAACTTTAATTGTAAACATTAATATATTTTAATGTTATAATAATTTGTTTGTATTGAGCAATTGAAAACTTTTAAATGTTTTTATATTCAGCTCATGGCGCTTCTATAAATTACCTTTGCCGTGGTGAATAGGAAAAGTCACAGAGATGTTTGTGACTTGTGATTCCTCACAAGAGGGAGAATTGTATTGTCAGATTATTGGAGAATTGTGACTTTTTTACTAGTAGCAAAAACCGTATAATAAGAAAGTCTTTTTTTAAGTCTAAAGCATGTTTTGGCTGTTACTATGTCGCAATGAATCAGAACATACAATATTGATGATATTCAGTAAATTAAAATAGGATATTTGTATAAATCAAAGGAAGGAATCGAACACAACTATGAATGAAATAAAATGTATGATATTTTTTTGCAATAACCGTTAAATGGAGCAGACCACATATGTAAGTCACTGTGAAATAAGTTAAGTAAAAAGATTTATAAGCAAATATAGTTTGTAGCATTTTCCAATAGATATTCCTTTAATTTTTCTCTCGGTGTTGCCAGCATTTATAAACGAAGCGACGATGGTCTTCACGACACAATATTGCACGACACGAGACATCTTGAAACATCTTTTGATGCTCTCTGATATCAAAGAGAGTCATCAATATCATCAACAAATCAATTTGCTTTAAATAAATTAAACCAGCGTCATTGCCCCTGTGCTACACCATCGATGTTTTCCTTGTCGTCATCCTTATCCCCTATCGACCCTTTTATTTCTCTCCCTAATGTCATGAATAAATCAGTGAAAATATTTTTCCGCCAACTTTATACCTACCTATACGAGTAGTATCTACAACACTACGTTGAGCTGATGTCTTTTTTTTCTTTTTTTTTTTAATTTTTTGGGGAAAAAGCCTCATCAATAATGTGCAAGATGGCGAATCCATAAATAATTCGAAATTTTCGCGATGCACTTTAAAGTTAATTATACCGCCATGAATATCATGATTGTGTGAATTCGTGTGTATTTCTTATAGATATGGAAATAGTGAATCTATATCAAAACTTATCGATATTACCGACTCAGTGTATAATCCACCTGCCACCGCTTATTTTCTTAGCTAAACACGCACACACGAACTTAATGTGGTTTTTCAATCGATCACTTGATATTTATATTTTTTTTTTTTCTTTGGGGGCTAAACTATTTATCGCACAAGATGGGGAAAATTGAAGTTAAGTGCTCAATTGGAAGGTTATTTGGTTATTTTAGCGAACTTAAAAACTAAGCAATAATGGGGCGAAAAGGAATGTTGCACAAAGTAAAATACCTATATATATTTTTGAAGTTATACCATTTTACCGGCGGCGTTTATAAAAAATATTCAACCATTAATAACACATAGACTTTTTCAGTCCATTATTACTGTTTTTTTTTCACACAGACACAAAAAGTATTTAAACAGTAACAACACACTTACATTTACTACTGGATTTTTTTTTTATATTTTGAACACACAATAGGTGTTTCTAAATAACAGAAGTCAGCCATTGTTGTTGATATTCTGACTGATTCATTTTCTACACTTCAAGCGATAGAAAAAAACTAAATACACCAAAAGATAAGATTAATCGGGAAGTTAGGGTAAAGTGGGGTAATGTTGAAAGAGAAGTTTTTGTTCATCTCGAAAAGTATGGGGGCTAGAATTATTACATAAATGATGAATATTTTTGTCCGATCATGAAATTCTTAAAAATCACGATTTCGAGATATGATTTTCTTCGAAAATCAAACATTTTTTTTTGAATAGGAAATTATTGTGAGTAAAGTAGATTTTTTGAAGAAAAACTAATTATACACATTGATAGATAAAGAAAAAAAAATAGGCCTTTAATACGGATTTTTTTTTACGCTTTTATAACGCGTGAAAATAACATTCGTTTTTTAACGTTTACTTCGGTGTTTTTTTTTTATTTTACAAATAACGCGAAAAAGATTTTGGTACTTGAAATGTACACAGCCATTAGAAAAATAAATTTTTGAACAAAATTTCAGACTTATTTGTAGTCTATGAGCGGAGATAACGTAAAAAGAGTTTTTTTTTACACTTTGTGTCATTACTTTTTACCCAGTTTATTAAAATCATGTTTACACTTTATTGAGCACCACAATCAAACTATCTTTAATTTGGTTTATCACACATAACGGTACATGCTTTAAAAGTTTCGCACTATTAAATTGAGTTTCATCAAAATCTAGCCAGTTCGCAAAAAATTAAAACTGTTTTGTTTATTGTCGGATTTTAAAGATTAAGGTGTCCAAATTTAGCTGAAATATTAGGCAGACAAGATAATTTAAAAAAAAATAACTAAAGTAATCAGTGGTCATTTTGAAGTATCAATCATTAATGTGGGTCAGCTACAAGCTGTAATGACACCATTTGAACTCTGATTTTTGTATGCTTCTTTGGAACATGTTCCCTTATTTTGACACCAAAAGTATCAAAAATTAATTTGATAATATACAATTTATTGCTGGATGGAACTCACAAGCTTCGCAATATCATTTAATAATATCAATTATACCATAAATTCGAATCGTATGTAGGTAAATCTTTTAAAAAATTCACAAATTAATTTTTCACGTGTACAAAATTGCTCGAAACTTTAGTAAAACGGAACCGATCTTTGAAGTTGAGGTATCAATGGAAAATTTAAGATTTCAGTAAAAATAAAACTATACTTTTTATACGATTTTTAAACACAAATATTGGACAGTTGCTACAGATTTCTTTTAGTAAAAATATTTGTTTAGTGTTTAAAAAGAATATTGACTTATCAAACATTTTTATATGTGTCAACTACGATCTTCATTTAGACAATTTAAAATTCACCAAATGCTAAATTTAGCCAAATTACAGGGATTTATTCAATAAATTGAAGTTATATGATAATATTGGAAATACCTAATTTCAAAAAAATGCAGATTATGCTATATTGAATTGCGTCATTAAATCGTTGTAGCTATTAATTTATTAATTGGAACATTTAGCCATTAAGACAGAATAATAAAACGACCAATAACAGGGTGCAATAGTACCTAGTAGGCTGAAGGCCGAATTACTTAAAATCAAAAGATCGAAATAAAAATTGTCATTCATCCATTAAGTGAATTACTATAATGCTCAATGACTTTTAATCTCCACTGTTATTCTATTGAATAAAATCCATGGTAGATGGGAGTGGAAGGTTACTTAATTATTTTTTATGAATTTTCCCAAACAATATTGGGAGTAAAACGAATGCACACAAAAACGATATCTTTAATCATAACAACGATGGTGGAGGCGCGGCAAGCGCACGGCAGAAAAGCACTGAATTCCTCTATTAACTTAGTCCGAGTACAGGTTTTAGTTCACACGGAACCGGATTATTTGTATGTACTTCTTGATGCTGTCTATTTGGATCGTTGATGGCGCTCCAAGCTTCTCCACTTCAAACATTAATATAAACTTGGCTTTAAGACGTTGTTGTAATAAAATAAGATTTTCTTTTTCGCTGGAATTGAGGGTGGTATAAAGAATTAGCTTGCTTTTGCTCGCAAAGCAGTTTTGCTAGTTGTCCTATGCATGACAATAGTTTTCTGAACTTAAAGTGGAATACCTTCAACCTACCTGATGTGGTGCAGAGTGCAGTCGCCACACAAAAAGCAACTCAATTGAATGGCAATACTATAGCCTTGCTAGACAAACAGTCTTAAAACATACAACCTGACGAGGAAAATATATGTATATCATTGAAGTTGCTGAACGCGATTAGGTGAGCTTGGAGCACTAGTTAATAATTGTTGTTTATCTTTTTTTTTTAAACTTAATGGCAGACCGGGGAACTTGTTTATGGATTGGCCTGAGCGTGGAAAGAGGAAATTGCGCATGTTCATGAGAGAGCATTTTAGTTGCTTGTGATTTCGGATTACGTTTGAATTCCGAAAAAAAAAAAACAATTTCTTTGCTAGATCAAGTATACTTTGAGTTATGTGAAAGATTGTTTACTTACAATTAAACGGTGAAACTTCTGCGGAAGTACCTGAAAGTAAAAATAATAGATTAATATTGCGGGAAATGATGTTAAGCTCAATATTTTTATATGGTAAGAATTAAAATCACTAAATCAAATGAATAGTAAAAATTTAAAAAAATGAACATTATATATATATGTTAGCTTAGAGTGAAAACCTAATAATAGTACATTCAAATTAGCATTTGACATCACAAAAATTATTAACATTCATTTGCACTTTATTGTTCCTGGAAGCCTTGAACATAAAATTCAAAATTGCGTATTTGCTTTGTGAGAAACAAATATTCAGCTCGACACTTTGAACATTTCACTACCAGTGTCTGACCCTCTGAAGTTAGCGCCAAAAAAGATAGCGGGCTGCAAAGTTCCCAACAAATATTTTTTCATGTTTCGTTATCCTTCTTCACCAACAAACACAGGCAGGCAGGCTAGGACCAGAACTGGGAGAGAGAAACACGCCAAGTCTACTGAACCCCGAATTTTTAAAAGGAAAAAAGGGAAAACGAGAAGCAAGAGGTAGAATCTTTTGAGGGACGTTACGGTAGGGGATATGTCCGAAAGTTTTATCAGAGGGTGAAACAATCTACCCAAGGATATCAGCCCAAAATAGAAGCCTGTCGTGATGAAAATGGGAACACCATAGGAGACACGCAATTGATTTTAAGGATCTGGAAAGAACACTTTTCCAAACTACTTAGCGGCGACGACAGCTAACATTCCGTTGTTATACAGAACAACTCATTCACCGTGGACGATGATGGCCGAAACATCCGTCGCCTCACCTAGAAGAAGTTAGAACAGCGATATCCAAACTAAAATCGCATAAGGCTGCTGGATCGGATGGCCTACTGCCCGAACTATTTAAGGCAACGGGAGATGACTTGATGAGGAGCATACATAAACTTATTTCTAGAATTTGAAATTTGAGGAAAGTATGCCCAATGAATGGAAACTTGGAATAGTGTGCCCAATCTACAAGAAAAGAGATGCTCTAGACTGCGCCAACTACAGAGGTATTAGTCTTCTCAACATCGCATATAAAATTCTGTCGGCTATTTTGTGTGTTCGCTTGGAACCTTTTATCAACGACCTGATCGGGCTCTACCATTCTGGTCTTAGGTGAGGAAAATCAACAAACGATCAGATTTTCACACTCCGGCAGATTTTGGGAAAAACCCAAGACTTTAAAGTCACCTATGATAGCTTTAATAGGGACGAGCTATCACAGAGCCATGTTACATCTCGACATTCCTACCAAACTCGTCCGTTTGTGCGGGATGACAATTGCTCCGTCAAAGTCAGTAAGAACGTCACCGACCCCTTTTATGTCGAGAAAGGTTTGAGACCGGGTGATGCGCTATCATGCAACATCGTGCTTCAAGCAATTGTGCGCAGGTCAGAAGTCAACAACAGAGGCACAATTTTTTCAAAAGTCCGTTCAACTCTTGGCTTATGCTGATGACATTGACATCATTAGAAGAACTAATCGAGTTGTCAGTGGAGCATTTGCAAGTATTCGAACGGAGGCGGCCAAGATGGGTTTGGCTGTTAAAGAGACGAAGCCAAAGTAAATATATGCTCTCATCGAAAAGAGAGACCGAACACCGTCGACTGGGTCAAAATGTTACCATGGGCAGTTATCGATGTAGGCAAAGACTTTGTTAATCTGGGATCCACTATTACATCGCACGACAAAATCAGTGTAGAGATCAAGCGAAGAGTCATACTTGACAACTGCTGTTTCTTTGGGCAAAGAAGGCATTTATGTAGTAAAGCAATCTCTCGAAGAACCAAGGAGACCCTATATAAGACCTTAATCATCCCGGTCCTGCTGTATAGTGCAGATGAATGAACATTATCAGTTTCGGATGAAAACCAGCTGAGCTTCTTTGAGGGAAAGATTCTTTGAGTAATATTTGGTCCAGTGTGCAGTGTGCAAATGACTTTTAGTCTTTTGTATTGCCATACATGCGTGCAAAAATTAAATTTTTGTACATTTTTTTAATGAATAACAGTAAAAACAAGATTTTTCAGTCAAAGTTTTTTGACCGTTTTGAACGGTATTTAAGTTTTATCCGATAAATACATTTTTGTACAAAATTTCACAATTTTTTGTAGTTGGTGAGCCAAGATAAAGGTAAAAAGACGCAGCACTTTGTTACTATTTACCCAAGACTCATAAAATTATTTCATTACGATCAAATTACCTTTAATTTGATATATCACACATAACTGTACATGCCATAACAGCTTCACAAACTAGTCGGACTCAACCAGCGCAGCGATACCGTTGGCTCACAAATGGATACGAGATGGTTCGCTTATAATTTTTTTTAATTTTTTTGTATATTGTTAAATTTAGCAATATCAGGCTTAAAAGTAGTGGAATTTCATACATACAATTTTCATACAGTTACATATAAAAATAATGAGAAATTTTGGGCTATTCTGCATAAAAATATTGTACAAATGTTTTATCAAACAGATTACGTAAATGTGTACACTACGGCGTATACTTACTTTTTTTATAAACATAATATTTTTTGTAAGAAAACAATTCTTTTTCGATGATAGAGTTTCTCAACTCTTCAAAATAATTATTGGCCTGCGACCGCCCTATATGAATGCAAAAACTTAAAGGAATGATAATAAGACCAAGCAAAACGAATATTAAAAACTGTGGTTGACAATCTAGAACGAATGAAATGTTCAAAATGTCAAGCTGAATATTTGTTTATCACAAACTTTTTCTATCTGACTAATAGACACATAGATTAAAAAAAAATTAAAGGGGGGAATGGGAATCGTTTTGGAGGAGAAAACGCCATTTTTTGTTTTTGTGATGTCAAATGATAATTTGAATGTACTAATAAGAACTATGCAATATTTTTAATTAATATATTTACATAGGCATGTATTAAAAAGAACTATAATAATTTAGGTGTTCAACTCAAATCTTAATGCTAATTAACAAATAAAATTGCAACAACAAATATTTAAAAAAAACTTGCCTACCCCGTCTGTTGACGACATAACATTTGATTTATGTTTTTGAAATTATATACAACCCATGCATGCCTACTCCAAAAATCCTACACAATTCATTAAGATAAAACTTTGACGTTTACATAGTCCGCAGCCTTATACTCGGAGTCTTATTTCTTTTATTCCACTCAATGCACTCGGCTAATTACAAGACTTTTCCGCATGAAAACCTCATCTTCCTTTAAGCTTTTTAAACATAATACAAATGTTTTGAATTAACATTAAGCATAAGCACTCATAAAAATTCAACATTCGACACCACTCATACGTTAAATGAAAATGTTTTTTTATTTTCAAAGAAAATATTTAAAAAAATTTAAATTTAATTTAAATTACAAATATCCCAAAGCTTCGCACGTACATGCGCTTAGGGTCAAAGTTGATGTGGATGCTAAAGCTTCTTATATAAAGTTTTTAAAAATACATATATTTATTAATATATATAATAAAAAATTAAAAAAAACATAAAATTTAACTTAAACAAATTCTTAAATTATTTTGAGCTACAAACTAAGTAGGTTACCCTACTTAGTATCAATCTTCAATAACTTTAATACTTACAACAGCAATATTTATTAAAT
Source organism: Meliscaeva auricollis (assembly GCA_948107695.1). Classification (NCBI taxonomy): domain Eukaryota; kingdom Metazoa; phylum Arthropoda; class Insecta; order Diptera; family Syrphidae; genus Meliscaeva; species Meliscaeva auricollis. The sequence goes on along the minus strand of OX403616.1, from coordinate 21,282,371 downwards.
TTGTTAAACACAAAATATACAAAAAATTAAATATGAATAAGAATGCAATGTTTTTAATTAAAAATAAATTTATTTAAAAATAGCTTGAAAAAACCATAATGCCCGACCTGAGGGCAATATGACGCAGTAGCGCCATAATGGCCTTATCAAGTAAGTGGTATCGACTTACCATTATTGCTAACGAAGTGTTCGGCGAAGACAGAACTTTTGCATTGTTTTTTTTTCCATACAAGTATGGGAAGTATGTTATTTTTGAGGTGCGCCATAATTCCCACCGCGCCATAATGCCCGAATTTACCCTATGCCATTTATTTTTGTTGAGAAGGTTAAATTTTTTGAAAAAAAAATTTTTTAAATCGTTCGAGCCTTTTAAAAAAAACACGTTTAAAAATAAATTGATATTCCATATTCAAGAAAATATTAGTGGATACATAAAACAAAAATTAAAAAAAAAATCATTTATCCGTTTTCGAAAAATCGATTGTTGAAAAACAAATTTTGAAGCTATTTTTAAAAATCCCAAAAAAAAAATGTTACCAAAAATTTTTAATAAAATAATTTGAAAATTACTTTCTACCCCTTGTGCAAAAACTTTCATTGAAATCTGTTTGGTCATATAAGAGAAAATCAGAAGAAAGGAAAACGGAAAAAATTGAAATCGTTAGAGTGGTTTTTGAAAAAAATAAGTTTTTCATTTTGGTTACATGGAAGGTCCCGTTATGTTGGTCCCCCCCCCCCCCTCTGGAGACCTACTCATAGCCTTAACTACCAAGTTCGAAGAAAATTGCTTTAGCCGTTTAGGCTGTAGCTTGAGATACTGGCACAACAGGCAAACAGACAGACCAGACAAACAGAATTGTCATATATTTCGAGGATAAAATTCTCATCATCAGGGTCTTAAAATTAAATTAAATAAATTAAAATTCAATCAATTACCAACCTATTGCTGAAAAATGTTTGTTATCAACAATAGGTTATTTTATTTACTAAAATGCTTCCATTGTTAATTTCAAGACCATGATGATGAAGATTTTACCTCGAAATATATTGGTAAAAATTAACCGATATTAAAGCACTTTTCTTTGAACTTAAGAAAGCAAGACAAAAAACTAAATCTAATTCAAATAAAATATGTTTTGGAAATTTAATAATATTGTTTGACGTTTTATGTTTGGTTTCAATCAAAATCGATTAAATCGCTTCCAAGGTATACACAAATACGAAAAAATAAATACTTTTTTTTAAATGAGTCAAAAGTCAAAAATTATTAAACTTTTTTAATATCATTCAATATATTGCGTAAACCAAAAATAGTGTACAATACAGCCCTTACAAGGTGAATATTATTTCACAATTCTGAGTATTGCGCAATAACATTGTATCGTATAAGGCCACGACAAGAAAAATCAGAGCCTCTGAAAAAAATCCCTTAAAAGGGGTTTTCTGCAGTTTTAGAAACTATGATATTTATTGGAATGAGGTTTTTAGTATTGAAAAAAAAATCATCTTAACTTAATTTAACTTCATTTCTCAAAAACTATTTAATAAAACAACTTGAGTCAAAAAACAAAATAAAAAATGAAATATTAGCTTTAAAAAAAGTTATAGCACAGTTTTGTACGTGCTTTTTTATTTTTTTTTACTCCCGGCTAATCGGGAGGTAAGTGGATAAGTACTATAGTGGGTTATATTTTACCAACAAAATAAAAACCAATCCTTCCAAATGACTTTTTAGTCATTTGGTACCTATTTGATGTGAAAAATGTGCCCAAAATTGGCCAGGTTTTAGAAAAAAAAAACCGCACTGGTGCTACGGTACAAAAATGATGAATGAGTTTTTTATTTGCTTACCTGATGGGCAATTTTAATGCTAAAATTTAGAACACAGAGGCACTATGTAAGCCTAATAGCTAATATTCAACTTCAAACTTAATATCAATAAATTGATAAACACACAAAAAAATCGTCGTAATAAAAATTGACGCTCTTATCTAATTTTTTTTTAAACTTTACAAACATTTTTGCACGCAAATATTTTTTTATCAGAAAAATTTGTTAAAATGAAAATGTTGTAAAATAAACTATGCCAAAAATTGACCAGGTCTGTTTAAGGAAAACAGCCAGTAACAATAGGGGTCTATTTTCACTCGTTCAGATGAGATGGGGAATTTTCTCAAAATATGACTTAAAGAAGTAATAAAATTATTGAAATACAACTAAGTAAAATACAAGATCAAATTTGGATAGAGTCGGCACCCTTCGACAGCGGGGCACCACTGAAATTCCTTAGTTTTAGTGTGTGTTGACCTTTAAAAATTCTATAAATAGAATTTGAACGTGCCCTTAGTGATCCCACATGCCCATTTTTTATAAATAATAAAAAAAAACATTTTTATGACTTTTATTTAAAAAAAACTTGCATATAATAAATTAATTCGCAATCATTTGTTGAAGATGCCCCACCCACTGTTGGAGGTACCTCGTGGTTGGGGCACATTCGTCATTTTTCTACATTTTTTTTCAAAACCTTAAAATGAATACATATAATTGTTTTAAAAAACTCAAACTTGTTCAAAATGTTGAAAAAATACCAATTTCTAAGATCGTGCTTAAAAATAATTGAAAAAAAAAAATAATGTTCAAAAGAAAAACCAAACTGATTTTATAACAGTATTTACTTTTTGAAGTCAATTTTTCGATCAAAACTTTTTTATTTCATTTTTGTTGAAAACAAAAAAGTTATTGTTAATTTTTGCAAAAATTAAAAAAAATACAAAACTGAATGCCTATTTTATATAAATGTTTCCTTAAAAATTGTAACTTTTTAGTTTTTTTTTTAAGAAACTATAATTGTGATTGGTGCGATTTATCCAAGTGAAAATTTTGACATTTCTCGACGTTTTGAGGTCACTAGAGTGTTAATCCGTCGTTTATAAAAAAATGTTTGTTTGGGTATGTGTATGTATGTATGTGACACTTTCAAGAACGAATCAACTGTTCCAAACTCATATAGCTCAGCAACAAACGGATTCGCTTCATTTAATACTGAACCCATACTGAAAATCTTGAATTATTGTAGATCTCTATGTTACTAAGGACACCTTTTTTCTGAGGGTACCAATGGGAAAAGCTACCAGTGTGGGTCGCACCCAAATTTTCTTTTGAAATAAAGTTGCTTTGATGACGTTTTTTTTTTTAAATAAATGTATTTTCGAATTCGAAATGAAAAACAAAAATATTGGAATAATTTTGGGATATGGGGTGGTAACTTTAGCTCCAGCACATTTTGTCCATTAAGCCAGGATTAGAAATCACCTACTTTGCTATCAGAAGTATAAACTCAATATCAAGTGCCGTAACTGAGATTTAACTGACAATTGAAATATCAGGACTAAGACAAAAGTATAGTGAACACACAAACAGTTTAACGCGATGCTATAATAATAAGTTGTATGTATTTTTAATGCTTTACACAAAAAATCTTTGAATTAAAAATGTATAATATAGATACACTTCTGACTTCTCGGCATCCAAGAGTTCAAAAACAAATTGATGAGTTTTGATAATAATTATTTCAAACATCATGACTTAAATAAAAATTCAACCATTTGTTTTTAAAATCGAGAAATGTAAGTAGGTACTTAATTAGTTTGTATGGTGAGCTCTACGTCATTGCTTTTAATCCCAAAAAAAAAAAAAATGTTATTCTCCAAATGCATAAACCTTTGTATATATTTTAATTAATTAGCCAAGAGAGTGAACAGTACATGTACATGTTTATAGTATGCATTGCTTTATAATGAGTTTGCCACATAATGAACCAACCCCGTCCATTGAAATTCCCTCGAGTGCAGGCCACCACATACAAATTTTCTCGCAGCCCGTGAAGCAATAATATATATACAGTTTTTTTTTTTATTTATTTTATGCTTTTTTCCTCACCGATGAATATAAATTCAAGGGAATGGCACAAAAATACAAAAAATTAAATTACAACCATTGCGAATGTAACATAGGAATAGCTGGGAATCCTTAAAATATCCTCAATGCGAAGCCAAGCCAAGCCAAGCCAATCCAGAAGCAACTGAGAAACAACAAGATGGACGTCGGCGTCGTCGTCTACGAGCACATGGAGCGGAATATGCAGTATATATTTTATGCGCTGCATTAAAAATGCAAACATCCTTGTGTCCTGTCCATCTGAAAATGCATGCAACCATTTCGGGCGGCTGAACTGGCCTGAGCTGGATTGGTTTGGACTAAGTGTGTGTGTGCTGTATTTGTGCAGCTATGGTCTGTGATTTTTTTTAACATGGCCACTACCACCATCACCACAACAAATAGTCTTAGTTGTCCGACCAAAGTGCACTTGTTAATACTTAATGAATCTCAAATTGTCCAAGTGCACGTTTCGTTCAAGTCGACTTACCTATACAGTATAAGCAGTTGGGAATATAAAGGAGCAATGAACAAAAGCTCTACTCGCAGAACACACAATTTCAAGATGCCTACGTATAAAATTTGGTAAATTATGTAATCCAAAGATCCTGGGGGTGGTTTATAGGATTAATGCCCGCACCAGATTAAATGGTTAAAGTTTGAACAAATACAAAAAATGAATGGGTCGCACGGTCTTACTTCAACATTTTTATCTCATGGGCGTGTACCTACTAGTAAAAAAAATTCGGCAAAATATCACCATTCCATCTTATAATAACATTTTATTTCTTGTCTGTCATTTCATCATGATTTGGTTTTTAGTTTAATTTTGTTAAAACAAAATCAATAAATCAAGAATGATACAGTGTAATTTTTGAAGTTATACTTCTTTACGCGTTTATAAAAATATTCAACCAGTAATAATACATAGACTTTTTTAGCCCATTATAACTGTTTTTTTTCACACAGTCACTATAAGTCGGTAAAGAGTAACAACACACTTACATTCTATACTGTTTTTTCTTTTTTTATTTTTGCACTGCACACACAATAAATTTATTAAAAAACAGAAGTCGGCCATTTTTATTGGTAATCTGACTGCTTCTTTTTTACACTTTAAGTGATAGAACTAAAAACACCAAAAAATAGTTGAAATTTATTCAGTAAAGATGAAAAGCTTTTTTTTCGATGAAAGTTGAAAACAAGAATGAAAATTTTATTTGAACAGAAAAAATATAACGATTGATCGAACAAAAAATAGTTGCTGTTGATTTTTTGAAATTCCACCGTAAAGTTAGGGTAAAATTTGGTTACAGACAAAAAAAAAGTTTTTGTACTTCTCGAAAAGTACAATGGTTAAAATTATATAAAAAATGTTTTTTTTATGATAAATTGAAATGATAATGAGTTTTGACAAAGAAATAAATTCTATAAAATAAGATTTTCAAGCTAAAAATTATATTTTTAGCCTCACCCCCCCCCCCCCCTCCCTTCTCCCCGAAATGATTTTCATATATAAAATTTAATGAGGAACTCCAAGAGTCTTTTAAGAATATTAAAGAGATGCTTTTGAATCCTGTGTTGCCTTGGCGAGAACATATTTCACATTGAAATAAGAGCTCTGAGAAACATCATCTAGGTATTTAAGCCTATTTTAGTGTGTTTTCGAGCATATCTACTTATTCTTTAGCTCTTGCGTATGCCGGTAAAGAAGTATAATTTCAAAAATCTTAAAATAATATGGCATCTTTACAATATTTTCCAAGATTGCAAAATTAAATAGAACGTGGTTAAATGGTAATTCTGGTAACCGAACTGTCAAATTTTCTATAGGAAATCTTTACCAGAATATGGTAAACTTTATACACAAATTTGTTTGTTAAATGTTTACCATCTGGAAATGGTAATTGTGGAAAACTTTTAACGTTTAATTTTGGCCAGTTTAGATACAACCAGGTACAAATATATAGCTAGTTGACGAAGACAAGGAAAGAACCACAATTTTCTCTAAATATTTCAAGTATCAATACATAATTTCCACACATTTACTCAAGTTGATTTTAGGGCGTTCATAAAACATGCTTGGTAAACATTCCCACTATAACAGATGGAAAAGTTTACCAGGTTTCATAAATACCCTTTCTATTTTTTTTTTCTTTTTTCTTCCTTATCTTAACCTCCACCCCTCAAAATATGCCCTTACACTAAAGATATTTTAATGGACTTTTTTGATTCTTCAACTTCAATCTTATTGCAAATGTAAACTTGAAAGAAGAAAAACTTTATAATCAATTCAAGGAAAAAGCCATTTTCTTGGACTTGGACATTCACGATTTGTATTTCTCGACTAGGGTACTAATTTACCCGATGAACTAATGAAATAGGTATTAGTAAGATAATGTAAGATTTAAAAGAAGAATTCGCCTAAAAAGACTAACTGCTAGTCAAGTTGAAGCAGAACTTAAAGACGATATTGTTCATCTATTTTTCACTAGAATCAAGTATCAGAGCTAATACAAGATCAAGTTAGAATAGGTACTAAGCTGGCCGACTTGAAGAAATTGGGGATTAGAATTTCATTACTTTTTCGGAATTATTTTCTTGTAGAAGGAGGTCAATTGATTATACCCCTAACCCCCATACACTACACCTATTATTTTTGTAAGAAAGAAACGAATTAATCAAAACAAATATTCACTTTAAAAGTATTTTTACTTCAACTATCTTGTCTGCGATCCATATGATTTTTTGGTTCTGTAATTATTGACAGATTTTCTTTATGTGCATTTTGTTTTTCGCCATAAAGAACGAAAGAAGCTAAAAAAGAACAATATTATAAAAATCAACGAACTATGAAAGTATCCAGACCGTGTAGTTCATTATTTTAATACAGCTCTTACATACATAGGAAATTTCGTGTAGTGCACCCAAGCATGATCTTAATCCAGTCATTTAGAAGGTGTATAACCTTGAACACGGTCAAAATATTATTGACTGCATCATGATAACAAGAACTTTTCTTATATGAATACAAATCCTTTCTATTCCTTTACTATCAGAATATTATGAGTGCAACTACTTATATACATAGTAGGGGTGTTTAAAAATGAACTGAAGTATAAAGTTCATACACACCTTTGCTCGAATGAAAACCCTTTTTTTATACTAAATTTTGTATATTCAGTAATCGATTTTCTATTTAAAGGACTTGAGACATTAAGTGACGCATGGATAGCAATAATAATAATTATAGGAAGCAGAAGAGAGTGAAAGAGAACGCTTTATCTAGTAAAAGGACTAAAGAAGAGTACTCAACTATATAATTAATTTGAAACAATTTCAAAAAAAAATCCCTTTATCAGGTCATCGGATGGATTAATGAACGAACAACCCCAATTTGCCCTGAAATTGCTAAGAGTCTGGGAGGTAGTGTTATCTTTCGTCAAATGTAAACTTTTGACACCTAACAGGGTTAATTTTTGAAGTAGGCATATTGAATACTACTAGAGTCGACAAAAAGGAGTCTTGAATTGAAGTATAAAGGTAGAAGGTTTTAACAAACTCAGCGACGCACGATAGAGCATAAAATGCAGGTACAGGTATGTTAATACAATAATAACGCACAAAATCTGATGTGTCACAAAATTTAAATGTTTTAGTTATTTTTTTCAGTTTTATGTTTATTAATCAAAATATTTGAAAATGCTTAAGAGTATTTGTAAACTAGCTTCTATTCGATACATTACTAATCTACTTCTATTTAGCAAGTTCGGTTCGACGATGCCTAGATTCTGTAACTCTCGCCTCGAGATAAATAGTCGACAAACATGTTAAATCGGAATGAAAATGAAATTTTTGCTAATTCGCAATGTTTCTCGACTACTTTTCTCTATGTGTGAGTTACAAAATTTAGACACAGGTTCAGAGATTTTTTTTTAAACAGAATCTAGAGGAAACGAAGCCAAACTTTGTTCTGCTAAGTTTTTGACAGTCATTTTACTGAGGCATCCTGTTCAGGTTGCTGGCTGAGATTATTCAGTGCTTTGAGATCTTAGAAACGTGAACTGGCTAATCGTGAAACATACATTAGGTTATTAACTGACAGGCAAGTTTGAAGTAGCGGGTAAGGATGATTTTAACGGTGTTGGGCGAGAGGGGCATACAAATTTTCTTGCGAGTTATGAGTGGAAGAACGAGAAGAAATACTCTTACCCTAGGAAGTATAAGTCTTTTGTGTAGGGGCTCAATGTGTCTATCTAAATTAGTTGTTTCTAGATTTATATGCTTCATTTATAAACATGATAAGGGGTATTCATGGAAACGCGTAAAGCCCCTAGAAACCTTAAAAAGCATAAAAGAAACTGTCAAAATTTGTATGAGAAAAATATTCTGCAAAACATAGAATTTTATCCCACAAATTTTTTAGCAGAAACCGTCGAAAAAAAAACTGATAAACTTTGTGACGTATAATTTTATAAGTTCGCTTTGACGTTTAACAAGCAGCTGTTTGTATCGCACGTTTACGCAAATATTTTTAATGGGGTGGCAATATTGTCCTATCGCTAGGGCGGTAGGTACCTATGGTTTTACGTTTTACGTTTTTTTTTGAATGAAATAATTTTTTCTTCAAAAAACTTGAATTATTATCCTTAATTAGTTATTGTAGGTATGTTTAGTTTTAATGTTTCGTATTCATAACGAAATAAAAGCTATTAAAGATTGAAATTAAAGTTAACCATAATAACCCAACTTACCCTAGGGCTCGGCTATAGTTTTAAATGTTGTTGAAACCTTTGACATGGTTTGACATCGGCGCCTTGAGTACAAAATAGATCCACGAAATACATACACTCCTCGTCCCCCTATAAACTTTGCGTACTAACCATCCCCAGACATTTTCAATGATGTTTAGATCAGTTGAATACGTCGGCCATTGAAGCAACCTTCACATTTTGCTCCTCTATCCAAGTTTTTATTATGCTAGTTAATAGTCGCATTATCATGTTCATGGGTCCAAAGATTTTAGAAAATTAAGGAAAATTTGTTTAAAAAATTCCCTAATACCCAGTTGCAGTCATTTTTGATTTTACGACCCCAAGCTCAACTGTTCCAAAATAACTAACTTTTTTCCATGTCAAAACACTTCCTTCACGACCATAATGGCGCTTTAAAAACCTTTTTTTTCTCAAATCGTGAAAAGAAAAGTTTAACCTGATGGGGCCATCGAAATTAAACTTTGTATCGTCTGAAAACTCTAATCGCATAACTTTTTGTTTCTCGTCAAGTGTTGGGTTTTTCAAGTTTTATTCGTTTAAGATGGCTTAAATTGTTGATTCTAATTTTTATATTTTTGGCACAGAATAAGAAAAATTTGATGCATACCTTAAAATTTCTGAAAAGTGAAAAGTCGACATTATCGACGTTTATCTTTTTACCACTTCTTTTAACCACTTCCATTTCTGTGAAGTCGAGAGTTTTACATGTTTTAAGTCGGGGAAAAAAAATAGACATTTCAACATACACAAATTGGTAAAAATCGGTTTAATGAGCAAGCCAGTCGACTTTTTTTGTTGAATCCTACGAAACGACAAGGTTACTGAGTAACAAACAGAGTATATAACAGACCAACTCTAGGTATACGATCAATGTTAGAAACTAAAGAAAATTATAGCTGATGTTCTACAAGGAAGTGAATTAAGTCGCCAGGGCCATTTTTCAGACGATACTGATATTTTAGAAACCGACTAATATGTCGAAACGGTTTCAGAAAAAAAGCTGTCGCCACAGTAAGATTCCACCAAATAGTTTAACAAAACAAACTCAGTGAACCGAATTTTGCGCATGTGTAAGTTTCTAAAAATAAAACAAAAAAAAAAAACAACTAACTTTTAACACAGCAAATTATTTAAAAAAATAGTAATTAAAATGGTAATCCCAAACTTTTCTGTACTGTTGCAAGAATTTTGTTTACATGAAAGTGTGAAACAGTGATTGTTACCAAAGCTTTTGAGAATTAAGTATTCCGGTTTTTGGGTACCTCAGTTATTTTTAAATTCAGTGCCATTGTTCATTGAAGCAATTAAAAAAAAATGCAAATTGGTAGTTACATTCTAGGAAGATTTTGTATGAAAAGTAGAAGAAGGTTTTATTTAAAATGACTGAATGTCAAATTTAACCTAATTTAAGGTAATCCTCAACTTTTGCCGTTTGCAGATTCAAATTATCTTGATTCTAAAAAAAGTTATTGTGTTTACAAATTTCCAAAAACGTTTTTTCTATAAGTTTTATGGTGTTTCACGATGAAAGATATTAATTGTGAAAACAATTTGCTCGTGCCAATCGCTATACTTATCCTTTACACTACCAGCCTTATTCATAAACGTATTATAATGAGTGCATAACGCTATGCACTCCCTATAATGTCTCTGAACGCATTCTTATTCATGAAATGTATGCAACGTTGAATAGAGACACTATTTTCGTAGAATGTAGATGAAAGCCAAGATATTTTTAGTAGATTTTTCCTTTTTTGGCCTTTTTTTTACCCAAGCTCGTTATAACTGTAATGGATTCAAAAGTTTTTTATGCATAAGAAATAAGTTCTTATGCAGTTAATATGTTACTATTCATCTGTTAAGAGCAGATTTATATGAATAAGGTATTATGTGTACGGAAAAGTAATCAAACAAAATGAGTCTGTTGTTTTATGTTAGCCATTGGTGGCCGATAGAGCCAACGTAAAACAACTTACTTTGTTTCATTTAAAATATATGTAATCACGGTCATTGCTCTTATTAAAATATACAACACACCAAATTTTGTTGGGAAATTATATAATATAAATAATAATTTAAAACTATACCTCTGGAACTATTGGCTATGCAGAGGAAGGAACTTTGGGGGTAGTTTTAATGTTAGTGATTGTAGATAAAAACGGATAGCGTATAGAACAATGTATACACATGCAGGTACAAAAATCGATTGGAAGAGATGGCAGTATCATCGAAGGGAGAGGTGAAATGTTTTCACCGGACTCAAGCAATTAGTGCGGATGACTGTGGGTTGAGAGCTGATGAAGGGTTAACCAGCATCTTTATTTATAGTACATCTTATTTTTAATCATTTGAACAAGAGAGTGAGGACGAGGACTGTTGTAGTACTCAACTCATATGATTTTATATAGGTACTAAAGCAGACTTAATGGTTGTGGAAAATGTCATCGTTTATAATTATAGGTATTATTTTTGTGATCAATTACTTCTAGGGCTGTGATAACAATACCGGTTTCATGTTATGAGTGCATTTTTTTTTTATTAAGTTATGCATTCGTACAAAAAAAAAGTTGAGATAACAATCAAACATGGTCCTAAAATTCTGTCTGTCCGTCTGTTTGTCTGTCTGTATATATCAGAGACCACAGCCTAAATGGATGGGTCGATTTACTTCAAACTTGGTATGTTTCGTTTTTTCGGAGACTTTCCCCAGAAATTTTTTAAAAATTTTGTTTTGGACCAAAAATAACGGTGCCTGTCATATATCGGTTTCAGAAAAACTCATTTTTCTCAAAAATGGTTCCTACGATTTTGATTAAAAAAATCATGGTCTTTTTTTTGAATAAGGTCTATCTTTAAATGAAAACCATTTTTTTCAAAAACCATTATTTTTTTATTTTATTTCTCAGCATAAATAGTAACCTTATCTATACGAGCAGTACGTGCGACCCAGTCATGCATTTTATTTACATATGTACCTATAGTATATAGTACAGGAAATACAGAAAATTTAACTTAATGGAAAATACTTGATTAAGGCTGAAATTTTGCAGAATGTTTCTGGTATAATTAAGGAACTTAAATTAAATTTTTAACCAATAATCCCAGAAGTTTAGATATAGGCGTCCTTCCATTTATTGGTAATAAATCTCGCTCTTCGACCCTATAACAATAACAAATATACTCATATTCATCATAATTCATAACCGTCAGCGTTCAATCCTAAAACTACACAGAATGGTAGGAATTGAATTAAATAAAAGTGAAAATTGTTAAATTTCTAGCCAGGGGGCGTGGTATTCACCCACTTGGCCAACTCGTCACCTTAAAATACCAGAAAGTTGATATTATACAAGGAAAGTATAATATCGGTTGTCGTAGAAAAAGTTGTAGATTATGTGAGAAATCGTCAATTATAAGACTATAATATTCTTTTAATTTCATCAAAACTCTAAAATTGCGAGTGTTCGTACTTCACTCGTAAGACTTGAGATTTTAAGGATATGTCTTTTGATTACACCCTTATAAACACAAAAAAGTTTAGGAAATGCTTTCGTAATAGTTTTTTATTTAGAAGACAGGGCGCTCAAAAGAGAGGTATGTGTCAAAAAATTTAAAAAAAATTCTCTTCTATAGCTTTAACCGTTTGAGGATAACAGACAAACGCGATATTTTTGATACGTGCGCAATAACTTTGTTATGATAGCAAGTATACGAACAAAATCACCTGATTTTTTTTCGAAATGCCACGGTTGTGACAGTTTTTAAGTGTCACGGCTGTAACATTTTCGCAATTGATGGCTCTTCCGAAAGGTTTTAAGATTATGTACCCAAAATCTACTAGAAAATGATTTCATGCACAAATTGACAAGGTTTAAAGCTAAAAACATACCAAATTTTATATTGGACTTTCTTCTACCTATATATAAAATGTTGGGTGCTATCTCTATAACGGAGAAAAGTGCTTACACGGCATTTTGACTACATATCGTGTGTTTTAATGCTTTTTTTTTTGTTGCATTCCAATAGGGTTGCCGTATACTTGCACCCATTTTGGATTTGTCACCCTACATTTTTTAAATAGAAAAGATCCCAGTCTAAAATTTTGTTTGTTTTTACATTGTAACTAAAAAATGAGTGTTTTTAGTGTTTTTTGCATTCAAATAGGGTTGCCTTATACCTATAATCCCTTTTGAAGTTGGCACCAGACATTTTTTAGATAGAAAAGAATTCAGTCTAAAATTTGATGAACACTTTAGCTTTTTATACTAATTTGTGTAAATAAGAATTATTTGAGTGTGTTTTTCAGGTTGAACATTGTTACCACATTCTGAGCTTTACAGTTTTAACTATATTTTTCCATATTTTCGACTTTTGTTTTGCAATATTAATATTTTTGTTTTTAAATAAACCAAAAAGTTATGATACATTAAGTAGGTTGTAGCTTTTTTTTTATAAAAAGGTTGCCACCTTATGCTTTTATTTTCAGTACCAACTTATCTTTCATTTGACACCAATTAAGTAATCCGACGGTCACCGCTTAGACTATTATAGTTTGAAGAGTGTTATTAAAATTTCAGGTTTTAAGAGAAAATATAAGGTTTTACGAAAGGAATATCGAAATTTTTGAGTTTTGATCAAATTTAAAAAAAAATAAATGCACGACTGGGTCGCACGTACTTGCTCTTGAAGATAAAGTTACTATTTATGCTAAGCCATTTTAATTAAAAATTTGTAAATGCAGTTTTAGAAAAAAACAATTAAAAAAGCATCAAATCCATTTTTCAAATGAATAAAACAGCTTCTTAAATGAATTTAACCTCAAGTATGCAATTTGATTTCTTCTATAATGATACATTTTTAGAAAAATACATTTGAAAATCGTTAGAGCCGTTTTCTAAAAAAAACTATTTTTTCTATATAAAATTTTGCGAGGACCTTTATAAAAAAAAATTGGTACGCCATTTTTAAGATATTATTTATCAACATCTAAAAACTAAATTTTGAAAAAAATATTGAGTAGTTTTCGAAAAAATGATTTTTCAAAAAAAAAAAATAAAATTTTTGTAAGTCCAAAAAAATAATTTTCGATTTTTTTTACTAAATATTATTACGGCAACTTGAACGCATCCATGTAAAAAAAATGGTTGAAATTGATTGAGTCATGAAGGAGACAATCAGAATTAAAAAAACTGTTTTATGGCAGGTACCATTAATAATGGTTTTTGAAAAAAATAGTTCTCATTTAAAGATAGACCTTACCCAAAGAAATAATCATGATTTTTTTAATCAAAATCGTAGGTACTGTTTTTGAGAAAAATGAGTTTTTCTAAAACCAGTATACAGGTAGGTACCGTTATTTGGGTTCCAAAAAAAAAAATTCAAAAAAAATCTCTGGGGATATTCTCCTAAAAACACCACATACCAAGTTTAAAGTAAATCGACCCATCCGTTTAGGCTGTGGTCTCTGATATATACAGACAGACAGAATTGTAGGACCCACTTTTTTCGCATTCTCTATCATCGTTATGTCATCTTTGATTGTTATCTCAACTTTTTTTTTTACGATATCGCAAGTAAGAAATATTTTTTTATTAAAGACAGATTTAAAAAAATAATATTTTTTTTTTTAAATTGAAGAGCACATACATACCTAATCTACAATTTTTTTCTAAGACAACTTTTTTATAGGAACCACTGTTAAAGAGTAATATGCAAAACACCGTTATTTTCGACATTTGACACAATTTAAAATCGTGATAACTTCTAAACGATTGGACTCATAGGGCTTACAAGTCTCACAAATATTTTTTTTTTTTTGATAGCTCCTCCAGTTTCAAAGTTAAATACGAAAAACCAACATTTTTGACATTTAACCTTGAATAATTTTTAATGCTTACATGAGACTTTTGGGGACTTTGATATTTTACTTCTATCGATGTTTCACAATGCTCTATACCAATTCTATTCGAATTTTTTCTGGGTTTAATGCCTATCTTGCTAAAAGTAATATGCTTATAATATGCTTAAGGAAGTTAATAAGTACCTTCCTAATATTTTAAAACTAGCATAAAGTTTTTTTTTTGAAAAATGTTTTGAAAAGTTTATAAGTGGGTAGGAGTTTGTTTTTTGGGGTGCTGAATCGGAATCTGAGGTTTGCCAATCGTGACGCAACATGGTCAAAAATGCAAAAACCCTGCTTAATTTTCAATGATTTTGTATTTTTTTAGCAAATTTCACCCAGAAGGATTAGTTTTTAGTTGCAACAAAATGCAATAATCTGGGTTTTTTTCAAGATTACGGGCCAAACATGGGATATGTTTATTGGTGCTTTTCAGATATAAGTAAGGTCATTTTTATGAACATTTTCAGTAATTTCCAGAGTTAAAAAAATCCTCCTGGGTCAAAATCAAATTGCACTGAACTTTATTAATACATAGTAGGTACCTACATTACTTGAATAAGCGTATTTCGGAAACAAAATAAGCGTTTTCTTAAAAATATTCAATGCAGGTAACCCTATTTTTTCCTACAGTTCTTAAAACCTCTAGTCAATTGCAAAAACAAAACGAGAAAAACTCAGGATATGAAATTAGGCATTTTCATAATCATAGAAACAACATTGAAAGAAACAAATTTTGTATGAATTAAATTCATCAGGACGACGACATACCAAGAAATGTTCTCCCTTATGTACATTTAAATCGCTTAAGTTATTAGCGAACTGAAGAAGATGGTAAATATTTGAACGAAAACTTGGGTAATTCATCACTCTATGTGTAAGTGGAAGGTAGGTACCTACTTTTGCGTATTTCCTTTTCCAGTAAGGAAATTAACTTGTTTACTAATCTCTTAAGGATGCGCGTATCTACATTTATTCGATAAAGGATACATGCTTGAATGTTATTTTCTTGACTTGAAAAATGCCTACTTCGTTCTAAAGTAATTATACACGAAGAAGTTCAATTTCTAAATTGATATCTATTCATGCTATGAGTATAAAGTCAAAATCAGAAATTTTTTTGAAGAACAAATTCAGTTCAATTAAATTAATAAAAAAGATTCTTTCAAAAAAAAAACAAGTATTGTTCATCAGAAATCCTGAAGCAATTTCATTTGAATCCTTTGAACATTAAAAAAATTATTTGCAACAAAAAATCGATTTCCTTGTGCTTGCTCTGACTTTTTGATTCTTAATGCAAAATCAATTACGGGAGTGTTGTTTTCAATCTGCTTTTTTTTTTAATTTTTTTTTTCTTATGCGAAGCTATTGACTGCCTTGCACTCTGAGTTCTTACTCAGTTCTAAATTCCGAGCCCGTTACATCATGAAGAGGAAGAACCTTCCAAGCAGGTATTTCAATGTTACCTTATAAACTGGATATCTGTTCCAGTATGCCTTCCTCTATAGTAAAAGTATTTTTTATTCCTCGGAAATACAATTGGCTAGTGAGGCGGCGGCGTTTTCATACACTCGGCATTGTTGTACAAAAGAGCGTTGCAATATGTTTGCTATGCTACCCGTTTCCATTTTTCCCTCACTAATGTCCTTTTCTGGTTTTCTTTTTTTTTAGTTATTTCAGCAGTAGTTTGGTCGAAATTTATTGCACAAGGAATGACATAATTTTCCAGAAGCAGACCTGCCATGAAAATAGAAGGAACTAGAAGTACCTACCTTCTGTCTTCTTACCCTGGAACCACCTCAAACTAATTTTCGAATTGAATTTTGTGGTAGCCCCACAAGGGTAGTCTGCTGTACTAATGGCTAGAAGAGAGGAAAGTGGTGTAAGCAACAGCAACAAGGTGGAAAAGATGGAAAGCGAAGAGTTTTTTTTTTTTTAATTTCTGCCAGAAAGAAAAACGGAAAGTAAGGTTGACAATAAATGTTTAAAAAAAAAATCCAACAAGGTTGGTAAAAAGAATAAGTCAGAGCTAGCTACATTATATCGCCAAGTTGAAGCATTATTCACTTGTAAAAGTTCTCGGCTAATTTCGATGTCTCACGCGGGTTTTGTTTTGGTAGATGAATTTCCATGGTTACTTCGATGAGGGTAGCTACAACTCCGGCACGTTTTGAAAACAAAAAAGAAAATAAATATTGGAAAATGGATTTCCATGGAAATTTATGGTGTGTCACAACGGACGAGCAGTTGTTGTGATTGTGTGTGGGTAACATCCTCGGTACAATAAGCTGAGTGACACCGGTCGATTTAACTTTGGGTATAGGGTCATAGTGTCAGAAGTTTTTTTTTTGCTTTTTTTTACAGAAGTTGTGGTGAAATTTTTAAAATGTCCTCCTTTCAAAACATAAAAGTTTTAAAGTAAACAAAAAAAATAATTATGAAGGTTTATAAGAATAAACGAAAAAACTTTTAGTTGAAGGGGTAATGAATATTTTTTTGATTGTAAATCAACCTATAGCCAGAGTTTTGAGGAAAAAGTACATCCAAGAAGAAATTGCGATTTACTTTCATATTTATTGAATATGAGGATATTGAAATGAGAAAGATTTTTACAGGTTGGTATAGGGAATTCCAATAAATATCGTGTTGTTATGCAAAAAGAAACAATCTCTCCATTTAGCTGTTCTTTGGCCGCATTAAAGAAATTAAAAGTCCTTCCGAGGATACTTTACCGTTAAGGGAGAATAGACAAAATGAAACATGTTCTTAAGGGGCAGTTGGATAATGAGGGTTAAGAGTTACATCCAAAATAAGATACACGAAAAATAGCAACTAACAAAATAAATCGTATCACAACTATTTTTTTGTTTAAAATGTGATTGCTAATAAAAAAAAAATTTGCATTAAAAAAATGTATTGCGACTCGAACATTTCTTGCATTAAAAATTTAATTTTATTGCAAAAAAAGAATATAAAAAAAATAATTGTTATTGCAAATCCAACATTTTCTGCATTGAAAATGAGACTTCAATGCAACATCTTTGTGCATAGACAAAAAAAATTAATTTGTCCTTAAATTACATTTGACTCTTTTTACTTGCGAAATGGGTACCATATATCAAGTTATGCATTCGTACAGAAAAAAAAGTTGGGATAACAATCAAACATGACATTACGATGATAGAGAATGAGAAAAAAGTGTTTCCGCCAATTCTTTTTGTCTGTCGGAAGGGTCGATTTACTTCAAACTTGGTATGTGGCGTTTTTTGGAGATTATCCCCAGACGGTTCCTGTTATATACCGGTTATAGAAAAACTCATTTATCTCAAAAATTGTTTCTACGATATTGATTAAAAAAAATCATGGTCAGGTTTTAAGATAAGGTATATCATTAAATGGAAACCATTAAAAAAAAAAAAACCGTTATTAACGGTACCTGCCATAGAACCGTTTTTTTAATTCTGATTTTCTCCTTCATGACTCAATCAATTTCCACCATTTTTTTTACATGAATGCTTTTAAATTGCCGTAATAATATTTAGTAAAAAAAAAATCGAAAATTATTTTCTTGGATTTAAAAAAAAATTTGATTTTTTTTTTTGAAAATCATTTTTTCGAAAATATTTAATATTTTTTTTCAAAACGTAGTTTTTAGATGTTGAAAAATAATATCTGAAAAATTGCGTACCAATTTTTTTTATAAAAGTCCTTGCAAAATTTTATATAGAAAAAATAGTTTTTTTATAAAATGGTTCTAACGATTTTCAATTTTTTTTTTTCTTAAAAATTTATTTTTATAGAAGAAAATTTGATTTTCTTACTTCGTTTTCAAGTTAAATTCATTTCAGAAGCTGTTTTAGTCATTTGAAAATCGAATTTTATGCTTTGTTAATTTTTTTTTTTCTAAAACTGCATTCACAAATTTTTCATTAAAAAGGCTTAGCATAAAAAGTAACTTTATCTATAAGAGCAAGTACGTGCGACCCAGTCGTGCATTTTATTTTCTTGCGATATATGTAGGTACATACTATATATCCGACAGCAAATTTTGGTAGTGGAGATCAGGGCCCTATCCAGCTTTTTCAGCGCCCTGGGCAAAAGTATTATTTTCCGCCCTTTACCTTTAAAGCCATTCCCACATTAGCATGTTTTTGCGCTTTAAAAAGATGTTATTATATTAAACCGTATCGAAGGGCCAAAAACATGAAGCTGGAAAATTTGATGCCAAGGCTTTTTTTTTTAAATCAAAATTATCTTACGTATATTGAAATTCACTTTTGACGTACCGAATAATATAATTGAGATGAATCTTCGGATGTAATAACTTTGTTTGAAATATGGTTAGTTTTTGTTTTATTTGATCTTATATACCCGAAAAATAATTCCGGGAACGCTTCCATAAATTAAAAACCTGAAATTCTAGTGGCCAAAAAAAACACTAAAATCAATTAAATTTAGCTACCTGTACTCTTAGCATTACTAAAGCAAAACTGTCTTAAAGAATTCTAAAGTTCCTTAAACAAACTGAGAAGAATCGTAATTTCTATTTAAATTAAAGTTGTCAGTATAAAAATGCCTCAATGTAGTAACAGTTCCAAAATATCAAAATTTAATGCATTTAACGTTCAGATGGTGCTACAAATGGTCTTTCCTTAATGGCATGTAGTTTATTTATCGTTCATAAATAAACTTCTGCATGAATAAATTAAAATAAAGTGGTAATTGAAGTTAAATTTGATATATTAGGAGCGTACATCAAATAAGCGTCATTCTGGGAACGCCTGTTTTGGGATGAATACAGATTGAAATTATAATTTTGTGTCAATATTATAATGTAAAACAGAGACCACTACAGCAAAACCTCAAAAATTTTGTTTTGAATTTATTAAAAAGAAAATAAACGATAATAATGATTAAAACGTCATTTTCGGGAGCGTCAATTCCGGGAACGCTTTTAGTCTTTGGATGAGTTATACAGTATTCTCGAAACAAATCTGCATATTTTTGGTATGCTCTGCGCGCTTAGGAACCCCTAAGACCTTTAAAACTGTTGACATTTATTATTCACGCAACAAAGCGACAATGCGTTCTTCGTATGAAAGGCCCTATTGCACTGCCGGCCGTGCAAGCAAAACGGTAGGCAAAACTTAATTAAAAACCTAAAACAAAATATTTTTTTGATTTTTAAAAAATCTTTAAAATTTTTTTTGAAAACTAAATTTTCCGAAAACGTGTTACTGTAATTTCTTGAAACTTTGGTTCTAGATGTGCATTAATACTCTCCTGAAAATGGCATGCCAACTTTTTTTTAAACAAGGTTTGAGATTTTTTATATATAAAATATTATTATTTTTCACACATGTGTAGGCAAAACATAAATCTACTTATACTTTTCGAAATGTACAAGAAAATTTTGTTGACATAACCCCATTTTACCCTAACTTCTAGGTGGAATTTCAAAAAATCCTGTTTTGGCGGAACTCTTAACTATCTTTTGGTGTAATAAGTCTTTTTTCTATCACTTACAGTAAAGAAAGGAATTCGTTTTAAAGGAATTTTTGAATTCTCAATTAGTTTCGCTGACAGGCATTTTTGAAAAACACCAATTCATTGTATTTTTTTTTTTTTGTGGTATTTGATTTTTAAGTATTTCTGATCATTTAAAAAAAAATCTGAGGCTGTTAAAATGAAATTTTAATGAGTTTGAGCCAACGTTATTGTGAGTTTCACCCGAAAAACCTTTCACGTGAAATTTTTGTTTCACCCGAAATTTGAAACGCTAGTATGAGTTGCGCCTCAAAGAAATTAATATTTTCCGCAAAAACTATTATCTTGTTTTTCTCCAAAGTTTAAGGGAAATAAAGAACTTTAAGTTGCTTCCATTTCAAACGAAATAAAATGTACGATTTCAGTTATTCGATTTTTTTGAAAAAAAAACAGAAATGCACTATTGTAACAATCACACATAACATAACATACACAAAGATAAATCGAAATCGTTACAGCTGCTTTCGAGAAAAATCTAATAGCTCAAAACCATTATGTGGAAGGTATTCGTTTTAATGCAGATATTCAAAAACAAGAAAAAAAAAACAACCTTGGAAATAACAAAAAAGTAATCTGTTCCAAATTTCAAGCAAATTTGTCAAGCCGTATAGCTCTCTGTACAGATGGAAGCACAGACGAACAGACGAACGAACGCATAACCGACGGACGGCTTGACAAAAACCACTTTTTTGGACTTCTCCGTCATCGTAATGCTGGCTTTGATTAAATCCTCTAAAATTACCAAAAACCAATACTTGCCCTATAGAGCAATTTTAAATAATTCAATATAAAAGTAATTCTCGAAAAGTGAACAACGGTTTGCCCGAAATTTACATAGGGGAAAAGTAAAATGGAAGTTTTTCGGTTTGAATCTTGTTCTGGTGAAACTTACAATAAGGCTGATAATGATTAACAAATGTTTTTTAAACTGAAATGTCTTTAACTGCTTCCCTATGGGACTTACGATTTGAAAGTCTGTGAAAGTTTTGGCTTTACAATTTCGTCCTACATTGTCTTTCTCCGCTGATGATTTGTCGTCGGCAAACGAACAAATTTGTGTACTCGATTTTGTTCGGATTTTGATAAGTTTTGATTAGCTTCTACGCAAGATTAAGAAGCTTCTGTATAAAGAAAGTGAAGTTTAAAATGATACATCAAGTTATAGGTTATTTAATTTGCTATCTGAATAATAAATTTAATTTGTATTAAGCTTAAAACAACATGTTTGTATACAGTTATGTCAGTTGACTAATTACTTAGAAATCAAAAATTATGTAAAAATATCTATCATTTAAGTACCCATATTTTCTAATAAGTTTCAGTTCAGTAAAAAAATAGTATAAATCAAAAACCACATAAAAAGAGTCTAAACAAAATTGTGTTTTTTTTTTCAAAATGCCTGTCAGCAAAGCTAATTGAGAATTCAAAAATTCCTTTAAAACGCCTAATTTAGTTTTTTATTATCTTTATTACTACATGATACAAATTCCAATCAAATACTTTTTTTGGTCACATCAAGTAATTTGTCAAATGCCTATATCCCACTTTAAGTGTGAATTAAGGTATTTCAAGTAGGTACACTATTAACTGTGGCGTTTCACAAGAGTTTGTTCTTGGACCCTTTCTATTTTCGTTATTTATAAACGATCTTCCTGAGAACCTTCTAAATTGCCTAATACACAATGTGTGCGAACGATGCTTTACTTTCTTTCGTGAATTATGTTGTTCGAAATAATACAAAAATAGGCTGGCTCTATTAAACTCAACTTAAACCCATCGAAAACTGTAAGTAAAAAATCATTAATCATCTCTCGATAGCGCAATCCATTGACCGTAACTGTTGCTCCAGCCTCATTTTCGAAAAAGTAAGGTCCAATGACCCCGCACCAAACAGTCACGCGTTGAGGATGGAGAGGCTTTTCAACAATAACTCTTGGGTTTTCCGAGCCCCAGATGCGACACTTTTGCTTGTTGACGTAGCCTCCGAGGTGGAAATGGGCCTCATCAGTCAAGATGATTTTTCGATGAAATTCCGGTTCATTTTCATGCATTTCAAGGACCCAATCAGCAAAGACACGACGTTGTTGATGATCAGCCGGCTTGAGTTCTTGTGTTAACTGAACTTTATAAGCCTTAAGACCCAAGTCTTTATGCAAAATACGGTGTAATGACGTTTCTGGAATGCCTAATTCCAAAGAACGACGAGGAATGGACAAACCTGGGTTTTCTTCAACACTTTGGGCTACAACAGCAATATTCTCAGTTGTTCTTGAGTGACGTGCGCGGGTTTTATTCTTCACATCACTAACTTGTCCCAACAGCTCGAATTTGTCCACCAATTTCTGTATTGCGGTCCGACAAGGTGCTTCACGACGACCCAAAAATGTTTTAGTTTTACGAACCGTCTCTGCCAAATTTTCACCATTTTTATAGTGAATTTTAATAATTTCAATGCGTTGTTGAAGCGTGTATCGTTCCATTTTTATTAATAGCGTAGTTTCTACTTGTCAAATGTCAAAAAATGACAGCTTCAAATGTGACAGCTACCGAAATAGCGGGCTATTCAAAATAACACCTCTTTATGGTTTGTTGTCGTAGTAAAGTTAACCTTTCTAATTTGAAACACATTTGAAATATTTTTGAAAAAAATCTCTTTAAAGGCTTCAAAATTTGGTCAAAGTATAGGTATCTTCTAACTATCACAAATTGCAGTCGCTTATAAACATTATCAAAACCATATGTTAATTCGAAGTTACCTATAAAGCCTACACTAATATCCTTTTTGTATTTGTTTGTTTGCATTGTACCAGAAAAAAAGCACCACAGATCGATACAAAATCAGAAAGAACTTAAACCTTGGCATCATCACCATGAACCAAATAAAACTATGAATTTTACTTTTTGTAAAAACTTGGCAATGAACCTCATTCTTTCTCTTGTACATATTTAGAAAACCTCGTCGAATGCGCCCTAAATTGTTATCTAAATTCAGCCTTCTGCGGTTTTGAAATATAGATACTGCATTTTTTCCCCAAAGTAAAATCCATTTAAAAAGAATTTTCTCTCTATTTCGGTTTCCGGTGCGATATGGCATCAGCAACGTCTCGTCGCAGCAACGAAAGGCACACGCTAATCTCAATAAAAGTTTTTCTCTCATTTTTCATGATGAAAGCTGAAAGTTTTGTTGCTCAGCCTGACTACGTCTGTGTGTTGGGCCCCGCAGCAGTTCCACTCTCTCCATTCAAATGTTGCTTCAATAAAAATTACTTTTCCAAATTACCACCCAGAAAAAAAAAAAAAAAAAACAGCGTTGGAGGGAGCCAGTGTAACCCCATCTCAAAAAGGGCTTTTTCCTTTGCTACATGTAGGTGTTTTTTTTTTATTTCATAAAATCAGTTTATGATATTAATACCATCTTCACTTTTTCGTTACGGATAAAAGAGAGAAACTCTTATTTTTATTCGCCGAGGAGATTTTTCACTTTTCTTCGCTTAGCAAAAGCATACATGCTCCTCCATACGCGGTCGAGTCGTCTGGCATTTTAGAAGGTTCAAATGTGGAAAAGCGGAACGAAATCATGTTCAAAGGTGGAAAAACACACTTAGAAAGGGGATTATATTATATTTTCATAATTTTTTTTGCACATACAAATATAAATATCCTTTTCACGGTGATGTGCAGAATTCACATTTCGTTAGGAAAATTCAATCTTTTTCTTGTGCACACACACTTTATATAGGTATCGTGATAAAAAGTAAAAAAAAAAACTTATACCAAATATTGCCGCATGTCTTCAATTTAACAAAATTCAAAAAATATATATGATAAATCTTTTTGTGTATCTTACATCCCGAAAACACGAAATGCAGAACCCGAAAACTCAGAACCATAAATTGATTTAAAAAAAATTTGGGGCTTTTTGTGTTTTTGAATTTCGGGCATTTTATCCGATTCCTAATATGTTAGAAGACCTTGGTTCAGGTGATTTAAAATCCAGCCAAGTTAGTAGTTGCTTAGGTTAATATCACTGGTCTGCAACGAAAATCGCCTTCTAACCAATCTTAACTTTTCTAAAGTCAAAACTACTCTAGCATGTTACGTTTTCGAGATATGTTAATATAAACATGTCAAAAACATTTAACGTCGAAATTCATTACTGGTAAATTATTTATTGCAAAACCAATAAATGGGATGTGAATGAAGTGCATTTCATCTGTCTTAATCATTTTAAATCATTTATATTCATTTCCACTTTCGTCGCAAAGATATTGCAAAGTGACATTTAGGATTTGTCCAAAATACTCTCTTTAGTGCAATTAAAGCGTTTTTAAAGGTGGAAAGTTTTGAAGTAATCATTTTTAATGGCTAAATATATGTTTTTTGGGATGCTGAGCACATATCTTAAGTTATCACGGTAAACATGAGAAATCATTGAAAAACTTACAAGAAAATGTTTTTTGTACCTATTGTTTTTGGTGCATAATCCAATGTATACACATAATCCAATGTATCGCAGAAACAGTTGAACAAATGTAGACAAAATTACCAAATTTATCCCGTGACCAATTTTTTGTACGACTTCTAGGTTCTTCGCAAAAAAATCTTTAAAAATCCATAAAAATCAGTCCTTTCGAAAAGCTCAAATTTTCCTTTTCTATATGGGTTTTCCTATGATTACTGCCTTCTTTACTCCATTATTAACTTGGCCAGTATCAGGAGTATAGAAATTCCATACTATCCTCTAAATACGAGCAGTGTACATCCCAGAAACTACAGAAATTTGAAATTTATGGTGATTTTTGTAAAATAACAGTTTAAAATGTGACTATGCGTTGATGAATAAAAAAAAATCTGGTTCCAGGTCTTAAGTTATGCTATGTGGTAATTATAATAAAGTCCTCCCAATTTCTACTGAATCGGCTCAATGGTTTTGAATATCTTGTATATATTCATCAACCAAATCTAAGAGAGCTCTTTTCTACAAAGCAATCACATTTTTTAAAAATTATTAAAAAAAAAATGTACATACATACGTGATAGAATTTTTCAGAATCCAGATTTAGATTCAGATAAGTCCAATATTACATGATTTTAAAAAATTATATGAAGGACAAATAAAACTTTATTTTTGCAGTGTTACCTTGAAAACTGAAATTTCAAAAACAAAATTTCTCTAAATCAAAAAAAAAAAAACTTAAGACCAGAAAACCCGAAAGTCTGGCACTTGAAAATGGTTAAGAATCATCATAATTTTTAATATATTACAAAATTTTTAAACAAAAAATAAGTTGTGGCAACACTGCTCGTGCTCATCCTAACATACATTACATACGTTTACCAACAAAACACCGGAAAATCATAAAAAAGGGAAGGTCTCTGAATGAAATAAGATGACGATATACAGGACGTGGTTAGTTTGAAAAAATAAGGAACCAAGAATAACGGAACTTGGGTAACCTAAATGTTATTACAATCAGATGCACACAGACAGCGATGGTGTGGGATAGATATAGCAAAAGGATATAATCATTGGGCTGTTAGTCCTGTCGTGGGTGGCTGTGCAAAAATCCTGAAAAATGATTTTTGTTTTGTAATGCATCTCTAGTGGATCTCTTTACCAAAGTAAACATACTTCAGGTCCTATGTTCCGCATTTAAGTATATATATTCCGTCAGTGTATTACGAGGATGTTTTCTCAAATTTAAGTTGATCCTTAGGAATAGGGATTTTGGGATGAGTTTGAAAATGAGGTGGTTATGCATGAGATTCAACAACACAAAGTGAAGTGTTTTTTTGGTGTTTACTTATCAAGAGAAAAGGTGGCTTTCTTTGTGATTAACAAAAAAAGGAGAAGTAGTCAAGTAGTGTTCGTGCTGTTTGGAGCGTACCACAAGTATACTCGTTCATATGTTTTGTGCTTTGTCAAGGGGTATATGGATGATACGGGAAAATAGATTTATCTGTGGAGTTCGCAGAAGTTCTTGAATTATCTAGGTATTTGGGAATTTGTCTTTTTGGTGGGACAAATGATCAAATCTCTAGGTTGATAGTGTGCTCTTAAGCAACTTAGTGTTTACAGAGTTGGGAAATTTAGAACTAAAGAAAAATTATGGTAGCCTAGTGTACATTTGGAAATTTCTTCTCTTTGTAATTTTGGTCTTTAACTTTTTCAAACTTTTGTTGATGTTCTTTAAACTCGGGAATGCATAGCTTTTTTCGGATATTTGTACTTATAACTTTGACTTAAATTATTATTTCCATTAAGCAATATGTGATGCAAGCCAAAAAAGCAAAAACATTTTCGGTATTGTTAGAAGTTAACAGGAATGGAGGGGATCTACAATTTTCTGCCACTTCCGAACGGCTAGCTGAGATGCATTTTTCTTGACAAGCAGTAGGTACTCTTATAAAAGTGCACATCTATTCAAATGATTAGCTACTAAGTTTTGAATAAAACAAGCATACACTCACATTTTATACTGGGTTTATTTTATTTTGCAAACACAATAAATTTATTAAATTACAGAAATCAGCCATGGTTCTTGATAATCTGACTGATTCATTTTCTATACTGTTAAATACACCAAAAGATAAATGGTATAGTGTTAAATTCCGATGAAACGAGATTTTTGGAAATTCCATCAGAAATTTAGGGTAAAGTGGGATAACGTTGAAAAACAAGTCTGTGCATCTCGAAAAGCATCAGGGTAAGAATTAAATAATTAATTTTGGTAGATAGATTAATCGAAATGATGAATATTTTTCGCAAACTATGAAATTCTAAAACATCACGTTTTCGATATATGATTTCTTTTCGAAAATCAAATAATTTTTAAGACCCTTGAAAATGATGTTATTGTGAGTAAAGTAGATTTTTTGGAAAAAAACTATTCAAATACATTTAAAGATAATGAGTTACGTTTCTACCGTCCAAGTCTTTTGAGCGTTTTTTTGTAATTTGAAGTTATTTAATTTTTTATTTGCGATATAGGTACTATATATCATAACTTGCTATAGGTACCTACTATACATATAAAATGAATTGCGAGACCAACAACAAGCCTCGGAAATGGACTGATTTCACGACGACAACCCACGCAACGAAAACGGCAAAACGATTTACGAATTTTCTTGTGGAACGTACGATCGCTCTATAGAGCTCGAGCTGCTCAGCAGCTAGCCGATGCCCTGTCAAAATATAAAGCTGACATAACAGCGCTTCAAGAAATAAGATGTAGAGGGAATGGTGGTTTACAGAAGAAAGAATATGACTTATATTACAGCTGTCATACAAAACACCATGTGCTCGGGGTAGGCTTCCTACTCAGTGTAAAAATTAAGTCTAAAATCATCGGCTTTAACGCTATAAGCGAAAGGCTATGCAACCTTCACGTGCGAGGCAAATTTACGAACATCAGCCTTATTAACGTTCACGGACCTACTGAGGAGTCCTCAGACGAAGAAAAAGAGACTTACTACGAACAAGTCGAGAGGGCCCTCAATGCCTGCCCAAGGTATGACGTCAAAATCATCCTTGGGGATTTGAACGCAAAAATAGGTCGGGAGCCGGTATTCAGGCATTACGCAGGCACCCATAGTTTGCATGAGAACACTAATGACAATGGACTTCGAGTCTTAGAATTGGCAGCATCGAAAAACATGGTCGTTGCGAGTACCAGGTTCCCGCGTAAAGATATCTACAAAGCCACCTGGGTATCACCTGATGGAGTCACTCGTAAACAAATAGACCACGTGTTGATAGACCGTCGCCACTACTCGAACTTGATGACGGTACGAACTTGCCGAGGTGAAAATATCGACTCGGATCACTATCTTGTTGGTATGGTTTTAGGAGGGCGGATTGCCTTGCGGAGACGCATTGCATCCGCTGATCAGGTTCGAATCAACACGGCTGCCTTACGCAATGAAAACACCAGGAACACCTTTGGGAATGCGTTAGGACTCGCCCTAGAATCACTTGATTTAGGGAGAGTAAGTCCTGGAGCCAGTATGAGTAAATGAGAAGTGGACACGCCTTAAGAATACTGTCATTAGTACTGCCAACTCCATCTTAGGCAGCAGTCGTAGAAATTGGAACGACTGGTTTGATTATGAATGCAAGCTAGCAACTGAACGTAAGAATGTTGCGTACCGAGCAATGCAACAATCTCATAGAACGCGGGCACGCGAAGAGGAATATAAAGAGCTCAGAAGAATAGCAAAACGGCTTCACAGACAGAAAAAATCAGCCTGGGAGAAGAACCTAATCTGTGAAATAGAGAACAGCCGAGAGCGAGGTTCGCACCAGGCGAGGAAGTTCTACCAATCCGTCCGAAACATGACGCAGTATACACCACGCTGCACATACTGCAAGGACGGAGAGGGAAATCTGATCACCGATCCACAAAGCATACTGGAGCGATGGGAAGTGTACTTTAATGAATTGCTAAATGGTCAGCTCACAGCAGAAGTGGAGCCTCCACTACTTCAAGATGAACACCCTATGCTACCGCCACCAAGCATAGAAGACGTTGAGAAGGCTATAGGACGGCTCAAGAAAAACAAAGGCCCGGGAGCCGATGGCATACCAGCCGAATTATTCCACCACGGCGGGCAAGCCTTACGTCAAGCAATTCGTGATATCATAGTGCACGTATGGGAGCATGAAGAAATGCCAGAAGACTGGCGAAAAGGTATCATATGCCCTATAAATAAGAAGCGAGATGTCACAACGTGCAGCAATTATAGAGGTATCACGTTGTTGAGTACCGCCTATAAGATACTCTCCTCTATCCTACAAGACCGGATAACCCCATACGCTAAAACCACCATCGGACACTATCAGTGTGGTTTCATTCCAGGCAAATCAACAACTGATCAGATTTTTACCCTTAGGCAGGCGATGGAAAAATGTCTAGAATTTAACATCCCAACATACCATCTGTTTATAGACTTTAAAGCCGCCTATGATAGCATAGCCAGGGTAGAACCTTACAAAGCCATGAGAGAATTCGGCATCCCAAATAAATTGACACGACTATGTAGGTTGACCATGACCAACGTAACAAGCCAAGTTAAAATAGCCGGATTGCTATCCAGACCAATCAACATCTTTAATGGACTCCGACATGGATGGTTTGGCCTGCCTCCTCTTCAACCTGGCGTTGGAGAAAGCAATCCGTGACTCTGGCACGGCAACAAGAGGGACCATCGTCAACAGGTCCACCCAGATACTGGCCAGACGACATCGACATCATCGGAAGAACCGAACAAGCTGTACACGATTCCTTCATCCAGATCGAGCAGGCGGCACAAAATCTGGGGCTTCACATTAGCGAAGGTAAAACAAAGTACATGGTGGCGTCGAATGCGAGAAGAACAGTTGGTCAAACAATCAAGGTAGCGGAGCACGAATTTGAAGTTGTGCAATCCTTTAAATACCTTGGGTCAACAGTAGCAGCCGATAACAACATAGAAGAAGAAATACGTGGGCGGCTTCTCAAATCCAACAAAGCCTACTACAGTCTATGTCAAAGCTATTCAAATCCAGAAATCTAACCATAACTTCAAAACTGCTGCTGTACAGGACCATGGTCCTGCCAGTACTCATGTATGGATCCGAGACTTGGGTGCTAAGCAAAAGGCACTGTGACCTCTTAGCTGCGTTCGAGAGAAAAGTCTTACTTAGAATTGTTGGCCCCATATGTGAGGAAGGACGATTCCGGAGACGGTACAATCATGAGTTGTACGCAATCTACCTTGAAGCAGACATAGTGACAAAAATTAAGCTCGGTAGACTCCGGTGGGGAGGGCACCTAGCTCGTATGAGCGAAGAGGAACCTGCTCGGAAAGTCTTTTGCGGTACATTCTATGGTAGACGGCAGCGTGGTAGACCATGCTTGCGCTGGAGAGATGGCGTAGACCAGGACGCCCGAAGACTTGGGGTGCGCAACTGGATGGCGTCGGCTCGAGACCGGGATAGGTGGAGAGACTTGTTGAAAGAGGCCACGACCGGACCCCGGTTGTCGAGCCGATGATGATGCGTCAACTACAAATTTTCATTTAGACCATTTAAAATTCACCAAATGCTTAATTTACCTAAATTACAGAGATTTGGTCGGTAAAATTGAATTTATATGATAATATTATATTTGAATTAATTTCACAAAATGCATATAATGCTTCTTTGAAAAAAATTTCCCTTCGAGAACTTTTGACTAAATTTTTTAATGATAAGATAAAGGGTTTTCCAATAAGGACTTGACTATTTTTATTTTTTTTTTTCTCTTCAATAAATCGATTGTATGGTGTTCTGTGTGGCTTGTGGCACCATCCTGTTGAAACTACATGTCATCCAAGTCCATATCTTCCAATTCGGGCCAATCATAGTCTGAGCGATACCCAATTCTTGAGAACGCCTTGGAATTGACTGATTTGGACCGTTTGCTGCGGACGCCTGAACGGCAGCGATATCTTCACACAATGAATATGTAGACTCAAATTTTTGCACTTAACTTGATTAGGACGAGAATTACGACCGAAAATTGGCTCTTAAAGTTGCGGTCACCGACTCCGAATTTCTGTAGAAAATTTTTTATAATTTTGAGACGTTCCTTAACCGTGTACTTTGTCATGAAGAAAATGCTGAGTTTACGCATCGTTCGATGATTTCTAAAGGGTGCGTTCACAAATTAAATCCAAAGTTGTCAAGTCCCCATTTGAAAATCCTTTATAAGGAAGTATAACTTCTGGCGCGTATACGTGAGTACCCACACCTTTTTTGTTAAAATGTTTTTATTTTCGTTTTTGTTCGACTGTGAAAATCGTGATTTATTTATAATTTTTATTAATTTTCGGAGTTTTTTTTTGCAAAATGGAATCTTGATTTATAATGGAAATCGATTCAAGAACAACTACATGTTTTATTTTAAATGTGCAATGTGATTGTCCTTTAAATATTTATTGTATTTACCAATATACTGCAACCACTAACCATATCATATTTGCTCGTAGCCTTTCTACATACACGTTTTCATTATAATTTAAATGCATAGGTTTCCTATTTGGTTCATTTCCTTCAAAATATCTCTTCCATCCAAAGAACATGCAAACATTGATAGGAATATGATTTCCATAGAATTTTAACGTTTTTAAGGGTTCCAGGTTCCAACACACATCCAAAAGCTATAATGATGGCGTTGTCGAAAAGAAAAACAACCCAATATATATATATAATGGATTTAGTTGGTAATCCATATAACAAGACATCGTCGTCGTCGTCTACGTCGT
Organism: Meliscaeva auricollis; assembly: GCA_948107695.1. NCBI lineage: Eukaryota > Metazoa > Arthropoda > Insecta > Diptera > Syrphidae > Meliscaeva > Meliscaeva auricollis. Next base: position 21,250,922 of record OX403616.1, on the reverse strand, counting down.
CATTGCATCAGTGGTGTTCTGATGGTATCTACCGTACGACCCTGTACCCGTCCTGACAATTAAATACCAAAACAAGCTCGTATTACATTGCATGCGAGGGTGGAAGCCTTATATATTATATTTATGAACAGCCGACAGGGGTTTTGTCAAAATCGAAACAGTGCTCCTAGTAACAGTGTAAAACTTACGAAATACAGACAAAAAAATAAGGAAAAACAAAAATCCTTTTTCAAACGTCGAAATGAAGTCCTTTCACTGTTTCACATTAAATGGTATTGATAGTCGCATCGGTTAAAGGAGGACATGACACTATGTTGAACATATCCTTTTTACCTTCTGGGTACAATTCAAATTATATCCAGTCTGGTAGATCGAAGGCAACGCGCATATGACTTGAGGAAAATTATATTCAGTTTCAAATAAAACAACCCGCCTATATACAATAATGTTCATAGTAAATGTAAAAAGGTTAAAATTTGTGTAGAATGTGGATACTTAAATATTAAATAAAATGTATAATAGAGTTGCCACTTTTAAAATCGGGACTCATGCCATCGTGTACGGTTTCTGGAAAGTTTTCTCCAACTCTTTCCCTTTTGACTGCGACTGTCCTGCGTCATGTAAGCTGCAATCGTTCGTGAATAGTGTCTACGACACAAACTTAAGGATTTTCTGGTCGAATCGTATTTCTAATGAAGAACTTCATAGGAGAACGGTCCAAGAATCCATAGACAGTACTATACGCAGACGCAGGGGCGTATACAGCTTTACTTGTGGGGAGGGGAGGTCATATTGACAAATTTTTAGATCGACAGTTTTTTATCATGCGGCCCAAAATGTAAATGTTACTTTTCCGCAACAATGATTAAAGCGACTCTCCTAATATTTTTTTTTTTAGAATTAGTCAATTTTGATTTCAAAAGTCATAAAATGCAGGAAAAACACGTTCCTTTAGACATTTTCCTTTGGGAATTTGTAACATGATCCCTTATGTTAGACTCAAGATAATTTGATCAGTAAATGCAGGAAGTGTAGGTTCAGGAAAACTAGGGTTATGTCTAAATTTATAAGATTTCCAATAAAATCTTCTTGTACTCTTCATATTTAAAAAAAAAAACATTTAGAATGATACTTTTGTATGGAGGGTACCACAAATTTAGATTTTTAGTTTAAATGTTCAAATGAGAATTAATATTAATTTTTTTTTTTTTTTTTTTATTATACATAATATATAATATATATTTGAGAAACTGGAAATCTTCAAAATCCATTGTAATAGTTACTATTTTTAGATTGTGTAGGTACATAGTACATTAGAATTCACAGGAAGACATGAAATTCGATTTCTGTTCTTAAACTGAAACTTTCAAAGTGTACCTATTTGAATCTCATAACATGGGACAATAAATTCAGTTTTGGAGCATTAAATAAGCATCAAATTCGCATCGATTTTTTAGTACCTATGTACTTTTAGCAATGTTGAGTACCAATTTGTTGTAGGACTATCTTGATGGTAGTTTCGGCAACAAAATCGAGTTTATGGTCCCCATAGAGATGGAATAAGTATCAATAACAATAAAAAATTGAAATTCAATTTTTTGCTTTTTTTTTTTGAAAAAATTATAGATGAAAAGTCTAAAAAAAATTCTTAAGAAATTGGTAATCCAAAACTTTTCAGACATTTTTGAGGGTTCTTATGAAAAAAAACTAAAAATATTGTTTTTTACCATAAATTTTGAGAATAAAGTAATCCGTTCTGTTGATTTTTGGTAGGTTCTTATATGAAAAGAAGGTGCAAGAAGGTTTTATTGAAAATGACTGAAATTTGAACCTGGATACTAAGATCTACTAATGAAAAATTATCGATTTACACATTTCCAACGAAAACGACTCAGGAAGACAATCGCACGAATGAGAAAATGTCTCAAAACCGTATTTACTTTGCGTTTCTAAAAAAGTCAGAATTACATTGGTAATCTAAAGCTTTTCCGTTGCATTGCTAGAGAAATGCGCTAAAAAAAATGCTTGATTTTTAATCAAAATTTAAGAACTTGGTGCATTGTTTATAGTTTTTTGGAAAAAACCCATTAATAATAAAGTTAGTTCTGAGTTAGTTTTGAAAAAAAAAAAAAATAATTTTTTGTGCAGGTATTTCGACTTTTTCAAAGTTTTTAGTTACATTGAAACTATTTATGTCCTGTATTATAAAATAGACTACCTAAAAATCCTTTAAATGAATTAAAAATAGTGTTTTATAAACCTTGTAAAATTTTGAAAAAAAAAAACAATTTGAAATTAAGAATAAAAATCACATTAAAAAGGAAGATTTGCATTTATTTTTCCAAATTTGAGTTTGATTTTAATTTTGTCAAAAACTGGTGATGAAAGTAACCACAGTACAGTTTTTTTCAGATTTTGAGACAAGTTACACGCTCTAGCCTTTTGTCACATCGTTTTGAATTGTTTTTTATCTTACAGAAAATTGTACATGTTAAATTTGGAAAGTAGTACAGTCTGTGGGGCTGTGCTTCCATCTGTACACATTACCACTGCCACGCGCTTTGGGCAGTGGAAATGTGTACAGATGGACGCACAACCACACAGGCTATGCTACAGTTTTTCTTAAAATTTGGTACAGATGGTTTTTACGTAATTCCGAAAGTTACGTAAATAACGGTTTTTGAGTTATTGGATTTTTCTCGAAAACGGCTCTAATGATTTTGTTTAAAATTTGTGTATGTATTGCTCAAAGTGATTGCAAAAAACAGCATTTTTAGTTTTTCTCAAAAAACTTGGATAACCGAAAATATTTTTTTTTTTTTTTGTGAATGTGCTCATATTTCGTAAATATTTAAACCGATTGTGATTAAAACTTGTTAACAGATATTTTACATTTTTTTTTTAATATCTCATATTTGAGTTATTCGAGTTTTCTCGAAACCCGCTCTAAAGATTTTGATTAAACTTTTTGATATGATTTATTCTATAAAGATACATTTTTAGAATTTTTTTTGAAAAATCGTTAAAGACGTTTTGAAAAAATAAATATTTTTTTAATAAAAAATTTACAAACGATTTTACAAGGAAAAAATTGATATGTCATTTTTAATACATTATTATTTATCAACATCTTAAAGCCAAATTTTGAAAAAAAATCATTGACCAATAACCCAAAAAAATTATTTTTAAAAGAAATCAAAAGCTAAATCAAAGATGCCTAACGAATATACAGAGAAATACAAAAAAGTGATTCTCCAATTCCTGGAGTTACATCCGTAAAAACATACATTTAGCTATACAGGGTGATTTGCATAAGATGTGACAAAAAGATAGGGTGTGTAGGTTGGACTTAGACAAGCAAAAAATCGTATGGGAGGGGGGGTCCATTTTCCCCCGTTTAGGCGGTAGGGGCAATTTAAGAAAAAAATCACTTAAAACGGAAAAAATATTATTTAAAAATAACGGTTATACCTACAGAGTCGTGCTATAGCATTTTGAAAAGCCAAAAACCTATACATTAATTTAAATTTTAAAGTAAGTTGTTCAAATGAATAGTTTTTGAAATAATAATTTTCAAAGTCAAAATTTTGAGAAAAAAACATAAATTTTTTTATTTAAACCATTTTTTTTCAAAATTTTACGTTATTAAGTAGTATTTTTCTGGCTTATTTTCAATGCTCTTGTTTATTTTTGATCAAACACAAAAAACCGGATGTCAAAATAACCTGTAGTTTTTGAGAAAGCCAAAAATGACCAAAACTACTGTATAATGTATAATATGTCAACACAGGTAGTTTCTTTTGCACTTAAGTGTTTACGGTTGACGAGAATACAACCAGCACCACATCAACCCACATTCACTGCCAGTATGAAGTTCAAAATCGATTACACTCGCGTTGTAATATTAAAGCTAGGGAGAAAATTTCGCAACAAACGTGAAAATGTCGTAATCTGTTTTACGTGAGAGATTTACATTTTGTTTTTGTCACACAAAACACTCCAAATGAATAGCCTAAGAGTATACTGGAGATTCAGTGTTCTACTCTTGTTCTTTGCCACATTCCACATTCAGGATGCGTTTTAGCTTGATGCTGCTGAATCTGAATGCTGAAAGGATTTGATTGTTGAACAGCGCGCAGGTAGGTACAGTTGTAGTTCCTTTGTGCGGTTTATTAGGTCAATGTTGTTTTTCCAATTTTTGGCCGAAGCAAAATGTTGATGTTGAATGGATTTGAAATTGAATTAAATCAGTTGTTGGAGTAAAACAAGAAGAGAAGATGTTGTTGGTTTTGAGGTTTATAAAGCCGATTTTTTATCGGATGAGAATATTTTAAAGGGATTCCATTGGAAATTGATGTTAATTGTTTTGTTTGATGGTGAAAAGTTTTAAAATTGATTTCTTAATCCTGATCAGACTTTTTGTTATTCCAGTAATTGAGAGCCAACTTTTGACGTTTTTTCTGAAAGAGTAAAAATAGTTTTGTTTTATATATGTATAAGATTTCGAGCACCAGTGCGTCCGATTTTCAAGGAAGAAGATGATCTGAACTGTACCAACAGCTATTTCGTGTGGTTGGTAAGGAGACAAAAGCAAAGCACATAATGTTGCCATCAAGAAGAGTGACGCAATACAATCGACTTGGTCTAAAGGTAACGATATGGTCAGTTACAATTATTACATTACATCGTACGACGACTTCCAGTGAAAAAATCGGAAGAATCACACTTGCCAAACGCTGTTTTTTCCAGTCTTGCTGTGCGGGGTAGAGGCATTGACACTATCAAGTTCGAATAAAAACCAGCTGGGTTGCTTTGAGAGAAAGATTCTTCGAGTGATATTTGGGTGTACATTGATGGAGAGTGAAGAAGATACAACAACGAACTATACGGGCTTGAAGATGTTATCGATCTTGTCGAAAAGCTAAAAATACAGAAGTTGAGATGGCTAGGTCAAGTGAAATTTATGGACATTACCCAAACTCGATGGACGACGTCACAGAGGAATGCCTCATCTAAGGTATCTCGATCAAGTGGTGGAAGATCTCAACCAATTAAGTGTGGTAGCTGATGGCAGCCAAATAGGGACCGGGCTGGTTGGAGAGATTTGTTGGTTGAGGCCGTAATCCAACATGGAGCCTCGATTGCAAGCGCAATCTTAAGCGAGTAAGATCAAAATGGAAAACGGATGATCTAGAAACAGAATTAAAAAATGATAATATAATAAGTATATTATGACCCCAGACTCAAAAAAATTGAGTTAACTCTGGGAATAAATAAATAAGAAATCAACCTTTTACAATCGAAATCAAAGCATCACCAGTATTAAAATCGATTTGGGGTGTTTCAACACTTTTGGAGGGTTTTTATATAAAAAGTACAAAAAAATTTTATTCAAAATGGCTTAACTTTGAACATAACATAAGTTTAGCTAATCCTCAACTTTTGGCGTTTGCAGATTCTTGATTCTAACAAAAGTGAGGATGTTAACAAATTTTCAACGCCAACGACGCCGATACCGACGAACGGCCCGGTGTGGCGCGCCGCGAGCACATAAAAATGTCTCGAAAACGTGTTTTCTATACATTTTATGGTGTTTCACGATCAGATAGACTAATTCTGAATTCTTATCCTTAACACTACGTGTATGGAAAAGTATAATAAGTTTTTAACCTTTTTAAACAAAAATTGTAAGTATGAAATTTTACTTTTCCGTAAGATAATGTCGGAACCCTTCGAAACCTTAAAATTAAACGTTGTATAGTTCCGCTGTTTTTGTGTTTGTCAATTATTTTTAAACGTGATTTTAAAAACTTGTATTTGTTCAACATGTTGAACAAGTTTGAGTTTTTAAAACAATTATATATGTTTATTTTAAGGTTGAAAAAAAAGTGGAAAAGCGTCTAATGTGCCCGAACCACGGGGCACCTCCGACAGTGGATGGGGCACCTTCAACAATAACGCAAATGATTGCCAATAAATTTATTATAGGTATGCAAGTTTGTTTTTAAATAAAATGTTCACAATTCACATAAAAAATGCCATGCATTTTCATGGAGTTGAGTTTAGAATTTTTTTCAAAAAGTTTGCAAAATCTTGATGTAAACACTTGGCGAGACGTTGATATATGTACATTCAGCCTTATTCCGGAAGGCGTTTGCTCAAAAACGAGCAAAAGTTAAAATAAAACTTTACAGTTCTCTTCGTTCCGTACCTCTCTCCCCATAACAGTGAAGTCGTTTCCCAGATACGTTAATTGCCAGATACAAACGCTTTGCGGAATAAAGGTAATTGTCCTCTATCAATTTCTCAATCGCTTTCTTCTTGGCTTAAATCATAACCTGCTGCAGAGATTGCGGATGCCACTGTCGGAGGTGCCCCTCTGGATATTTTTCCAAATTTTAATTTTTATTTATTTACGTAACAAAGAAAGATATTTCAAATAAACAATTATAGGACAAATTAATACTAAGTATTGTACATAAAAATAATTTTCTTGAAAAAAAACATTAATAATACGAACGCAAAAGCGTTAGTTTTTAGTTTTAGTTTTAAATTAGAACAAAACTGTCTCAAACATATTTCGATCCCGAATTTTATGGCATTTGTTGACAGAATGCTGTACTAAGTGGCATATGCTTATTATCATTAAGGGCACGTTCACAATTTCTTACAGAATTTTTAAAGTTCTGCGAACACAAAAAAATAAGGACTGTCGGAGGTGCGCCGCTGTCGAAGGACACTACACGTAGTGTAAAGGATAAGTGTAGCTATTGGCACAAACATTTTTTTTTCCAAATCAGTCTATTTTATTATGAAGCACCATGAAACATAAAGAAAACAAGTTTTCGAAACATTTTTATGTGCGTGTGCCGTTGTCGGCGTCCGTCGCGTCGTCGTCGGGGTGGACCATGCATTGGAGATACATATTTGTTTCTGCTTTTCAGATATCCCTTAGGGAATTGTTGCGAACATTTAAGATACATTTCAGATTGAAACACAATTTTCTGGGTCAAAATATAACTTTACGTAGACAATTTTGGGCTTCAATTCTGGCAATTTAAGTTTTCTTGAACTCTTAGGAACCAAACCAAAATCTAATCCTTCATAGTAAAATGAACCAAAAACTGAAAAATTGTTGAAAATTTGTTGTTTTTTTTTTTGCATTTTTGACCATGTTGACTCACAAAATTTTGCTGGCGAACCTTATATTATTCGGATTCAGCACCCCCAAAAACATAAAGAAAAAAAACCAAAACAACTCCAAAACTTTCCTTCCCAACCTTTTTGATCAAAAATTTACTATATTATAATGTAATTCATATTTTTTAACAAAATATTAATGCACTTAAAAATTACAAAATATTACAGGCGTTTTTGAAAATTTGGATTTTTCAAAAACAAAAATTTTAAGGTTATTTTTAAATCCAAAATTTGTGTTTTTTTTTAAATTAACATATGAAATAATTTTAAAGTTGTTGAGAAGCTTCCGTATCAAAAAATTATGAAAATTGGTTCAGTTGTCTCAAAAATGAAAAAAATTAAAATGCACACGTACTTGCTTTTAAAGATATAGTTACTATATATGCTAAGCCTTTTTAATTAAACATTTGTTAATGCAGTTATAGAAAAAAAAATTAAAAAAGCATAAAATTCGATTTTCAAATGACTAGAACAGCTTCTTAAATGAATTTAACCTCAAAACAAAGTATGCCATTGGATTTTTTCTATAATGATACATTTTTAGAAAAAAATAAATTGATAATCGTTAGAGCCGTTTTTTTTTTTAACTATTTTTTCTATATAAAATTTTGCAAGGACCTTAATAAAAAAAAAATTGGTACGCAATTTTTAGGATATTATTTATCGACATCTAAAATCAAAATTTTTAAAAAGAATATTAATTAGTTTTCGAAAAAATGTTTTTTTTACTAAAAATTATTAAGGCAACTTAAAAGCTTTGATGTAAGAAAAATGATTGAAATCGACCCATCCGTTTAGACTGTGGTCTCAGATACATACAGACAGACAGACAGACAGTCAGACAGACAGAATTGTAGGACCCACTTTTTTCTCATTCTCTATCGTCGTAATGTAATGTTTGATTGTTATCTCAACTTTTTTGTTTTGTTCGAATGCATAACTTGATATATTGTACCCATATCGCAAGTAAGAACTGTTCTATAGAAGGTACCGTTATTAACCTTTTTTAAAATGTTTTTCATTTTAAAAGTACCTTGGTACGACCTTACTTATAGAGTTACCCAAAAAAAATGTTCATTAAAATCTTTTCTTTATTAGTTATGTGGAAAGTACCGTTAGTGTAATAGTAATGTCCTATCTGATTGTTATTTCGAGTTCCTTTTTTTACGAATTCTAAACTTGCCCTATAGTACCGATATTGCAAGTAAAAACAACTATCTGTTCTACCTACAAACATACACAAAAAAAAAATTACATAAAACACAAATAAAATTAAAACAAAAAATACTATAAAAGTCGTAATAAACACCAACAAACAGACAAACATTATATCACATTTTTGAATAAAAAACCTTTCTGTCTGTCAAATACGAGTTATAAAACAAAAAAGGGAAACAGTTAACAATCTATTTTCCTTGAAATTAATTCATTGTCCTGTGCTCTACAACGGCAATGATGTCTTCTGTAGTGTTTAGTTTTATTCGTAGGTATTGGTTGTTCACTGCTCAGGTCAGACTTCGAATTTCAAAATATTGATTTTTTAATAGGACCTACTTATGTGTATGTATGTGTAGCGTATATTCTTAGGTTGTATTTATCTATCTTTTTACGTTTTACAGTTCTTGTTGTTTTACTTTTCGAAAGTATGTATTTATCTGCCTTTCCTTTCCTTTTCCTTGCCCACCCACAAGTAATTGGGTAAGGGTAAGTGGTACGTAGGTATATCAAATTATTTACTAGGACAGAAATTTAGAAAACATTTTTTTAAGTCAGCAGGACAACAAGACAGAGCTATCACAGTTTTAAACAGGTAAACTATACATAAATGTCCATTTTAAATGTTTGTAATCCACTAACCAACCTGGTTATCTTTACTAAATTTTTTTTCTATTCATCTTGGTTGTCTTTTGTGTGATGTTCGATTAAATTCAGCTTATTTATGTCCTTTGCGCTAGCCCGGCCCGATGACATAACTTACCTATTATTGCTATGTATTTACGTAGCACTTTTATTGTTCTTTCTTTAATAAAATTACATTCTTTTTGTATCCTTTTCCAATAATCGTTAGAAGAATGAAGGACATAAACTTGTATATAGTGAGGTTACCTACATATTGATACTGAATTGGTGGTGGTCACTGTGCGTTTAATTGACGATAAACATGCAAGCTGTTTTTCTATGAGGAGTACAAATGGGGCCGAAGTTTTCCAAGAAAAAAATAATAGTGAAATAGGTAGAAAACTACAAAAAGATCGAATTTGTAATTTAGGATGAAATAAATCGATTTTTATCAGGTTAAGAAGAGCGTTGCCGTGATATTTAAATTTTGTCTTTTTTTTAATACATTTTCGAAGGGGATCTCCCTCGAAAGTAGCAATTTACAACTATGAACGAGAGAAATAATGAGGCGGCTTAATAAAATAATTATGCACTTTTTGCAGAAAGCATGAAATTATCATCGTTAGTAGTCGTTCCGCTACACACGATTTCGGACATCAATTTTTGTTTAACGTATACCAGTTTTTACAACCACAAAAGCAATGGTGTATTGAGGGGGGCCTCAGGGGGCTCAAGTCTCCCCAAGCCTCCAAAATCATGTTAATTTTAAGGTGATTTCATCATAATGCACATGATTAACTGAAACTTTTTCATAAATCTTAGAGATCAAGAGGGAGCTCAGGTACTCGAGTCCCTATATCCCCGAATTTTTTTCTGGATACGCCACTGGTCATAAGGTGTAAAATAAAATCAGGTCGAAGTCAATATATTTTTTTTTTTAAGATATTTAAGACGAAAGCCATTTTACAACATTTTTTAAAAACATAAAATTTATTAGGTATTCAATGTAATAAAATATTTTGAATATTTCTATAAACCGTTTCTGTAAAAATTGTCATCGGAATCCGTAGAGTAGTTTACGAGAAAATTTGAAAAAAGGAAAACGGACAAAATATTTTGTTTTATTTAAGAAGTTCGACCTTTATGGTTGTAGTACACAGCATTTTCGATATACGGCAGGTACCGTTAATTTTGGTCCTAAGCAAAATTATCGTCAGCTGCTGCATTTTATGAAATACAAACACTCACCATATGAAAAGTAGTAGAAAAATACTTTTTAGTTTAAAAACATGGGGAACACTGATTTTATCCCAAATATTGTTGGGGTGTTTGAGTAGCTTGGGTTGTAAATAAAAATAAAATAATCAGTAAGGTAGTGGTGGGATGATCGACAGCTACGCCCATTTAAAAAGACCGAGTATGTGAAAAATAGTAAAAAAGTACTTTTGTTTTTTACCCTCAAAAATGATTTTTTTTTAGTCGTTACGAAATGACTTAGAAAATCGTTAAATTACCAAGCTTTCGATTTTCACATTAAGGTAATTCAACATATGTATATGTAGGTATGTACCTAATAGTTATGTATATTCCTATGTACATATGTATGTTAATGTTTCAAAAGGAAAAAATACAATTTGAAAGTTTATACACTCATCTCATGATGATATAATATATTCCTCTTTTATATCATTCTTTTCTGTTAGAGCCGTCCACACTTGTGTCAACTATTTTATTCATTTATTCAGTTGAGTTCACCTCTTAAGTTGGAATATAAAGCAGCAAAAGAGAGTTCAAGCCTTCAATGTCTAATTGCCGAGGATAATTCAAGAGCATTCGGGTTACCCACTTATCATAATCCTTGCGGAAGGAAAAACAACCATCAACACCAGCTAGCTTCAAACCTCAATCTTCCCCTGCGCACTATACTTTTGTATTCACAGCAGATGCAGTGGAAAACCTTTTTCTAAAATTAAAAAAAAAAAAAAAAAAAAAAAAAACTTTTTCTTTTTCTCTTTGTTGTTTCTGTTTTTCCACTTGTTTCCGCAACTCCATTTTGTTTTGTTTTATATTCTCTATGGCATTTGCCTTAGTATACTTTGTATATTAACCCTAGAATATTCTTTATTTTAATTTAATTTAAGTCATTTTTAATTATTTCTTCATTTATGTATTTTAAATTACTATAGAAATCTAAGATCTGCAGATGCATTAGTTACATACAGTTGCATTATAAAATATATGAAACTCTGTTACATTTTGAATTGTGATTTAATTGAAAAGTTTTGCTTTCATAAAAAAAATAGAGTGAAAAACATTGATATGAAATAAATTTATCTCTTAAATTATTGTGACGTCTTATGCCGGATTTATACAAGTGAAAAAATGTCATTATTTTGTCATTAACTTTAAATAAATGAACAAGCTATCACTATTTTGTCATTAGATAATGAAGTTTGTCACTCGTATAAACCTGGCATAATTTTACGTATTTTCGTAATAGCTCAGGGAAATTAGACAAAAAAGAGGCCTTACCCGAAGAAAATACTTTACGGTATTTTTATTGGGAGAAATATAAGTACTCATATCCTTAAAGTCCCAAAGATTCCCAAAGTCTATAAGTATCTTTTAAATAGTGGAGTAAAGTAAAGCTCAAAATACATATATGTAGATACCTATAGCATTATTTCGGAACCCGGCAAAACCGCGCTGGTTTATGATGTTTTTTTTTCAAGTCTTGGTATTCAAAAATACTTTAACAGTTACCGGTTTAAAATTGACGCTCTAATAGGAAAAAAAATTAGTTTAAATTTTGTAAAATGAACTATGTCAACAATTTTCCAGGTTTTTTTTTAATTATTTAAATTCAGAAACATTTTGGAAGTAGTTCGTAGAAGTATTTCTTTATATTTCAATCGAAAAAAAAGAATGGCAAAACCTACAATATCAATAACTCTTTCCCAAACCAGATATGTATTCTTCAGTGTTGATGTCAGAAATAGTTACTTTAACAAACAGTTTTTGGAAAATAATTTCAAACTCAAAAGTTTAAAAAAAATTCAAATTCTCGTTTTTAATCTAATTTTTATTTATATTTTTTATTTTTATTTTTATTTATTAAACAAAATCTTAATAGTAGTTGCTCAAATATTTTTCAGTTTAACAAAAAGTCCAAAAATAATAATCAAGCCTATTTAGTTCAGTTAGTCCGTCATTAGACCTTGCGCGCAGAGGCACTGTCAGTTTTTTTCATGGGTCGATGAGGTTTTTTTTGAAAAACTTAAACGCAAATTTGCACCACCTGACATCTCTTCTTACCAATGTTATGCACAAATATGCATTTTTTTTGTTTTTTGCTAATATTTGAATTTGAGTATGCCATGACACAAAAAAATAAAAATAAAATGGTTCATGATAATATTTTTTTTCAATAAAGTGTATTTTTGGTTCAAATACATCCGTACAGAAATGCAGTCAGTTCTTTGTTCTAATGTTACACTTTTTCGTAATTACAACAACAAAATCTAATATCGTGGTACTCATTGTTTTTACTAAATATTGACTGCTCAAAAAGTTATTTTCATAAGAAACTTTAGCTCAAAGGCGGCACGGGTTACAATTAAGTTAGAGTCTTGAAACTTGGAGAATATTTTTAAAGTTATCCATTTTTACCGGCGATTATTATTGTTTTTTTCCACACAGGCACTATAAGTAAAGCACTTACATTTATACTGCGTTTGTTATTTTTTTTTATTTTTCATTTTGTGTGAAACACAATAAATTTATTAATTTATATAAAAGTATTAGGGTTAGAATTATTTCAAACGTCTAAAAAATATTTGATATTGGAAAATAATGTTTAACTTGATAAGTTGAATTTTTAAATTTTTTTCTTTATGAGAACTCAACATTATTTCAATTTATCTATTCAATTAAATTTATTAAATAGATAAATTGCAATAATGATGAGTTCTCATAAAGAAAATATTTCTAAAAATTCAACTTTTCAAGTTAAAAATTATTTTCCAATATCATATATATTTTAGACGTTTGAAAATGATGTTATTATGGATACAATTGATAATTTCTTGAAAAACTAATTATGTACATTAAAAGATAATAAAAAACAAAATTAGGCGTCTAATACAGATTTCATATAAAATGCTCCATAACGGTTTTTTAAGCTTTAAAAAACAAATACGTTTTTGAATGTTTATGTGGGTAATTTAACTGATTTTAAAAATCAGGGAATAACGGAAAAATATTTTGTCAAAACGACTTTTAGGCTTATGGGTAAACGTGTGAACAAATTATATTTTTAAAAAAATTTTTCAATGAAAAACAGTGAATTTTCAGTCCAAGTTTTTTGACCGTTTCCAACGGTATTTTATTTTTATCTTTTTATTTTTATATTTTTAAACTTGAAATTTACACAGCCATTAGATATTGGGTAAATGCATTTTTGTAAAAACTTTGACAATTTTCTGTAGTCTGTGAGCCGACATAACGGCAAAAAGAGTTTTGTTTACGCGGTGCTTAATTACTATTTACATAAGTGTCATAAAACTATGATTCAATTATTTTATTGAGCATCACGATAAAATAACCTTTAATTTGCTATATAACACATAACTGTAGGTACATGTACAGAATTTTATCCGAAATTCAACAAAAATCAACAAAATTGTCTTCTTTCGTCGTCGGACTCGACCAGCCACCAGTGGAGAACGGTACCGTTGGCTAATGAATTCGAGATGGTTCGCTAGTTCGCTTATAAAATTTGTAATATTGTTGTTTCTTGTCGGATTTCAAAGTTTGAGGTGTCTATCAAGCTACAATATGGTGTATTTTTTTGTATACAGTTACACATAAAAATAATGAGTAAAAGGTGATTAAAAACAAAATAAATTTTTATTATCTTATTCTTTTTGCAATATGGTATGAAATTTGTTTGAGTTACATAAAACGTGTACTACAATATTGTTGGTTCAAGTATTCTTAGTAGGCAATAAATATTTTTAAACATAAAAGTGCACACTTACAGATTTTAGAGAGAAAAATTAAAAATAAAATATTTTATTGGATATTATTTTATTTTATATGATATATTTTATTTATTATTTTATTAAATTGAACAGATTCTATAAGTTAAAATGTTGGTCTAAAAAAAATATTATATCTATAAAATATATATATCTATAAAATATTGGACACTTATTTTATTAAAAATTGCCACAGAGGACGTAAAGTCAAGATATGCTTTTAATGAATGCTATAAAATTACAAAATTAAATGAAAAATTTTATAATTTTCATAATATTTTTAGCTCAATTTCAAGATATGTGCGTTCTCTTTAACAATGCCATACAAAGCTTATTGATTAAATTAAAAACAAAGACTGTAAATGGTATATTACAGACTTTGTATGCTCCTTTGACCAATTGTACCATTAATAACATCTGACTATATTTGCTTAAATAATTTTAATTTTCTTATAAAATGTCACCAATTATTTTGATACACAATTTGTTTCTATAGGACACTCACACTCAAGGCAAATATAAATTCAAAAAAATTCTAAGTATCCCTTTCACGTAAACAAAATAGCTTTTAACATTAGTAAAACTTAACCGATTTTTTAAGTTGAGGTTTCAATAGAAAGATTAAAATCTCAGTTAAAATAAAATCAAATACATTTTTTATTTAAATTGTGTAAAACAAATAATGGCGCGTACATGTACGCTCACCTTTTTTTTTGTATTTATTTCCAACAATATAAGCCTCTGGAAGCACAGAAATTTCATTTTTTTTAAATAACAACTGTATAAGCTGAACAATTTCAAAAATTCAATTTTTTTTTTGGTCCCTAACCCTAATTCGCAGTCCTTAAAATATACTCTAAAATAAGGTTAATTTTCAAACCAAGCATTTTTTATAAAAATCTGTTGAAAATTTGCTGAGAAAAAAAAAAATAACGGTAAAAACCAGGGTATCGAAATGCGAACGTTTAGGTACCGGAATGTTTTTTTACATTGTTGAAAAGGTCTAAATGTCTTTCATCCAAAATAGTAAAAAAAAAAAATCAAAATTTGATGAAAACTTTGTGAAGATAGTTTTTTTGCAATGTAGGTCGAAAAAAACCGTTTTTTGCCCCTAACTACAGATTTTGGGGGTGTTACGGAATTTTTACATACTGTTTTGTAATCGGTGCAAGCTCTTCAAATACAAAACGTGAAAGGTCTCCGCCCTCTCATATTTTGAGTGTCACACAGTGTTATGAAATTTGCAATATTCTGCTCCCGGGCCCCGAAGAGTCAGCTTGATTCGCACTACTCGTATTCGTATTTAAAGCAATTATGCCAATTGACAGGAGAAGACATGGTAAAGTAGTTTCTCGTAGTGATAATATAGTTCATCTCCAAGTTCCACAATCATGATCATCACTATATTAACACGTAAACACGATTTCTAATTCTCCCTTTTTAACAACTTCCAGGCAACTTTTTGCCTGGTCTTATTTGAAAGGTACAGACAGCTTTCCTCCTACAATTCAGTTTGTATATCATGATTCTGCGGCAAAATTTTTACCGCTCGGCGGTACTATTTGCTTTAATTGCGAATGCAAATCAAGCTGACTCACCGGGTGTAGAATATAGAATATTACTGTTGGAAATAAATGAACAATGATTTTTTTTCAAACTGATTTTTTTTTAAATGTACATACTTCATATTTTTAATTTAATATAGCTTTTTACGGCCTTTAGTCCATACAAAATATTTGATGTTTCTTCCCGGTAATTTCTTGCTCAACAAGCTGTGCCTACTGATATAATGGATGGCCTACACTATGCATGGTTAACGATAAGTTACACTAATGCTACGGATGAGCCAGTAACCAGAGTACTGAAAACAATAACCTAAAAATAGAAAACTTTAGAAAAAAAAACTATCAAAATCGAAGCTGTTTCTTAGGACTTTCGAAAAAAAGGCTACAAAAATTCAATTTATCGAAAATATTTATAAAAAGTAATACATATTCTTCTTATGGGTGCCACCTTACTCCGTTAGGGTATGCCTACCTCGATGTACACACAAAATACCTCATATATTGTGAGGATTGAGATCTAAGATAAATAAAATAAGTCAAATGGTGTTATGACATTCGATATATCGGATCAAACTGTCACAATTTAACAATATTAAACGTGATATGAAAAATAATTCATTTTTTTTTTTCAGGAAAAAACTGATCTGAAGGTATATGTATAAGTGTATGTTTATGAGTATGTATGTATACGTATTTAAAAAAATACATTTAAATTGCGTGGATTTCATATTGTTTCGAAAAAATTCTAATGCGCCTTTTGCGAATAAATTGTGTTCTATATGCATATTGGAATTCTAGAAATGTAATGTGTATGTATGTTTCCTAAGGAATGATATTCAAATTGCCTATTCTGGGAATATTGTGACAGGTGGTATGACATATATTTTGCCCCTTTATATGTTTGGATCCTATTTATAATAAATATACGTTTGATTTGGCATATTCAAAACAAATAAATCCGTACATATGCATAATGTATTTAGGATGAATTTTAGTTTGAGCGAAGAAGATGGTAAGTAATTGATTGCGAAAAGTAATAAATCACATTTAAGCTCAAAGTCTAAGAACATAAATTGCACGGCTGGTGGTTTATTGTTTTATTAAGATATGATTAAATAAAAAGTATAAAAATATGAAACAAAAAGATGAGTGTACTCATGTACGCGCGCCAGAAGTTTTACTTCCATATCATATACAAGAGCAGTGCATTTTTTGAAAAATAATAATATTTTTTTTTAGCAAAATATAAATTTTTGTGTTTTGACAAATTTATTTTGAAAAAAAAAACAGTCTAATTTTCAATCAAAAACAAAATGCACGACTGGATCGCACGAATGTAGTCAAAGCTCATGTAGTGCAAAGCTATTTTATGTATTAACTTAGCTTAAAAATTTTAGCTTTTGGTCATCTGATGTGTGTAGGTATTGAAAGATATGCCCAAATAAGCAAAAATAAGTATTTTTTTAAAACGAGAACACTTTTTGGACTTTTTTTTTTGAAAAATATGTTTTTTTCCATATTGGGTCAATGATTTGTGTTTTTTCAAAATTTTATTTTTAGATGTTGATAAATATTATCCATCTTCAAAATCTTATACCAATTTTTTTTTTAAATCGTTTGAAATTTTTTTAATAAAAAAATATTTTTTTTTTAAAAAACGGCTATATATATTTTTTTGAAAAAAATTCTAAAAATGTATCGTTATTGAAGAAATCATTTCAAAAAGTTTAATCAAAATCGTTAGAGCCGTTTTCGATAAAATTCGAATAACTCAAAAATATTGTATGGGAGGTACTCGTTCTAGATGAGATATTCAAAAACAAAAAAAAAATAAACTTTCGAAATTACGTAAAAATCATCTGTTTCAAATTTGAAGAAAATCCGTCCACGCGTTTGGGCAGTGGAGAAGTGTACAGATGGACGCACATCATCGTAATGTTGGTTTTGATTAAGACCTCAAATTTTTTTTGACACGAAACAAATACTTGCCCTATAGAGCAAGTAAAAATGACGAAAAAGTTTTTGGTTTTTGAACATTTTGAAATGGCTTCTTTTTAAGAAACTAAAAATGAAATCTCTGTTTAATAAAAACGTCACAAAAACAGCGTTTTTGGGAAATTCAAAATTCTATATCTCAAAAACTTTGCATGGTAGAGCGATTTTGATACTATATTCAAATTAAATGACTCTAAATCTTTTGGAAAAGTTTAATTTCGTTTCTATGACCACTCTTCGCTAGCTGATATTACTGTCATTTACGGAAAAATCGATCTTAAAAATGTGTGTTTTTCTTTTTTTTTTTAATTTTGACAATGTTTTTTACTTTCGTAGTCTTAAAAACGAGGATTTAACCAAAAATAATAAATATCAATATTATCAAAACTCAAAAAATTGTTGGTCAACTTCTTTGATTGAAAATTAGGCTATTTATTCAAAATAAATTCCTAAAAACGAAAAAATGTATATTTTTCTGAAAAAAAATGTTTGAGTACCTATAAAATATCAATGTACCTTAAAACCAAGTTTCATCAAAATCTAACTATTTTTGATAGAGATAAGAATAAAAAAAAAACAAAAAATTAGTTTTTATCATTTTTCACAATATTTTTGAGGTTACAAAGGTATATAAGAAAAATTGTGATCAAAAGTGTCGATCTTGTTATCACCTACAACTCCTGCATTGAACTTTTTTCGCTACGAGGTCTACTTCAAATCAAAATCATAAGAACACGATTTTCTAAGCCACTTCACTCTTACGCCCACTTACCCACTTTCCCCCAATATGTTTTTGCGCAGTTTATGTATAAAATAATAAAATGCACGACTTGGTCGCACGAACTTGCTCTTGTAGACAAAGTTACTATTTATGCTAAGCCTTTTTATTTAAAAATTTGTAAATGTAGTTTTAGAAAAAAAAATGAATTAATTAAAAAAAGCATAAAATCCAATTTCCAAATGACAAAAACAGCTTCTTAAATGAATTAAACCTCAAAACAAAGTATGCAATTTGTTTTCTTCTATAATGATACATTTAAAAAAAAAACATTTTGAAAATCGTTAGAGCCGTTTTTTAAAAAAAAAACAATTTTTTCCATATAAAATTTAGCAAGGACTTTTATAAAAAAAATTGGTACGCCATTTTCAAGATATTATTTATCAACATCTAAAAACTAAAATTTGAAAAAAAATATTGAATAATTTTTGAAAAAATGATTTTTCAAAAAAAAAATTTCAAACTTTTTTTAAAAATCCAAAAAAATAATTTTCGAAATTTATTTTACAAAATATTATTACGGCAACGCATTCATGTAAAAAAAATGGTTGAAATTGATTGAGTCATGAAGGGGAAAATCAGAATTAGTTCTAAGGCAGGTATCGTTTTTGAAAAAAGTGGTTCTCATTTAAAAATAGACCTTACCTAATGAAATTACCATGATTTTTTTAATCAAAATCGTAGGCACCGTTTTTGAGAAAAATGAGTTTTTTCTAAAACCGGTATATGACAGGAACCGTTATTTGGGGTCCAAATAAAACGTCTGGTGATATTCTCCAAAAAACGCCACATACCAAGTTTGAAGTAAATCGACCCATCCGTTTAGGTTGTGGTATCTGATACATACAGACAGACAGACAGACAGAATTGTCAGACCCACTTTTTTCTTATTCTCCATCATCGTAATGTCATGTTTGATTGTTATTTCAACTTTTTTTTTTTTGTACGAATGCATAACTTGATGTGTATATGGTACCCATATCGCAAGTAAAAATATTAAAAATATAATTATTTAGAAGTTATTTTGATTTTACATTTTTCCCGCAACTTATCGATTTCTTAAGTAGAAAAAACCACTCGAGCTAATTTTCAAAAACCAAAACCCAAACTCAAAAATACCGTTACTGAGGAGATACAAACAAATCCGTATTATGCCGGCCTTACACGACACAATATTATTGCGCAGTACTCAGTATTGTGGAAAAATATTGACGGTGTAAGGACTGTATTGCACAATATTTTCGGTTTGCACAATATATTGAGTGATATTAAAAAAGTTTAATATTTTCTGAATTTTTGCTCAATATTTTTCTTTTCCACAATGAAGCAGATACAGAATAAGCAAAGAGACATAGAAATATTGCGCAGTAATATTGAGTCGTGTAAGGACGACCCTTTTTCGCACAATATTTTTGACAATATTATTGCACAGTAATATTGTGTCGTGTAAGGCGGGCATTAGACCGCTGATTTTTCTTTTCATTCAGCATTATTATGATTGTCATTTTAACTAAAACCCCAGTAAAACGGCAGCGTCTTGTAGCGACAATTGCGAATGAATTAAAAAATCTTACTTCGGAGTTCTCACCGCTTTTCACATATCTTTTTATGGTCACTATATTTGATTTATTGAAACCTAAACTTTCGCTTCTAAGACAACGACAATCGTAGTAAGGTGATTTTTATCTTTCGATTGATATAATTAGTAGTTTTTCAATAATAAAATTATTATAACCACAATTACATAATTTTGAAAGGTATAAGAAACTTGATTTTAGAAAAAAATCATTTCTCAAAAACTTGATTTAAAAAAAATAAATTGTGAGAAAAATTTTCAATGGATGTATGTATACATCAATAAAAACTTATTTCATTTTTATAGTCCTTTTATTTTTCGAGATGTACAAAAACTTTATCCTAATTTCTCAGTGGAATTTTAACAAATCCCGTTTTATAGAATTCTTACACTATACCACCTATTGGTGTATTTAGTTTTTACTTGCGATATAGGTACTATCGGGCAAGCTTAGGATTCTCGAGATAACAATCAGACATGTCAGTACGATGATAGAGAATGCCAAAAAAGTGGGTCTCGAAATTCTATACCTCGAGCTACAGCCTAAACCACTCAACCGATTTCCTATAAACATGGTGGTTAAGGGTCTTTGGTAATTCCCTAGAGGGGAAATTGAAATTTTTTTTAGGACCAAAAATAACGGTACCTTACATATAACAATTAAGGAAAAGTTAACTTTTTTCAAAAACCGCTTTAACGATTTTGACAATTTTTTTCAGGCGGCAACCTGTAAATATTCGATGTGAAAACCACGTTTTAGGTTTGTTGTGAAAAGGCTCACTATAAGAAAACATAAACTTGTTTCCTAAAAATTGAAAATATTTTCAACATGCTTACTCACAACATACAAAAAACAAGTTTTTGATTAAAAAACACGTGCTAACAACTTTATTTTTTACTTGCTCTATAGGGCAAGTATTGGTTTCGTGTCAAAAAAAAATTTGAGGTTTTAATCAAAACCAACATTACGATGATGGAGAAGTCCGAAAAGGTGGTTTTCGTCATGCCGTCCGTCGGTCTGTGCGTCTGTGCGTCTGTGCGTCCATCTGTACACTTCTCCACTGCCCAAACGCGTGGACGGATTTTCTTCAAATTTGAAACAGTTGATTTGTACGTAATTTTAAAAGTTTTTTTTTTTTTTGTTTTTGAATATCTTATCTAGAACGAGTACCTCCCATACAACATTTTTGAGTTGTTCTAATTTTATCGAAAACGGCTCTAACGATTTTGATTAAACTTTTTGATATGATTTCTTCAATAATGATAAATTTTTAAAATTTTTTTCTATCGAGCCGTTTTAAAAAAAAAATATTTTTTTATTAAAAAATTTTCAAACGATTAAAAAAAAAAACATTTGGTATGCCATTTTGAAGATGGCTAATATTTATCAACATCTAAAGATAAAATTTTGAAAAAGCACAAATCATTGATCCAATAAGGAAAAAAAACTTATTTTTCAAAAAAAAAATCCAAAAAAAATATTTATTTTTGCTTATTTGTGCATATCTCTCAATACCTACACACATCAGATGACCAAAAGCTAAAATTTTCAAGCTAAGTTAATACATAAAATAGCTTTGCACTACATGAGCAAGTTCGTGCGATCCACTCGTGCATTTTATTTTAAACAGGATGTGTGACGATACTGCTACGTTTTGACCCGGGAGACATCTTAACAAATTTTGTAATTTAGCTTTATAAGTAAAGAAGTCTTTAATAATCCCTCTTTGTATGTGCCCTGGCATCACTCCTGACAAAACACCGAAAGGAAGCCATGTCCTTTGTTATTATAATAATAAAGTTTGAGACCACCACTATGTGCGGTTTTTATGTATTTTCATTAAGGTACCTCGATTAGTACACACTACTCAGACACCTTAAAAATGTAACCTATTACATTTTACCACGCCTATCGTGTTTGCACTTTAGTTTCTATACCTCTGTAACATACATAATGTAAATGTATGATTTTTTACAACACGTTATTCTTGTTTTTTGGTGCATTAATTCCATTTACTTTTCGCTTTTAATTGTCAAAAAGAGTTTTCTATTAATTTTAGTCAAGCCTCTCACTATAACACTATAAGTATTATTTAACGACTTTTTAATGTAAACGCCTTGCTAATTGGTCCAAAGCTAACATTACTCACTAACTTGGTCATTTGTTCAAGGACATTTTTTCTTCTAAGTACCAAAGTTTGTGTTTCTTTTTTAATGTGAGTAAGTGGAAAATATGTTACTTAACGATAATGAAAGTTTCTTGTACCTTCAATTGTTATTTGCTTTGACTTCATTGTTTTTGGAAATAAAATCAATTTCTTTTTTTGTTTCACGTCAAGTGTCTATAGGTAGTTAGTTTGTGGAAACAAAAGGTCCGTTTGGGAACTTTTTGGGCTGAAATATGAAATCCGTCAAAATTTTTAGAGTAGGGATGAAATTCTCTCAATTACAGTTGAAACTGCTAAAATACTCGGGAGCACGTATTCTAAAAAATTTGGGAAACTTTTTGTTTTATTTATAAAATAATTCACTTTTTGATTGTATTTTAATTTTTGCTAATTGATTTAAAATTCCTGACATTCAAAAATATTTTCATGTTTTTTTTTCATATCTAATTTGTTTTTTTGCCTATCCAACGATTTTGACAGAATTCATATTTCAAAAATTGCACCCAATTATAAAATATTTACTCTATAAGCCTATTACTCAGGGGAGCGATTCTGGTTCTGTTAATCAATGAAATTTGTTTCATGTGTGTATTTAGTTTTTCTTACATTTTAAGTTAAGCTACATGATTGAGATTTCATGTTTTCACCTTAAAATTCACTTCCAAATTATTCCGTGAAAAAAAATTATTCATTATGAAGGTTTCAGGCAGTTTTTCACTCAATCGCATTTAGGAGTTGCTTTTCTACAGCTTCTATTCCAAGTAGTGGATTATCATCAGGGGTTAAAGTGGGCTGCAGTCCATATCAGAAAATTTTGAAGGGCGGCAAACTCTGGCCAAAACTGTGCATACAATAATACAAAATTAATTAAGAACAAAAATCAATATTTTATTCTATGTTTTTTTGCTTTCATTTGTTTTTATTGATTGCTTTTTCTGTCTGACAGTTTCTAAGAAAGTTAGTATATTAATAACAATAAGGTTCACACAATAGAATTTCATTTTGTCTAAATCTAAATCTTTTGTCGTGTTAGATGGATTTATGAGAAAAAAAAACTTAATTAGTGAACAGGGATTTTTATGTAGAATTTTTAAAGAAGCAAAAAATATCGACACAAAAGAATTCAAAAAGTTTTTGGTAATACCACAATACAATCCTAAAATTCAAATCTTAGCATTTTAGGCCGTTCAATCTACGAACAAGTTATTTTCGTGTAATGAATGCTAAATGCATGAAGGTTTCAAAATTACAACAATTAGGAAACGCTTTTTCAACAAGAACATAAGCAAAAACGGCATAGGTTTATATGTACTCACTTGGAATGAAATGTGGAACCAGCTTAAGAAATGATAAAAAGTATAAATGTACAGTACTGATGTTCCAAATTATAACTGTCACAGTTAACGGGTACCAAAACAGGTTTTCGAGAAAAAAATTTTCAAGCTAGGAGGAGTTATATACTATGCGCGATATTAATAGTGATCAATTCAATTGTACAGACGGCGGTGGCTGCGGCGACGTATCATATTTAAATGGCGCAAAATTGATTGAATTATATAAGTTCGGAGTTAAAAATCAGACTGTCAAGATAAACATTAACAAGAATTTCTGTTCAACAAGAAACATTCAAGTTAATGATCAGATATCGAGACTGAGAAAAAATATAAAGCCATTACGAAGAGGTCAATTTGAGGAATCGAAAATTAATTTTTGTGTTCATAAAAAGGACATATGAATCACTATGGCGCTTGAAGGATTTGAAAATCGTTAGAGCCGTTTTTTAAAAAAAATATTTTTTATATATGTACATTTAAAAATTCTCGAACCTTATTTAAAAATAAAGTTGGTATGCCATTTTTAAGAAAATATTAATGATACGTTTTCGAAAAAATTGATTTTTCAAATAAAAAAATTAAAAGATTTTTTTAAAAATCCAAAAATATTTTTTTGGAAAATTTTGATATCAAATAATTTTTAAGTTGTCCGTATAAAAAAAAATCATATAAATTGGTATAGTCATTAAAGAGAAAGTCAAAATTGCAAAAAAGGTTCTATGGGAGGTACCGTTAGTAGAAATCTTACAAACATTTCTCTCATTTTAAAAGTATGACCTTAATTACAAAAGTAGACACAAAAATTTTAATTAAAATCGTTAGGGCCATTTGTGAAAAAAAGTTAACTTTTCCTAAATGGTTATATCGTAGGTACCGTTGGCACTAAAAAAAAATTTCAATTTCCCCTCTAGGGAATCACCAAAGACCCTTAACTTAAAAATATGAATAAAATTGGTTCAGCGGCTTAGGCTGTAGTTCGAGGTATGTATACACAGACAGACAGAAAGACAGACAGACTGACAGACAGACAAACAGACAGACGGACAGACAGAATTGCAGGACCCACTTTTTTCGCATTCTCTATCATCGTAATGGCCATGCCTGATTGTTATATCGAGTTCGATTTTTTCTTACGAATCCTAAACTTGCCTTACAGTATCTTCATATATCGCAAGTAAAATTAAGTAATTAGGCTCGCGGAATATTTTGAAACCCATTAGTTGAAAATCAATCATGTTTTCTCTGAAAAAAAAAAAATTAATAGGCTCCCTTGATCGGAGTAGTACTCTTGCTGTAGAGGTTAAAATCAAACCATATGAATGTTCAAAGCATAACGTTGCAGTGCATTTGTGAGGATGACCTGAACCTTTGGGTGAAACTGCAAGTTAAAATATCGGGCATCATTTTTTCAAATAAGACAAGCATACATCGACTTAGCACCACTAATGGAAGGAATCTGATGATGGGGTGTGGCAGCATCAGAAATAGCTATAATTGCAGCCTATAAACTTGATGATAACACACATAAGTTGTTTTTGTTTCATTCAAAAACCTTTAATGTTAAAATTATCTTCCTCAATCCGCTTAACCTTATGTTTCCCTTTTTTTGTGCAATCAGCAGAAATGAAAGCCAAATCAGCTTTAATTTTGTTCAATATTTGCTTCATTTTTTAATCGATGCTTTCAATCTACAAGTTTGTCTGTGCTAGAATCTAAGGGATCAAATTTCTGTCGTTGGTGCATTCAAAATTGAAAACTGATTCACCTTCTGGTTCTATGTTAATGCAACTACCACTACCACTTTCATTTTTGATGTACATAAGTTTGCACTCAGCATGATTCCGCCATCATGCATCGCCATTATCATCATTATGGCACAGGTATACATATATCCTAAAGGGAGCTGTGCCACTTTTAATCAAAATGCACCTTAACTTTGGTGTTTAATTTCAATCAATCAATCAAAATAAAGTCATCCAACAGAGATTTACTGTCTGGTGTGTATTATTTCGAATAAAATACACATTGTACCTATTATAGCTTTTGCATCGCATTTATTTTTCCCCAGTGTTAGCCCTCTCTCTGTGCTGTGTCATTTAATGGATATACGAACGATTAAAAAGATATTAATCTTCTGCATTAATATTCAGTCGACCATTAAAATTATCACTTAAATTGGCCAATTTTCATAATGGAAAACACCGCAATATATGCGTGCTGCTTCACTGAATTTCATCAATGCGATGACGATGTTTTATGCCTATACAACACACCACTCCTACCGATTGGCTTGGGGTACCTACTACCTATAGGTATATATGAAAGAGGTCGAAGTTGCGGCAGGAATTATGTCAGCCATCAGCCAATCCCCGTCAAATTAACAGACAATCAAAATACAACGCAAAAATACATTAATTTCAGTGCTGTCGATACAAAGAACTTATAAAACTGTTTGCTTTAATTTTATTAAAATGATATTCAAACAATCTGAGTCAATACACCAGACGCCACTGATGCGGCACGCCAAAGCCACAAACGACCCCTATTTCTTTTGGCAGATATCGTAGAGGGATAGAAATGGGGTTGTATTGTAGTAGTAGTAGAGATGAATCCTTTGATTGCTAACAATTAAAATGAAATATTTAAGTGCACTCACAGAAATATATTCAATCTGTGTGTTGCATTATTTTTTTTTTAGTATAGATATGAATCTGGGGTTTGAGAGGCAAAAAGGATTGAAAATATTTTTTTGATAAATTTTCGAGTAGAATGCCCCAAATTAGCCTCCAAACCAACATAGTGCGCAACCCAACTTCGGCTGCTGACCTGGTGATTATTTAATAAGTTTGAAAATTTTGTTTGTTGGTTTTTTTTTGTTTTTTATTTCAATTTTTTTTTTTTTTTTATTTATTATTATTTTGTTGCTTTTCAGTTCCGCTTGAATGTTTGTTTGTTTTTAATTTGAGCGAATGAACCATGTTATGAAAACACGTAAAATCGGTAAGCGGAAAATATGGTTCATGTTTAATATATATATATTTTTTTTTTTGTATGTGAAATATAAAAATAAATAGTGCTGAAGGATAATTGGCTATTTTTTTTTTGTGGAGTATGTCCCTTAGGTATTCTGTGCTATTTTGAGGACGAAATATTATTTATATTTATTGACGAAAATGATGAATTGGTTTATAGATACCTACCTAACTATATTTACAATTTGAGCAATAATGCTGAATTTTTTAAAGCACTATTGGTACACTACACTGGAGTGTGTATAGAATAAAAGAATTAATTTATTTGAAGCAATCCGTGCAATTTTTGTGTGTGTTAATTAAGTGGCCAATTTTCTGTAGCAATGTTGAAAGAACAAACATTTATTTTGATTTTTTTTTGTAATTAAGTAGGTATAGTACACTTCTAGGTATGTACATATTTGTCATTCTAGTGAAATAAAATAAATTGTCATTCAGAAAATTCCTATAGAAACTAATTATTCAAAATTTCATCAGCGTGCATCAGATTTTCTTTGAAACAGTCAATAGTATTGAATCAATTTACGAGAGTTTTCGCAGATCATCACTATGGTCCTGACGGCCTGTCTACAAAATTTTGAAGCACATTATATTTTCGATACAGAAAAATTTTGGATTTTTTAAATAACTCTTTGCATATATTTTGTTTAACTATCAAGATTTTCATTTATCATTTCATAGTTAATCAATTTTTGAAAAAAAAAAAAAAAAAAAAAAAATAGGATTCTTGTTTAAAATGATGAATAACTAATAATTGGAAAGCCACAAAATTGTATTAATTTAGGCATCATAGGGCAACTTTAGGATTCGTAAAAAATCCTATTTTGCTTACAGCGAGTTAAGTTTTTAGCATTATTTTCAGAGGTCCTAGTTAAATGGCATTAATCAACC
This sequence comes from Meliscaeva auricollis, assembly GCA_948107695.1. Taxonomy (NCBI): domain Eukaryota; kingdom Metazoa; phylum Arthropoda; class Insecta; order Diptera; family Syrphidae; genus Meliscaeva; species Meliscaeva auricollis. Next base: position 21,223,505 of record OX403616.1, on the reverse strand, counting down.
AAAATTGGTTGACTAGTTAAATCTATGATTAACAACTCAAACTATGAATTCTCAGAAAAATAAATTGCACGTACTTGCTTTTATAGATAAGGTTTCTATATATGCTAAGCTTGTTTACTTAAAAAATTGTTAGTGAGTTTAAGAAAAAAAATTAAAAAAAATAAAATTCGATTTTCGAATGACTAAAACAACTTTTTAAATCAATTCATTTTCAAGATATTATTTTTCAACATGTAAAAACTAAATTTTGAAAATTTATCAAAAAAAAAATTTCAAACATTTTTAAAAATCCAAAAAAGTAATTTTCGAAATTTTTTTTTTATAATCATTATTATGGCAACTTAAAAGCTTTCATGTAAGATAAATGGCTGAAATAGATTAATGTATGAAGGAGACAATTAGAATTTTAAAAAAACGGTTCTATGGCAGTTACCGTTAATAACGATTTTTGAAAAAAATGGTTTGCATTTGTAGATAGACCTTATCCAAAAAAATGACCATAATTTTTTTAATCAAAATCATAGGAACCATTTTTGAAAAAATGAGTTTATCTAAAACCGGTATATGACAGGTACCGTTATTTTTGGTAAAAAAAAAAAAAAATCAAAAAAGATCTGGGGATGGTCTTCAGAAAACGCCACATACCAAGTTTACAGTAAATCGACCCTTCCGTTTAGTCTGTGGCTTCTGATACATACTGACAGACAGACGGACAGACAGACAGAATTGTCGGACCCACTTTTTTCTCATTCTCTATCATCGTAATGTCATGTTTGATTGTTATCTCACCTTTTTTTTATACGAATGCATAACTTGATAAATGTACATATATGTAGTACCTTTATCGCAATTAAAAATATACATACACGCCCAATTGCACACAACATAAAGATACAATTAAAAATTGTGTTTTGATATTGTTACTCAGTTTATTTTAAAAGTAAACTAATCGATTTTATTACCTTTTTACTGCATTTTAAATTAAGAAAAAATGGTAATGTTTGACTATGTAAGTGTATTTCCACCATTCATGGACAACAACAAAACAAAAATAAATAATGGATAAGATCATTAAAGCCTGGTTCAGAAACCAAATTGCAATTAATTTAGGAAAAAAAATTAAAATCTTCATTATTTTACCTGTTTTTTCTCTGATTTTAGGTTAGAATTTATGTCAAAATAAATTTTAAAAATTTTTTAACCAAATTATATTGACAGAAAATTTAATTTTCTTTAAAAAGTGTTCGTGTGCGTTGCCATGTTAAAATAAGGCTTGGTTAACGAGATAAATACAAATAAAAATTAAATTAAAATGGATTTATTCGCATTTTTGGTTGAAGCATACTTTGGTGGCAAGGAATCATATTCCGCAATAAAAACTCTTGAACGAATTTGTTTTGTTTTTACTCCAGAATTCAGTTTCGACTTTTGAAAAATAGATTTTTTCTCTATCTAATGAATAAGTACTAACTGACTATTTAACTGGCTATTGAAAAACTGGCCCTTAGAATAATAAAACATAAAAGTAAAACACTATTCTAATGTTGCAGAAGAGTTTAACCCATTTTTTTCGCAAGCTACAAAGGTTGTGTATAATGTTTGTTTATGGTCAAGTATATGTTAATGAGACTAAAACTTTTTCTACTCCATGAACTCGGCTTTTTGACTGGCTGTTTCTAATATATAGGCTGATGGTAACCTTTAATCCGAAGGTTGACTTTAAATGTAAATATTTTCTTATTGTAACTTTCGTCAGGTGGAAACCTATTTAATATCGTACTCACACTTAATCCATTTTAAATGAGTTTAATTAAATTTAAACCCATTCAGATTTATTACCCATATTGTAACCTTCGCTTATGTTACCATTTAAATTAGCCTCGGGTCCATTTAAATTATTCACTCACGCTATCACAACACAAAACCCAATTAATTGGCCTAAATCTTACAACTATGACGGATTTCCATTTTCATAATACATACATATATGTAATGTATTAAGTCGGGCATAGAATAGGTACCTATATTCCCTCATGCTCAATTGAAATTTAATTTTAATTTCCTCATCTATACTCTTTATACTAATATTAAGTAGTACCTACGGTATGCATGTACGTATGTATGTACATATTATGATTGTGCTGAACTTTAGAAAATTAGGTTTATATCTTCGGGCTGTGCTATGGCACACATACAAATATATGAAGTCCATGACGAAGATGACGTTTTGTCAACCTTTTGTTCTGCCGCATAAATGTCATGAAAGCTTTTTTCCTTACAATGGACATGTTGTGTATTTTTTTTTTATGGTAATGAAGAAGCAGAGAAGAATAAACCACCCATTTACCGCTTCTTATATTTAAATTATACATTATACTAAAATTTCCCCATAACTACCCTTCCCATTGTCCTTGTCGGCACACTATCTGACGTCAAGTATAGCTGGTAGTTGGTAGGTACACAGTACACCTGTCCGCCCATGTGCTGCTACCTTTAGTTTTCCTAACCTATTCTTTTGTGTATAGTATAAAGTTTTCTAACTTTTCTCTGGAAGGTTCATTACTTATTAATGACACGTCTACCTTCGTCCTTACGCGCCACTAAATGCTAGCAGCTATTCAGGTATATTTGTACCATATACTCTACATATATGTATAAGCGATTCTGATCATATATATATGTATGTTCCATGCATATACAATTATACATATGTGTGTATATGTTTATATATGTGAAACGTACCATGAATATTCTTTATTTTGTTCCTTTATAGGCACACGCAAAACACTTCAGCCCTCAAGGAAAAGGATGGGAGCGCAGCAGGCCTCTAGAAGAAAAAAAAAACTCACAGTCCTTGTTTTTCCTTGTGTTCTTCCTCCCGTGTAAATTATCCTTGGATCAACAGAAAAAAGGAAAAATCAATATTTTTTTATATCCAATGTAACTTTAAATGCATCTACAAAATGCACACCAAGCTACGTGGCAGACTTATGTGAATCGTTCTAAGGTGTTTTTAAAATTTTGAGGAATAAATTGTGGGTAGCTAGCTATTTTTTTTTTTGTTGTCTTCATGGAACTTCTGCTAATATAGTCGATGAAAAGTGTATTATAGATGGCTTATTTGGTTTTGTATCAAGAACCAAACAAAAACGGAATTTAATATTTGGATTATCTAATAACAAAAAAAAAAAAAAAACAGAACGAATTTTAAAAGTTTTTCTAAAAAAAAGAAATAAAGTTGAATGCAAGGAAAATTGATTTTATTTGAATAAACAAAAATTTTTAATGTTTTCCTTATAAGTTGAACACAACTTGAGGTTTTTTTATTTTCAACTTTTTTTATTTTCAACTTTAGAAAATGTTTTTATTCACTCGGAGTTCATTTGCTCAACGATATTTTAAAGTTGGGAAAGGTCAAAGTTAGTCAACATAAAAAATGCTCAACTCCCCGAAATATTAGAGTTTAGCAAATCAAACTTGGGATTTGTGTTCAAAGATTAATATTCATATTTCTTCATTTCTGTTTATTTTGTTGTGTTTAACGTCAACAAAATTTTTCCTAATTGATTTGAAATTCCCGACATAAAAAAATATTTTCTTGCTTTTTGTTTATTTCTAATTATTTTTTTTGCCAAAACAACGAATTTCTACTATTTTTGAGTCCAAGTTCTGTCAAACCTGCCAAGAGAGAGCGTACTGAGAGAGAAAATCATTTCCCCTCTTTTAAAAGAAAAAAGAAAGAATTTCTTGCTGCTGAAATATGAATTCTGTCAAAATCGTTTGATAGGCAATAGATCATCGTGTTCCCGAGTATTTGAGCAGTTTCAACAGTAATTGAGAGAATTTCATCCCCACTCTATAATATTGACGGATTTCATATTTCAGCCCAAAAAGTTTCCAAACGGACCTTATACATATCTAATGTTTTATTTTAATTATTTTTTTGGATAATTCATCAATCTTTGAATTGAGACCCAAAGTGGAAGGAGTCAAAAGCAAATATTATTTTGGACAGCTGACGTCCAATTTTTTTTGCGGACCAGCGCGCCGCAGCGCATCGATTTTTTTTGGTGAAAATTCCCGTTCACTTAAGCATGGGTCAAACATACATACATTACATAGCTGGTTGGCAGCCGCGTAGTGATGTAGCTAGGTCTGTGTGACTCCAAAAAATCGTTTCTGATGGCCTCAGCCTCATGTTTAGCTTTTAGTAACCAGGAAGCGGCAACCAACCAGAGCAGCGGCTGGGACCAGCTAGGTGTGATCCGCGCTTTAAGCATGATTCAGACAAAAGCTGGTGTCAGCCGCTGATTTGTTGCCGCTGAGTTGCCAGCTGCGCAGCATATATCTTAGGGCAATCCATCTTCTGTTGCTTTTCTGGTCTTTCTTATTAATTGTATATACAAATATAGAAATATATTCACAAAATATATATGTATATACATATTTTATTTAGATTTATGAATGAGAAGCACAATATTGAATTAAATAATTTCGGATAGTTTAAAACATGCATTTTGACACAAATATCCCAAGGATATTTTTAAAACTGGAAGTAGGAAAAAATTCGATTTTCAACTTTGGAATTTATAATTCATAAAGTGAATAAAAATTATTTCCAACTTTCCGTTTCCGTAGTTGGTGATCTTTGAATTTCGGTTTCATCAAGAAAGAAAAAATGCAACTCAACGATGTTACTTTTTGCAAAATTAAAAAGAATAAAAAACACGCCTTCAACCGAAAAACCAGAGTAATACATTATTTTTGAACGTTTGAAAAAACTTATTTAAAAGAAAAGGAGCTCAAAACGCAGACAAGAAGTGAATATTTATAGGTTTTATTCAACTCAACTCGAGCTTTTGGGTGAGGATTTATTGTTTTTTGAACTCCACATCATTAAAAAAAAAAATAATTCTGCAACTTGTTTTCCTTTGGAAAATAGAAATTATAAATTTATTGAAATCTTTCAAAATGAAAAGGATTTTCGTTAAATTGTTTAATTTCACTTTTTTAAAGTGACGTCAACAAGAAACTTACACAAAAACAATAAGAAATATATAAATAAGCCTTTTTAAACGCTTTCACATACGTGATATTTGTACATATCCTATTATAAAACGGCGAATACTATTTTTGTTGTATACACTTTACGCAGCCCACACAAACCGAAGGGACATAAATAACATATCAAACAAAAGCATTTTGTGCATAAATGTGCAGTGGCTATTAAGTATTTAAATATTATAAACCGAAATTGTTTAAAACAATGAATTGAAATTGCCAATAAAAATGCGAGTAAGACAAAAACAATTGGAAATTTCAAATCCACAGAGACACATGAAAAATGTCAAATCCATAAACCCAAGACCAGAGCCCGAAACATTAAGGTGGATTCACATTAAGGTTTGTTCATATCACACAAATCCTCCAACACAACAGACGTTGATGAACATGTTGTTGAATGTTACGAGTCTCTAACAAGATGCATTAGAGAAGCAAATATTTACAATTTGTGATAGGTACTATCAAAAAACGTTTATTGCAAATTTTAACTTTATTATAACCCGGTGGTTAGTGTATCAGTAGTCTTTAAGATTATATACCTATAATTTGTGTAATCTATTTAGTTGATGAAATAATTAATAAATAAATAAGTTAATGTTGTTGTTCAACGATTAATTGGTTTTACTCCTTTTTTCGAGATTAGCCCCACTCACATATGTACATATTATACCTACGAGCCTTAACTCACACAAGCAGCCAAAAACGTAATACACGATAGCCTATATTTCAAAAATCGACTGCATGTCCAAATACCAATAGTTGCAATGCAACACGCTTTGATCAATCTCTTATAATCTATAAAATCATCCTCAAATCCACTTCCAGAACTCCAGGATTTCATACACAATAAACAAAAATTTTTGTATGAATAACTCCCCAAGCTTACACATAAAACTTATAACTTCGATTCTGCCAACTAGAATATCTATTTATTATTTTTTCATGCAAAAAAAAAACAATTTTCCAGCCATCACTGATGAAGAACAGGAAGAAGGAGGTAGGCATACAAAAATAAAAACAAAACAATAAAATGTCAAAAAAAAGAAAGTTCATTTCACACACTTACCCTTCAACTTTTATCCTTAAGCTTCAATCCGCCTTGAGTATTGTGATTATATTTTGAAAAACAAAGCACACACATACACTAAAATATACACAGTATTTATTCGTGTTTTCTTTTCTTTTCTTTTCTCCTCTTTTTATTTTATGGAGCAATCTGATTATCCTTTAACTTCCTGTTTCGAAGTGGAGACAAAAACTTTTTTTTCTAAGTTTCCCAACTCACATCTCATCAATTCAAACCACGATCAAAAAATGTTTAATGAATGAAGATGAAGGTTTATGGCAAAAGCCCGATGTTCAAAAGTACCTATCCAAGGAAGAATAATAACCTATGGAACATCCGAAAACAAACATACAAATAACACAAAATGATGAACAACCTTATGAATTATTGAATATGAATTATTTGGCAATCTTGAGCGTTTAACTGTTTTTCTCATTCCCTTTTTATTCCTGTTTTTTTTTTTTTTTTTTTTGTATTGTAGTTGTTTTTGTTGTTTTTGTGTTTTGCTTTTATCCTTGATGAATATTAAAATGTGAGTTATTTTTATTTATTTGCGTGAAATATTGGTGTTTCCTGCTTAGCATACACGCACGCATACTCGCTTTTATTTCTTCTATTGTGTTTCTCTTTTTCCACGCACTGGACAATAACGGGACTGTTAAATAACTTCACACAGCGTTAGAAACGGTGGGTGGTTGAAAGGCAAGTGGGTGAAAATAAAACAAGAAATACCGACAAAAATTATTGTGATTACGGTGTAGAGTCCCAGTTGTTATTGGTGTTTTGTGGCAAAAATAATATATTGAGAAGAATTAAATCGCCACACCTGTCATATGTATGCGCCCCTCGTTAACACAAAAACCAACGATGACGTGGTGTTCTCTTATTATTTTTAAGAGCAAGGGGTTTTCAAAAATGTTCATTTTGTTTCACTAAAACAAGGCAAGGTGTGATGTCATCATGTCATTCTTCTAATAGGAGAAGACGTCTTATTTCACTGTCATAAATTCCAAAAAGTTCCAAATAAAAAAGTTTGGAATTTTTAAGGACGTCAATGTTTTATTTATTTTGATGTCTTTTTATTTACACAATTAAATGTATTCACTGCTTAAAGAGAGGTTGGGTTTCTCTTCAAATTGTAAGACCCCCCGCTCTTCTCTTCGTGTTTCGTATTGCAAATGTCAAATTATTTGTGATAGACGTCAAGAGCTACTTGTTTTTTCCTCCGTTTTCTGAATCTCTTTCGCTCTCTTTCTTTCTCTGTCACTCTTGTTTTTTTTTATGTTTTATTTTTGCCCATATCAACGTTTATTGGAAAATATCCTTTTTCACTGAGTAAACGCCATCAAAAAAAAAAATGTTTTTGGATCGGGCAAAAATTTTTACTTTTGTTTATGTAATATGCCGCAAGGAATATTTTGCACTGAGTTATTTCATTAATTTATATGACTAAGTTTTAATATATAAAATATTAAATCAAGGACACTACATTGATATATGTATAGGTTATAATTATGTGTAATTATATTTATTATAGATACAGAGATGCTTTTAATTAATTTATTCTTAAGTACTAATGATATGTATTTGATATGTTTAAGTTGTAGTTTTTTTTTAATTACATTATTTTTAGGCTCCTGACTCTACACCGTAAAAGGCGACGAAATCAAAGAATTAATTCGCACTGATTTTTGGATCACATTTGTGAAGAATTTTGTTTTTTTATAATTTTTTCCACTTGATACCGCAAAGTATCCTGCTTCTTTTTTTTTAATTGATATGTTACTGATTTTATTTGAAAAGGATTCCTAGAAAGATATCCATTTAATAAATAACTACTGTGAATTTATTTAATTTATTTTTTTATTTAAAAATAACTTTTTTTACAAGGCGGATCTGACGAAATGTTGAAAAGTCGAAGTGTTATCGTTTACTCGGCTATGCTACAGCTTGAGAGAGATGAAAAACCGTTCATGAATATTTTAAGATACAATTTTCTAGATGAGAAGGGGGCTGTGTGTAGTGATGTATAGAGAGGGAAATGAGTTAGAGCATCATTGAGTGTAGAATCATCCTGCATGAGACAGGCACACACAACCCACATCCACCTCTTTATTTACCAACCCAGCCAGCAAGCATTGAGATTGAGAACCCAGAGTAAGGGAGAAAGAGATAAAACCAATATTACATGAATAATACTTTTGTAGAGAAACAAGGATGTGGTTATAGTGCGCAGAGCTTTTTGTTATCACAGGAAATGGAGTTGATGTTTTTTAAAGCGGTCTTATGGTGCTTGAAATGGGTGGCTATGGATGCGTCTGTTGCTGAGGGTGAGTATTTTTGTGTTTGGAAAAATTAAAATAATGATGGAAGGGGATATAACTAATCATGCGCAGGAAAGTGTGAAAATAAGAATGACATTGACAGTCAACACTTATTCTAGTACTTTCTTTATTTCTTAGACCAGTAAGTTTTCACAATTTACAACAAAATACAGAGTAGTTTTTTGTTGTTTGATAATTTGATTTAAGGAAACAGAACAAAGTCCGTTTATAAAGTTTTCCATTGTGTTCCGATTAAAAAAAGGAGGAGGTTATCAATTCGACTCTATTTTTACTTGCGATATGGGTACCATATATCAAGTTATGCATTCGTACAAAAAAAAAGTTGAGATAACATTTTTCCATGACATTACGATGGTAGAGAATGCTAAAAAAGAGGGTCCCGGAAGTCCGTCTGCCTGTCTGTCTGTCTGTCTGTCAGTCTGTCAGTCTGTCAGTCTGTCTGTCTGTCTGTCTGTATAAGGAGCTACAGCCTAAACGGATTTACCGATTGACTTCAAACTTGGTATGTAGCATTTTTTGGAGACTCTCCAGAGGGGTTTTTGGAATTAATTTTTTTGGACCAAAAATAACGGTACTTGTCATATACCGATTTTAGTAAAGATGAAATCGCTCAAAAACAACTCCAACGATTTTGTTTAAAAAAATCAAGTATAAATTTTAAGACAAGGTCTATTTTCTAATGAAATTTTTTTTTTAACATCATTATTAACGGTACCTGCCATAGAACCGTTTTTTTTAAATCTGATTTGCTCCGAAACTGCTTATTCGATTTCAACGAAACTTTTTGTGAAGAAGAAATTTTGTTTTTGAAAAATCAAATTTTCGAAAACGGGAGATTGAATTTTTTTGAAATTTCGTTTTTAGATGTTGATTAGTAGTTTCTACAAAATGGCATACCAATTTTATTTTAAAACTTTTTTTCCAAAAAATTATTTATAAAAAATTAGTTTTTTAAAAAACGGCTCTAACGATTTTGAAAATTTTTTTTCTAAAAATGCATCTTAATATATCAATCTGCATACTTGTTTTGGAGGGCAATTTGATTTCAGATTTTGTTTTAATTTTAAAAAAAAATGAATTTTATGTTTGTTTTTTATAATTCGTACCTACATTTAACAAATTTCTGTGTAAGAAGACCCAGTTGTACATTTTATAGATAATAAATAAATAATAGATAAATAACTGTTTATTTTTTCTAAAGCTGCATTTAAAAATTTTTAATTAAAAAGGCTTAGCATAAATAGTAACTTTATCTACAAGAGCAAGTACGTGCGATCCAGTCGTGCATTTTATTTTTTTTTTTACTTGCGATGTAGGTAGGTAGGTATAATACAGTGCAAGTTTAGAAATAAGAGTTTCTTAATAATTTTAAATTTTTTTTTAAATTTTTGCCTAAGATGTTGATTAATATTTGTTTGAAAATGGCATAGGCTTTATTTTTAATATTTATTATTTATCATTTTTTTTTTAAACAGCTCCAACGATTTTTTTTTTCTTCTACAAATTTATCTTTCTTACACTCAGAAAAAATAGTTGTAATGTAAAAAAATTTATACTCTGGGCCAACGAAGTATACTTAAAATTCTTTACTCATTAACGTCAAGTGTTAAAATTTTAGAATGCTGTCAAAATGACTTGTTTCCACAAGAAAATAAGAAAATGTACTAGAATAAAAAAACAAAAAACAGGAAACAAATTCATTCGTATTATTATTAGTGAGGCTGCTTAGCATTGAAAAAAGAGTCAATTGTGCGCTTTGAGAAGAAAGCATGAAATTTTCATGGTTGGTAGTAGGTACTCCATATAAAAGTGATTTTGAGATATTGAGGCACTTTGGATCTGGGAGAGAAGATACAAAAGTTTTTCTGTATTGCACATGTTATTTTTAATTTTTTTGTACTTAGAAGAAATGAAACGTCCGTAGTCATATGATAAATGATTTTGGGGTGTTTTTTAACGCCCAATCGATTAAAATCAAAACCAATGGTATCCGATCATGCACAAAGTTATTGGCCTTTATGTGAATAGTCTATTACTTTATGTACAATAGTCAGAATACTAGGAATTACTCTTTGAAAATAAGTGGTAGACGAAGGAAATTTGGTATGAACGTTTCATGCATCATGCAAAAAAAATAATAAAATAAGTCCCTAAAAAAGTTGTTGGCTAAAGGGTATTTTTTTTTCTAAGGCGAAAGAACAAGAGCATCATGTCAAAAATTATGCATTTTTAAAAATTTGGTGAACACGTTATAAATGCCATAAGAGTTAAGAATAAAAAGCATTTATTATAACATTTACCATTAAAGAACCGAGTTTTCTTTTAGATTTAGTCGACGATGAAATTAAGATTATAGAACAGCGACCGCACCTTCGCGTGGCTAGGAGTAGACTGACTCAACATCCTTCCCCTTCCTGCCACTCGATCGCTGGCCCTTTTCTTCTATTTCTTCTTCTTACTTCTTCGATGATGGCTGAGGGAAAGGATTATTTTCTTCCCTCTTCATTGTCGCTCAATACCATGGATAAATTTTTTCCCAAGGAGCGAAAAATAGGAGTACGACCAACGAGGAAAATTGCATGCTTTCTTCACTAAGTGCACAATTATTTTGCTAAGCCGCCTTCTCTTTATTATTATTTTTTTTTATCTCTCCTGATATGAAACACAAAAAAATGTCTTTAGCTTTTATTATTCATACTTTTATAATAATGTCTGTATTATAATCTATTTTTATTTTTCACATATTATGTAAAGCTAAGTCTTATTGCGTGTTTACGGCTGGTTGGACTTAGACAAGCAAAAAATCGTATGGGAGGAGGGGGTCCATTTTCCCCCGTTTAGGCGGGAGGGGCAATTTAAGAAAAAAATCACTTAAAACGGAAAAAATATTGTTTAAAAATAACGGTTATACCTACAGAGTAGTGCTATAGCATTTTGAAAAGCCAAAAACCTATACATTAATTTAAATTTTAAAGTAAGTTGTTCAAATGAATAGTTTTTGAAATATTGATTTTCAAAGTCAAAATTTTGAGAAAAAAACTTTTTTATTTAAATCATTTTTTTTCAAAATTTTACGTTATTAAGAAGTATTTTTCTGGCATATTTTCAATGCTCTTGTTTATTTTTGATCAAACACAAAAAACCGGATGTCAGAATAACCTGCAGTTTTTGAGAAAACCAAAAATGACCAAAACTACTTTTTTCTGAGAAAAACCTTTTCTTTTAGTTTTTACGTTATTGGATAAATAGATGAACTTACGAAAGAAAGGATTAACTTCCTGAGTTCAGTTATAAATGGAGAATCCTATCTGCAGTTACTACGACACCTTCTGCCCGATTTGATTGACAACGTTCCATTGGCCATAGCAGACAATTTAATATACCAGCAAGATGGAGCTCCAGCACACTACAGCCGCATTGTAAGGAACTGGCTTGATGACCATTTTAGTGATCGTTGGATTGGAAGAAGAGGTCCCACAGAATGGCCACCTAGATCACCAGATTTAACTCCGTTAGATTTTTATGCTTGGGGATTCATGAAGGGCTATGTTTACGAAAAGGAAATAGAATCTTTGGCTGAACTGAAACAACGGATTGAAACGGCTGCAGTCAAATTACAAGAAAATTTATCAGGTATAAATTTATGTGCAGCAATAAGAAGGCGCTATAGTCTTTGCCTTCTTCAAAATGGGGATCATATGGAAATTTTTTTATAATAAGCTTTAGATAAGAATATTATAATAAATAGTAACTTAGTATTTTTATCTGAATATGCAAGTATTTCAATTTGGATTGATTTCAGGATTAAGGCGTTCTTATTTCGCAATTGCATTTTTCTTCCACTGGCTAGGTAGCGCGTGGTGTTGCATGATTAAAAAAACAATCACAAGCTAATTATAACCCTTAGTTCTGCAGGTGTTCTCAATAAAAAAAAGAAAGAGAAAATTCATCCTTTATTTCGTAAATTCACTTAAGAATCCAATAACGAAAAAAAAACTTAAAAAAAAAATATTGAAATTGAAAAGTTTCTGTAATTTTTGATTTTCTCAACTACAGGTTATTTTGACATCCGGTTTTTTGTGTTTGATCAAAAATAAATAAGAGCATTGAAAACAAGCCAGAAAAATACTACTTAATAACGTAAAATTTTGAAAAAAATGGTTTAAATAAAAAAATTTATGTTTTTTTCTCAAAATTTTGACTTTGAAAATTAATATTTCAAAAACTATTCATTTGAACAACTTACTTTAAAATTTAAATAAATGTATAGGTTTTTGGCTTTTCAAAATGCTATAGCACGACTCTGTAGGTATAACCGTTATTTTTAAATAATATTTTTTTCCGTTTTCAGTGATTTTTTTCTTAAATTGCCCCTCCCGCCTAAACGGGGGAAAATGGACCCCCCCCCTCCCATAAGATTTTTTGCTTGTCTAAGTCCAACCTACACACCCTATCTTTTTGTCACACCTTATGCAAATCACCCTGTATATCCTTTTATTTCGAAATTTCTACATTATGTTAAACTACTTGTTTGTTAAACTTTAAATAATTGTTCATTTATATTTTTGTGATTCCATTATTATTTTCTCTGAAAATAAAATATCTTTTGTTTTTTGAACATTCAAATAAAAACAAACGTTTCTTATTGTTTACAATATTTGAACGACTACGTCGAAGGAACTTTATAACCAGCACCTCAGGGTCTCAATGCACCCGAACATTTTGGTCCAAACGAACCGGATAAGCAGAGAAACTACGTTTCTTTTTATCATGCGATAATTATCTGGACGAACCATTATCTTTCAAGGCTTTTCAAGAATTTGCAAAACATCTTTTTATTCAAGACTTTTCAAGAACCAAACGTGATGCGTAACACAATTCCAAATTGCGTAGCATTTCATCATTCAAGTTTTGTTCAAGAATTCTTTATCTGTTAAACATCTCAACGAGATAAACAAAAAGAATTCAATTCGTGGATGATCTACCATTATATTCAAGAAGAGATTGCAATACTGAAACATTCCATCATTTTCTTCAATTTTCTTCTACAAAAGAAGATTTTTCCCATAAATACTTCAAGTACAAACGTAAACGAAGCTACTATCTATAAATTAACTCAATATTCTAGAAGCCAGCAGGATAGAGAAATCTAAGAAGCTTAAGTACCAAAATTGAAGCCTATTTATCAAGAGGAGCTATCATTATTTAAATATTGTGTAATAACACGTGCGTACATATTATCATTCCTAAATAAGTGCAATCGAGTAATTTTTAAATAAATAAATTTTAATGTTAAAAAAAAAATAAAATACTAATTCCAAAATTTTCCAAGAAGATAAAAACAGTTTGCTTTTGATATTGAATATTAATAGGTTTTTTTGATTTTTGCATCTTAAATATTTAAAATACCGTTATCAAGTACCTTGCTGTTGTTATCTATTTTCAAAATTTTACTTCTTTAAATACATATCATTCCTCAATCCAATCATTTTTCTTGGCATTTTTTAGTAATTTCTTAAATTTAAATTCATTTTCTAAAATAATATAAGATTATGTGATAAAAAATGACATCTCTGAGCGATTTCATTATTTCAACCGAAGAACTCATCGTATTTCAAACAATCTATCAAGAAATAGTTCTAAGTGAACAAACCGAAAGTTCATTAGAGGCCTACAAGTTTGAACTTAACAATCTTTGGGCGAATGTAAAGAGACGTTATGTCTTCAGCCTAATTCATTAAACAATGATGCAGGTGATGGTGACAATGATTCAAGTTTAGAGTCTATAAAAAGCAAATATCGTTTTTCTTCAGCAACGTATGTATGTACATTAGCTGTTTGGCGGATATAATTGACAGTCATAAAATACTTAAGATTATCAATTCTGATAACAATTTCAATTCTTCGCCTTCTACCTTCGCTTTACATAATGCTTCATGCATCAAGGTTCCAGCATGTGATACAGAAGTATTTTCTGGTAATTATTTGACATGACCATCCTTTAGGGACATGCTTACGGCCGTCTACATTAATCACCCGAAACTATGTTCCGTTCAAAAGCTCTTTCACCTCAAAGCAAAAATAAGTGGAGAAGCTTTAAATATCGTTGCAAAGTTTCCACTAACTTTCGAAAACTTTGAAATAGCTTGGGCTGCTCTTACAGATAAATACGAAAACAAACGTATATTGGTAAACAACCAACTAAAAACTTTTTTCAGTTTACCAACTATAACCTGTGAATCGAGCAAGCAAATAAAGGACATCCAGAGAAAGATTAATGACGCTATGTCAAACCTTAATCATAAGGTGTCTACAGATTCTTGGGACCCTATTTTAGTTTATTTGTCTTCGAGTCGGTTGCCAGAAGTAACGCTTTCTTTGTGGGAACAGTCTGTTCAACATCAATGTGATATTCCTACATGGAACGATATGGATTTGTTCTTAACAAACCGATATCGTGTCCTGGAAACCGTTTCTGACATCAAATACTCTGGAAAACGTCCTACTACTAGCGATTCTCAACCAGCCAAGTCCTCACAGCCGAAACCACATCAACGTAAAGCTTTCCATGTTCAAACCAATAACAACTTCCAATGTAAACTTTGTCAGAAATCCCATCATAAGGTTACTAAAATGTCGGTTGAAGAGAGATTTTCAAAAGTGCGGTCATTAAAATTGTGTGAAAATTGTTTGTCTGTGACTCATTTGGTTATTGACTGTCGGAGTATATACTCCTGTACCAAGTGTTCACAAAGACATCATACCCTATTACATTCTAACAAATCATCGAATTTTAATGCCTGCCATGACCCACTTTCTGTGAAAGAATTTCAACTAACTTCTTGCTTTCAACCAAATATAAACCAACCTGTACAGTCCACTGCTAAATCAACTCAAATTCAAACAAATTCGTGGTAACACTGGTTCTATTTGTGCTTGTTGTGTAGTCATATCGCTCATTTTTAATATATTTTATTTATGTGTTTTTTGATAGTTAAAAATAATGTTTTTTGTTTATCTTTCATCATTTTAGTAACTTATTCGGTTTACATTTTTTTGTTTGCATTTAAATCTTATTTTAATTTGTATCTTAGTGAAAAAAGTGCTTGGTGAGGTTTAGTTTAGTTTAGCCTATGTTAATTTTTTTTTTATTATTTCTTGACTTTTGAGTGACTTTGTGTTTTTTCCCTTATCTGTGTGTGTAACATTTAAGTTTAACGGATTTTTTTTTCTTCGGCCGAAGCTTTTTGTGCTTTGACATACATTCATTCCTTTGTTTTTATTTCAAATTAAGCTTAAAATTCATTTTGCTCATGTCAGGATCCCTTTTTTCATGACTTGTTAAATTTTGGCTTATCGTAAAATAGTAAGCTTGGTGGCGGAATTGGAACGCACGCTGCACTCTAATCATGGTGGCTTAGGTTCGATTCCCAACCCTAACCGAAACTTTTTTTTTTTTTTTTTTTTTTTATATATATTTCTATATTAATTTATTTATTCTACTTACTTTTTTTTCTTTTTTCCCTTTCTTTTCTCTTTTTTACGCTAAAATGGTTTGCTCGGCAAAACAGTGCCTTGATGGCTCAAATTGTGCATCGTTGTATGCCTGTTACGGCCCTTGTGGAAACCTTTTTCACTCTAAATGCATTGGATCAACTCCTGCATTTATTGATAAGATAATCAATTCTACATTTGCTTATTGGTATTGCACCGATTGTCGAAAGGTATCCGCCTCACAACTTGCGTTCAAAATGTCGTCTTTTAAACAAGATATCTCAAAACTGTCTAAAGCCTTTGAGGAATTATTAAATAGCTTTAACTCAGCAGTTTCAAATATGAGCTCCTAAAATTTAACCAATGATTTAGTAGATTCTTCTACCTCCACCGAAGATTTGGTACAGGGTCAAATTTGTATTTTGAACTTGCCTTCTGGCAAAAATGGTCCATCCTGTTCGTCAGCTAAAAATAAAAACGGTCCAATTGGTAGAAAAGCTAACAAAAGAGGACGAGACAATACTTTAACAACACAGAATATCGATCCACCCTCTAAACGCACGGATCTCAAAAGCGGTACAAGCCCCCTTACTGCTTCCAAACCTGAATCTCTGTTACAGGCAGTGCAACAGATTTCAGAGTCGGTTTCAGGAACAGTTTCCGATAATGATACAGTGAACACCGACACTCGGCCTATCAGAGCTGTCTCTAAGCCTAAAACTATTTTTGTTTCGCGCCTGGAACCAGATATTCTCCCTGACGATATTCTGTCCCATCTAGTAAATAATAATTGTATTCCCAGCCATAATTCCATCAAATGCACAAAAATTAGTAAAACAAATAGTTTCGTTTCATCAATTAAACTAGTTACTCAGGCTTTATATTTTGATTTAATTTGTGATGTAAATAAATGGCCCCGTGAAGTTCTTATAAAGGAATTCGCTACAAATAAAAAATCCAGAGGTGTGAAAAATGTACTCAAGAACTTTTCTCCAAAAAACTGAGCAGACTCACCCTCTTCTATCAAAATGTAAGAGGGCTACGCAGCAAAACTGCCGATATTTATTCTAACTCCCAATCATTTTCGCAAGACATCTTTGTTTTGACAGAAACTTGGCTTAATTCAAGTTTCTTGGACACGGAACTTTTTAGTCAAGAATTCTTAGTTTACAGAAAAGATCGTCATGACAGTAGTGTAAGTGAAGTCGAAGGCGGTGTTTTGATTGCAGTGAGAAATAATTTGAATTCCTCGTTTATTTCATTTCCTTTTAATCTAACAATTGAATTAATATGTATAAAAGTTACTTTACAGACTTAAATCGTGTAATTAAAATCTTTTTTTAGTGTCTGGTGTGAGAAAAACGGTCTTTCTCTAAACCCCGTCAAATGTCACACTATAACATTCTCTAAAAAAATAAAACAAGTTATGAATGCTTTTGATTATTCAATCGCAAAACATAAACTCTGCCGTGTCCTTTGTTTCAAGGACTTGGGTGTTCATTTTAACTCCAAATTAGAATTTACTGAGCATATAAATTACACTGTACATAAAGCCAACTCTATGCTCGGATTTATTAAACGCTGGGCAAAGGAATTCAACGATCCGTATGTTACTCTGTCCTTGTACAACTGCTACGTGCGACCGCATCTTGAATATGCTTCACAAGTATGGACTCCCTTTTACGACGTCCATAAAAATCGTATCGAATCTGTGCAACATAACTTTATACGTTTCGCTCTAAAGGGCCTCCCTTGGACTGATCCATATAACCTGCCACCGTATGAACATCGGATTCAGCTTCTACAGATTCAATCATTATATCAAAGGCGTATTAATAATGATTTACTATTTCTTCATCAACTTCTCAATGGGCTAATTGATGCATGTGATTTACTAGCTTGTATTGGAATTAATTACCGCGGAGGATCTATCCACTTGCGTAAGTTAGAACTCTTACACGTTAATTTTCATCGAACCAACTATGGCATACACGAGCCTTTAAATCGCATGTGCCGGCTTTCTAATTTAAATGCTTCATCTATTGATTTTGACATGAGCAAAGTGGGACTAAAGTCATTTTTTCGAACCAGTGTTCCACATTCGTGATTATCTATTAATGTTTTTATTTATTATGTATTGTTTAATTATGTATATTGTATTAATTTGTATATTTGTATTAATTTTATTATTTATTTATTTGTCTAGTGCCTGTGTTAGTTATACATTTGCATACTAACCACTAACACATGCACTTATGATGAGCCTCTGATTGTGTGTTGCAGCTTGCTCTAAGCTTACCACAACAAAGAATCTGAAGTGTTAAAAAAAAAAAAACTTATGTATCACGGCATAATGATAAAATATTGTTGGCTACTGCTCTTGTTGATATAAATCATCTAGGAGAACAATTTACTCTAAGAGCATTGATTGACCCTGGATCTGAAGTAACTTTCATATCTGAACAAGCACAGAAAAGGTTGAATCTTCCAATCAAACCAATTCAAGCTTCAATTTCTGTGATGAGTGAACTTTGTTCATTTAACGACGTTTTACATACAGGTCCCAAACTGCAATCAGATTTAATGACGCTTATTCTTCTATGGCGATTTTTTCAATATGTTTTCAATGCTGACATTGAATAAATGTACCGACAAATTAAAGTTCATCCTGAACATACTTCATTTCAAAAGATTTTATTTAGAAAATCCTTTGAAAGTGAAATTATATATTATTATAGCTATATTATATATTATTATAGCTCGGTGGGATGGTTATCTCCGGTAATCATTCAGCAAATCTGGAAGGATGGGACGTCTTGGTAACGTAGTCTTTTGCCCCTAACGTGTCATCGCTGGAAGGAATTCTTTGATCAATTTCAAGAAATTGAATCTATCAAAATCCCTCTGTGGATTCAGTACACTCCTAATTTTAAATCAATTCATATTCATGGATTCTGTGATGCATCTGAGAGTGCCTGCCACTATATATTTGCGAGTCCGGAATAAAAATAACGATTGGTCAACTCATCTATTATGCGCTAAAAGTAAAGTTGCACTAGTAAAACTAATTTCACTTCCACGATTAGAATTGTGTGGTGCTTTACTTCTTGCAAAGCTTGTCAAAAGAGTTCTTCCAGAACTTAATTGCGAAAACTATGATTTGTTTCTTTGGACAGTCAGTTCTATTGTTCTATGTTGGCTGGAGAAACATTCTTGTTCATAGGCTACATTTGTCTTAAATAGGGTATCTCTTATACAAGAGAATACATACAACGATAAAATGGATGCACGTTCGGTCCGCTGACAATCCAGCCGAGCTTGCTACTCGAGGTTTAACTCCAAAACAACTCAAAGAAAGTAGTCTCTGGTGGGGAGGCCCATGATGGCTAAGGCAGTCTGAACAATTCTGGCCCAAATCAATACTTAGATTTCCAAAAGAAACTGATTTGGAAAGAAGACCAGTTAAGGCAAATCACACAAATTTGAATATCTACAACATCGAAAATATAATAGAAAAATATTCATCTTTGCCAAATGCACTACATGTCGTGGCTTATATACTTCGCTTTTTTCATCGGACGCATCCAGATCATAGAAAAGAATTCAATAACAAGTCTATTTATCTTACTCGTGAATATATTCTTCGTTTCAAAAATCTCATCATACGATTATCACATTCCATGTATTATCCAACCGAATATTCTTCACTCTTAAAAGACTTTTTGCCTTTTACTCCTTTTCTTCGTGGTGGGCCACTTTAAGCTCCTACTGAACCTGACTTGACTGACTCTTGTTCAAATTCCATAAACAGATGGAAACAATTAAAGACACTTCATCAGAAGTTTTGTGTTAGATGGAAAAATAAATATCTAATGGACCTCCAAAAGCGATATAATTGGAAATATCCACAGCAAAATGTCAAGGAAGATGATTTGGTGGTAGTGAGAAATGAAAATCTACGCTTAGGCCGGGTTATAAAGGTATATCCCGGTACTGATAAAAGAATACGTGTTGCAGATATTCGAACACAGCATGGTATTATAACGCGCCCAATTGTTAAACTTGTGTACTAACCGTTAAATGAAAACTCGTTAATTTTTCAAGGTTTAAAAGCAATCATTTTCTTTTTTTTTTTTCAATTTTTTTGTTTTAATTCATTTCAATGTAACTTTAAACAATTTACTTTTTCTTGCACTTTTTTATGTTTAATAATATGTTCGCTTGATTATTTAACCATCATCTACATATTATATTTTATCTGTATTCTTTTCTTCAACTATAATTTTAAATTCCATCTATGTAATTTCATACTTTAATAATTCATGTTTCTTTTCTTTAATTGCAACAAGATTGTTGCAAGGCGGCCGGAATGTTTATAAAATATCTTTTGTTTTTTGAAAATTCAAATAGAAACAAACGTTTCTTATTGCTTACAATATTTTAACGACTACGTCGAAGGAACTTTTAAACCAGCACCTCAGGGTCTCAATGCACCCGAACATTGCGATTAAAATTGTATCTGCTAAATTACCTCGGAAAATTAGAACCCCCTCAGTTCTAACAATGGCATCCATTAGAATATATCAAAAGTCTTAAATTTAAAGTCAGTTGTTTTTCATTTAAAATGTAATATTTTAACTATAGACCTACAACATTCTGACAATCACCCATGTTCTAAATTAAATTCTTTACCGAAATTTATTTTCGCAGTAATTTAAAAATGATTTCAAAATTTCGAAAAACAAAACCGAAACGAAATGAAAACTTTAGTTAATTATGCCCATTCGATAGATTTTTAGGGCACCACAACTACCTAAATTGTTTTGAGGTGCAAACTAAGTTTACCATTTAATTTGGTTGAGAAAGATGCATTTATAGAAAAAAAAATTTGAAAATAGATAGAGCCGTTTTTAAAAAAAAATTATTTTTTATGTATACAAATTCTCGAACCTTGTTAAAAAATAATGTTGGTACGCCATTTTCAAGAAAACATTAATGCTCATCTAAAACCAAAATTAAAAAAAAAATACAGTGAACCGTTTTCGAAAAATTTATTTTTCAAAAAAAAAATTTGAAAATTTTTTAAGAAATCCAATTATATTTTTTGAAAATTTGGGTAGGTATCAAATAATTTTAAGGTTGATAAGGATATTCATAAAATTTGCTTTAAGAGAAAGTCAAAAAAGAAAAAAAGGTTCTATGGGAGGTACCGTTAGTAGAATTGTTAAAACATTTATTTCAATCCAAAAGTATAACCCTGTTACGGTAAAATTTACCGCAACAATGACTGGTCTTTCTGTCCCTTTCTCCCCGTTTGTTTTACAGGTGTTTCCTTCGATTTACTGAGAGAGACAAGGGCAGCCATGGGTCATCAGCCATTGGTAATCTCTTTCAGTAAATTTGTAGAAACAATAAACTTGATCTTAGCACCTAAATTGGATTGGTGTGCGAATCGACGAAGTGCACTCTGCTATTATACCGAGGGAGTGTGAAGTAGTAAAATCGGCCGACAGGTGGTCGAGCCTTAATTATGTAAATATGCCGACAGATGGTCGTGCCTTAACTTCAAAAATCGGCCCAGAGGGGGTCAAACCAAACACATAATTAAAACCGCCAAAAGATGGCCAACAAAAACTGGTTGATGCAGAAGACTAACCAAAAGATGGTCGACATAAAAGTATATTAGTATACGAGCAAAAGCACGGGTTACATTTGGTTCCCGATTGCTGAAGACACTCAAATTTGAGTATGGCCGAGGGCCCAACATACCTATATATATTTTTGTAAAAGATGGAACGCTAAGGTTATTTTTCTATTCCCCCAAATCTAACAAAAGTCCACTGGTATTAATTTTAGAATCGCGGTGAAAAACAAGTGATTGCCAACTTTCCTACAAAAGAAGAAAAAATGAATGGGGATCTTTGCCAAGTTTTTCTCATTAGTAATCCTGGTGGGGGCAAATGCATTTTGTTAGCCGAAATTAGATTGTTTTAACTTTAATTCTTTTCTTTCTTTTTATCTTGAAAAAAAAAAAAATGGGGATGAATGGCTGAATGCGTTCATGGAATTCCCGCCACTGGAAACGATTCAGCTGCCGGCGAATTCCATGATGATAACGCAAAACCATGGGAGAACGAGAGTGCGAGTAGGTAGGACCATTTGATTCCGACATGGGCGCTCTGCAGCCAATGAGCTGAGAGTTGATGAATGACGTGATCGGAATCGGCTGTTCCGGATTGGCCGAAAGCACTGGGGGTATGAGAGCGAAAAAGGATCGTCCAGGAAGAAAAATTTCTGGCGTTGGCTTTTAAACTGGCAAGCTCAGAAGAAAGATTAAAAATTGGAAAATTGTAAAAAAAAAGATAATAGTTAGAAAAATTTTAAAGTGGAAAAAGAATTTAATTTCGGCAGTATAGTTTCGTTAAATAGTGTTCGAAAATAAAAATTTTTAGTGGTTGTTAAAATTAATATTTTTGAAAAAGAAAAATTAGGAGGAAAATTGGCAGAGTGGTCAAGGGTGAAATTGGGGTTGGAAATTGGAAAACAATAGGATCGTTGGCAATCCAGAAAGAAAAAGATAAGTAGTTTTTTTTATATTTTTCATTGGTTTTATATGTCGTTTTATCTTGGTGAATTTTGAATAACCTTTTGCTTAAAAATCCGTTGGCTTTTGTTCCGGTTTATTTTCCCGAAATTGCGGGACACGCGACCCAGTTAGTTTAATTTTTTTTAACAGTTCGAAAAACTGAACTTAGCGTTCCATTTTAATAATCTAAAACTCTTTGTTTAATTGGTCGAAAAGATTTTGGGTTTTTGCCCTACTTTATTGCAAGGTTTCCCAAACAAATAAAAGCTTTCAAATCTCCACTAGAGAAAGTAAATTCGTTCTTTTTATTTTTAATTTTCCATCGTCGTTTTTCGCTCCAAAAGGTTTGTAATTTCCTTTCCAAAAAAAATTGCTGCGCCCTTTTCATTTTTAAATTTCAGCTTGCGACGCCCCTGGTGAAAGTAAGTTGGAATTCAGAATTTTTATTATTACCTTTTATTTTATTTTAATTCGCTCATTAAATTATAATCATCAAATCATAATATTCGCTGAACCCATCCCTTGCTGATTTAGCCGTGGTGGCAGCATATAAATTTGCTGTGTGTGTTACACTTTTTTTTGTTGCTTTGAATTCGCTGAACAAATTCAGCTCATAGTCATCATACCGTCGTCGTCGTCATCGTCATCGCCATCAAAGTTGTCAGTCGCGATTTTAAAATTTACTTTAATAAAAATAATAATTGTAGTCGGAAAAAGTGTAACAACCCTACTAACAAAAGTTGAGACAAAAATTTTAATCAAAATCGTTCGAGCCGTTTTTGAAAAAAAGTTAACTTTTCCTTAATGGTTAAGGCAGGTACCGTTATTTTTGTTCTTTAAAAAAAATCAATTTTCCCTCTACACCATTAACTACCAAATTTGAAGAAAATTAGTTCAGCGGCATAGGCTGTAGTTCGAGGCATACACAGGCAAACAGACAGACAGATAGACGGACCGACAGAACTGCGAGACCCACTTTTTCACATTCTCTATCATAGTAACGACATGATTGATTGTTATCTCGAGTTCGATTTACACTATCGCTATTAAAAACTGATAGTGTCGTTGCGCGCAAGGTTCGGCTTTGACTGGAATGTTTTTCAAATCTTAGGTATTTGTTTTCTTTCTGAAGTGTCAGTTTACCTGTTGCAAATCACTTAAATTATTTCGACATTTTGCGATATTTTGTGAAAATTTATTTAATGCATGCAAAAAAAAATACTCCGAATACTAGGGACTTAAGCGGGATATTTATCAGTGGGCAAACTCATTCAAAAACAAATTCAAATTAACGTAACTTTTAAATATTGATTTTATGATACTGGCCACTCTGTGTGAATGACATAATTAAGTAAAGGGTAAATATCTTTAAGTCATTAAATAATACATTTCAAAAGAAAAACAACATAAAATTTATTACTAAAATGACTTAAGCAACTTCTTAAATTGTTTTGACCTCAAAACTAAGTACATATGCCATTTGTGTTTGTTAAAAAAGATCAATTTTTAGAAAAAAAAAATTGAAACCGTTAGGGCCGTTTTTAAAAAAAACATTTTTTTTATATAATTCTCAAGATTTGTTTAAAATTTTTTTTTAATTTTCAAAATTTTGATATGAAAGAACTGGAAAATTGTTGAGAACCTCTTGTGCAAAAATTGTCATCGAAATCCGTGGAGTCCCTTACGAAAAAATCAGAAAGGGCTCTATGGGAGGTACAGTTTTTAACCGATGAAAAAATATTTTTTTTTTTATTTCAAAAGTACGACCTTGCTTGTGTATTACACATACAAATTTTAATCAAAATCGTTAGAGCCGTTTTTGAGAAAATCAAGTTTTTCCATATTGGTTGTATGGAAGGTACTGTTAATTTTGGTTCTAAAAAAAAAAATTCCATTTCCCCTCTAGGGAATCCCCAAAAACCCTTAACTACCAAGTTTGGAGATAATCGCTTAAGTACTTTAGGCTCTAGCTCAAGATAGATACAGACAGACTGACTGATCAAAATCGATCCATCCAGTCATAGGGTGAGGTAACAAACGTACATTTTTTTTTTTAAATACAGCCGAATTGATAGCCTCCTCCTTTTCTGAATTCCGTTGAAAACAAGAATGGATTCAAGCTGACTTTCTTTTAAACGCTTTGGTCGTCAAACTCTTACAGTCGAACAAATATTCAGTTTATGTCTTCACTATATTTAATAGTGCCACCTGGGCTCTCAAGAGAACAACAATAGTTTTATGGGAAACAACAAAAATCATATTCGTGCACCATTCTTTTGAAACGGTAAGGTAAGAAACCTATTTGGGGCTCGAAAAAATATTTAGAATAATCTTTGCATATATGTAGAAACTTTTTAATCTATATATTTACAAAGTAATATGAAGGTGAGTGATTGTGTTCATTGTATATACATATGAACAATGTTGTGTTTTTCGTAGCACAGGCAGTTTTCCGTGATAAAACATTCGCTATGATTTGATTTGTGGTCGTTCTGACATTCTTTTAAATACTTTGGGCATCAAGTGTTAAACTAATCTTCGGTTTGTGTCTTCGATAAATTTTAGTGTGCCATCTAGGATCTCAAAGAAACCATTATTTTGAAACGGTTCACAGCTTTCACGAAAGCGTGAGGAAACATTACTGGGTTCGAAAAAATATTTAGAATAATCACCAACAGGGATGGAAACCCAGAAAGGAATTTACTATGCAATCTGTCTGATTAAACAAAAAATATTTCAAACTTTGAAGCAGATAATGAAATTTTTTAGTATAAATAGAGAGAAAAAATATAAATAATTTTTAGTGTTATGCTGTGCTTATACGAAAAGGACCATATTGCCCTGTTTTTGTTACTTGACATTAATGACAAAATCTACTCTACGAGTGACATTAATGTCATTATTTTTTTCATTTACTTGAAATTACTTTAAAAATCGTCACTATTTTGTTATTATGGTAGGTATGACATTTGTATCGAAATTGTACAATACAAACCTACGTTTAAGCATAACATTGGCATCACCAAGTATTTGACATTTATGTTCTGTTGATCAGAATGATCGTTACTTTTTTTCAAGTAAAACGTTTACTCTTCTTTTTTCCTTTCACAGAATCAGTTGTGTTTTATAATAAATAATGTCCGCTTAAGTGTTTCAGAATAATTTCATCAGATTATGGGTCCTGATGCGACTTAATTAAAAGTTTAAAGATAGAAGTGTACAGTTATTTCCCAAGAGAATCTGGTGATTAGTTTTATTTTTTGAAATTACTTTGATACTTAATACAACTGCCCGATGGCAAAATTTTTGGGCATTGAAATACTATTCGGAAGATCGGAAGAGAAAACTATGATACTTGGAAATTTGCAGTTAAGACGTTTTTAGAGCATGAGGGATTGTGACTACCTATGATGAAACAAAAGAAGGCACATTTCTTACACTTTTTTCAATAGATTTTATTATTTATTTTTAAAAACATAAGAAGCTGTAACTTTAACCAAAAAGCTAGTACGTGCGACCCAGTAGTGCATTTTATTTGTTCATGCGTTGACATGCGTTGACATGCGTTAACATGCGTTGATATTCATTGATATGCGTTGACATGCGTTGGCATGCGTGATATGATAAGTGATATGCGTTGATATGCGTTGAATGCGTTGACATGCGTTGACATGCGTTGACGTGCGTTGACATGCGTTGACATGCGTTGATATGCGTTGACATGCATTGACATGCGTTGATATGCGTCGACATGCGTTGATATGCGTTGACATGCGTTGACATGCGTTGACATGCGTTGATATGCGTTGACATGCGTTCAGATGCGTTGACATGTGTTGAAATGTGTTGACATGCGTTGACATGCGTTGAAATCCGTTGACATGTGTTGACATGCGTTGACATGCGTTAACATGTGTTGACATGCGTTGACATGCGTTAACATGAGTTGATATGCCTTGATATGCGTTGGCATGCGTTGACATGTGTTGACATGCGTTGATTAGCGTTGATATGCGTTGATATGCGTTGGCATGCGTTGACATGTGTTGACATGCGTTGATTAGCGTTGATATGCGTTGACATGCGTTGATATACGTTGACATACGTTGATATGCGTTGACATGCGTTGACATGCGTTGACATGCGTTGACATGCGTTGACATGCATTGAAATGCGATGATATGCGTTGAAATGTGTTGACATGCGTTGACATGCGTTGATATGCGTTGACATGCGTTGACATGCGTTGACATGCGTTGACATGCGATGATATGCGTTGACCTGCGTTGACATGCGTTGACATGCGTAGACATGCGTTGATATGCGTTGACATGTGTTGACATGCGTTGACATGCGTTAACATGTGTTGACATGCGTTGATTAGCGTTGATATGCGTTGACATGCGTTGATATACGTTGACATGCGTTGATATGCGTTGACATGCGTTGATATGCGTTGACATGCGTTGATATGCGTTGGCATGCGTTGACATGCGTTGATATGCGTTGAAATGTGTTGACATGCGTTGACATGCGTTGATATGCGTAGACATGCGTTGATATGCGATGATATGCGTTGACATGCGTTGATATGCGATGATATGCGATGATATGCGTTGACATGCATTGAAATGCGATGGTATGCGTTGAAATGTGTTGACATGCGTTGACATGCGTTGATATGCGTTGACATGCCTTGATATGCGTTGACATGCGTTGACATGCGTTGACATGCGATGATATGCGTTGACATGCGTTGATATGCGATGATATGCGTTGACATGCGATGATATGCGTTGACATGCGTTGATATGCGTTGACATGCGTTGACATGCGATGATATGCGTTGACATGCGTTGATATGCGTTGACATGCGTTGACATGCGTTGACATGCGTTGAAATGCGTTGACATGCGTAGACATGCGTTGATATGCGATGATATGCGTTGACATGCGTTGATATGCGATGATTGACATGCGTTGACATGCGTTGACATGCGTTGACATGCGTTGACATGCGATGATATGCGTTGACATGCGTTGATATGCGTTGACATGCGTTGACATGCGTTGACATGCGTTGACATGCGTTGACATGCGTTGACATGAGTTGACATGCGTTGATATGCGTTGATATGCGTTGACATGCGTTGATATACGTTGACATGCGTTGATAAGCGTTGACATGCGTTGACATACGTTGACATACGTTGACATGCGTTGAAATGCGTTGAAATGCGTTGATATGCGTTGACATGCGTTGATAGGCGTTGACATGCGTTGATATGCGTTGGCATGCGTTGACATGCGTTGATATGCGTTGACATGCGTTGACATGCGTTGACATGAGTTGACATGCGTTGATATGCGTTCATATGCGTTGACATGCGTTGATATGCGTTGACATGCGTTGATATGCGTTGACATGCGTTGGCATGCGATGATATGCGTTGATATGCGTTGACATGCGTTGACATGCGTTGATATGCGTTGGTATGCCTTGACATGCGTTGACATGCGTTGACATGCGTTGACATGTGTTGACATGCGTTGACATGCGTTAACATGTGTTGACATGCGTTGATTAGCGTTGATATGCGTTGACATGCGTTGATATGCGTTGGCATGCGTTGACATGCGTTGATATGCGTTGATATGCGTTGACATGCGTTGACATGCGTTGACATGCATTGAAATGCGATGATATGCGTTGAAATGTGTTGACATGCGTTGACATGCGTTGACATGCGTTGACATGCGTTGACATGCGTAGACATGCGTTGATATGCGTTGATATGCGTTGACTTGCGTTGATATGCGTTGGCATGCGTTGACATGCGTTGATATGCGTTGATATGCGTTGACATGCGTTGATATGCGTTGGCATGCGTTGACATGCGTTGATATGCGTTGATATGCGTTGACATGCGTTGACATGCGTTGACATGCATTGACATGCGATGATATGCGTTGAAATGTGTTGACATGCGTTGACATGCGTTGATTTGCGTTTACATGCGTTGAAATGCGTTGACATGCGTTGAAATGCGTTGACATGCGTTGACATGCGTTGACATGCGTTGATATGCGTTGTCATGCGTTGACATGCGTTTATATGCGTTGACATGCGTTGACATGCGTTGACATGCGTTGACATGCGTTGATATGCGTTGATATGCGTTGACATGCGTTGACATGCGTTGACATGCGTTGAAATGCGTTGACATGCGTTGACATGCGTTGACATGCTTTGACATGCGTTGACATGCGTTGATATGCGTTGACATGCGTTGACATGCGTTGACATGCGATGACATGCGTTGATATGCGTTGATATGCGTTGACATGCGTTGACATGCGTTGACATGCGATGATATGTGTTGACATGCGTTGACATGCGTTGACATGCGATGATATGCGTTGACATGCGTTGATATGCGATGATATGCGTTGACATGCGTTGACATGCGTTGACAGGCGTTGACAGGCGTTGACATGCGTTGACGTGCGATGATATGCGATGACATGCGTTGATATGCGTTGATATGCGTTGACATGCGTTGACATGCGTTGACATGCGATGATATGTGTTGACATGCGTTGACATGCGTTGACATGCGATGATATGCGTTGACATGCATTGAAATGCGATGATATGCGTTGAAATGTGTTGACATGCGTTGAAATGCGTTGACATGCGTTGACATGCGTTGACATGCGATGACATGCGTTGATATGCGTTGACATGCGTTGACATGCGTTGACATGCGTTGATATGCGTTGACATGCGTTGATATGCGATGATATGCGTTGAAATGCGTTGACATGCGATGACATGCGTTGACATGCGTTGACATGCGTTGACATGCGTTGACATGCGTTGACATGCGTTGACATGCGTTGATATGCGTTGACATGCGTTGACATGCGTTGAAATGCGTTGATATGCGTTGACATGCGTTGACATGCGTTGATATGCGTTGACATGCGTTTATATGCGTTGACATGCGTTGACATGCGTTGATATGCGTTGACATGCGTTGACATGCGTTGATTTGCGTTGACATGCGTTGAAATGCGTTGACATGCGTTGATTTGCGTTGACATGCGTTGAAATGCGTTGACATGCGTTGAAATGCGTTGACATGCGTTGATATGCGTTGACATGCGTTGACATGCGTTGATTTGCGTTGACATGCGTTGATATGCGTTGACATGCGTTGACATGCGTTGAAATGCGTTGATATGCGTTGACATGCGTTGACATGCGTTGATATGCGTTGATATGCGTTGATATGCGTTGACATGCGTTGACATGCGTTGACATGCATTGAAATGCGATGATATGCGTTGAAATGTGTTGACATGCGTTGACATGCGTTGACATGCGTTGACATGCGTTGATATGCGTTGACATGCATTGACATGCGTTGATTTGCGTTGACATGCGTTGAAATGCGTTGACATGCGTTGAAATGCGTTGACATGCGTTGATATGCGTTGACATGCGATGATATGCGTTGAAATGTGTTGACATGCGTTGACATGCGTTGACATGCGTTGATATGCGTTGACATGCGTTGACATGCGTTGATTTGCGTTGACATGCGTTGAAATGCGTTGACATGCGTTGAAATGCGTTGACATGCGTTGATATGCGTTGACATGCGTTGACATGCGTTGATTTGCGTTGACATGCGTTGAAATGCGTTGACATGCGTTGAAATGCGTTGACATGCGTTGACATGCGTTGACATGCGTTGATATGCGTTGTCATGCGTTGACATGCGTTTATATGCGTTGACATGCGTTGACATGCGTTGACATGCGTTGACATGCGTTGATATGCGTTGATATGCGTTGACATGCGTTGACATGCGTTGACATGCGTTGAAATGCGTTGACATGCGTTGACATGCGTTGACATGCGTTGACATGCGTTGACATGCGTTGATATGCGTTGACATGCGTTGACATGCGTTGACATGCGATGACATGCGTTGATATGCGTTGATATGCGTTGACATGCGTTGACATGCGTTGACATGCGATGATATGTGTTGACATGCGTTGACATGCGTTGACATGCGATGATATGCGTTGACATGCGTTGATATGCGATGATATGCGTTGACATGCGTTGACATGCGTTGACAGGCGTTGACAGGCGTTGACATGCGTTGACGTGCGATGATATGCGATGACATGCGTTGATATGCGTTGATATGCGTTGATATGCGTTGACATGCGTTGACATGCGTTGATATGTGTTGACATGCGTTGACATGCGTTGACATGCGATGATATGCGTTGACATGCATTGAAATGCGATGATATGCGTTGAAATGTGTTGACATGCGTTGAAATGCGTTGACATGCGTTGACATGCGTTGACATGCGATGACATGCGTTGATATGCGTTGACATGCGTTGACATGCGTTGACATGCGTTGATATGCGTTGACATGCGTTGATATGCGATGATATGCGTTGACATGCGTTGACATGCGATGACATGCGTTGACATGCGTTGACATGCGTTGACATGCGTTGACATGCGTTGACATGCGTTGACATGCGTTGACATGCGTTGACATGCGTTGATATGCGTTGACATGCGTTGACATGCGTTGAAATGCGTTGATATGCGTTGACATGCGTTGACATGCGTTGATATGCGTTGACATGCGTTGAAATGCGTTGACATGCGTTGACATGCGTTGACATGCGTTGACATGCGTTGACATGCGTTGATATGCGTTGTCATGCGTTGACATGCGTTTATATGCGTTGACATGCGTTGACATGCGTTGATATGCGTTGACATGCGTTGACATGCGTTGACATGCGTTGAAATGCGTTGACATGCGTTGACATGCGTTGACATGCGTTGACATGCGTTGACATGCGTTGATATGCGTTGTCATGCGTTGACATGCGTTTATATGCGTTGACATGCGTTGACATGCGTTGATATGCGTTGACATGCGTTGACATGCGTTGACATGCGTTGAAATGCGTTGACATGCGTTGACATGCGTTGACATGCGTTGACATGCGTTGACATGCGTTGATATGCGTTGACATGCGTTGACATGCGTTGACATGCGATGACATGCGTTGATATGCGTTGATATGCGTTGACATGCGTTGACATGCGTTGACATGCGTTGATATGCGTTGACATGCGTTGACATGCGTTGAAATGCGTTGATATGCGTTGACATGCGTTGACATGCGTTGATATGCGTTGACATGCGTTGAAATGCGTTGACATGCGTTGACATGCGTTGACATGCGTTGACATGCGTTGATATGCGTTGTCATGCGTTGACATGCGTTTATATGCGTTGACATGCGTTGACATGCGTTGATATGCGTTGACATGCGTTGACATGCGTTGACATGCGTTGAAATGCGTTGACATGCGTTGACATGCGTTGACATGCGTTGACATGCGTTGACATGCGTTGATATGCGTTGTCATGCGTTGACATGCGTTTATATGCGTTGACATGCGTTGACATGCGTTGATATGCGTTGACATGCGTTGACATGCGTTGACATGCGTTGAAATGCGTTGACATGCGTTGACATGCGTTGACATGCGTTGACATGCGTTGACATGCGTTGATATGCGTTGACATGCGTTGACATGCGTTGACATGCGATGACATGCGTTGATATGCGTTGATATGCGTTGACATGCGTTGACATGCGTTGACATGCGATGATATGTGTTGACATGCGTTGACATGCGTTGACATGCGATGATATGCGTTGACATGCGTTGATATGCGATGATATGCGTTGACATGCGTTGACAGGCGTCGACAGGCGTTGACATGCGTTGACATGCGATGATATGCGATGACATGCGTTGATATGCGTTGATATGCGTTGACATGCGTTGACATGCGTTGACATGCGATGATATGTGTTGACATGCGTTGACATGCGTTGACATGCGTTGACATGCGTTGGCATGCGTTGGCATGCGATGATATGCGTTGACATGCGTTGATATGCGATGATATGCGTTGACATGCGTTGACATGCGTTGGCATGCGTTGGCATGCGATGATATGCGTTGACATGCGTTGACATGCGATGATATGCGTTGACATGCGTTGATATGCGATGATATGCGTTGACATGCGTTGACATGCGTTGACATGCGTTGACATGCGTTGACATGCGTTGACATGCGTTGATATGCGTTGACATGCGTTGACATGCGTTGATATACGTTGACATGCGTTGATATGCGTTGACATGCGTTGATATGCGATGATATGCGTTGACATGCGTTGACATGCGTTGGCATGCGTTGGCATGCGATGATATGCGTTGACATGCGTTGACATGCGATGATATGCGTTGACATGCGTTGATATGCGATGATATGCGTTGACATGCGTTGACATGCGTTGACATGCGTTGGCATGCGTTGGCATGCGATGATATGCGTTGACATGCGTTGATATGTGTTGACATGCGTTGACATGCGTTGACATGCGTTGATATGCGTTGACATGCGTTGACATGCGTTGATATGCGTTGACATGCGTTTATATGCGTTGACATGCGTTGACATGCGTTGATATGCGTTGACATGCGTTGACATGCGTTGATATGCGTTGACATGCGTTGACATGCGTTAACATACGTTGACATGCATTGAAATGCGTTGACATGCGTTGACATGCAATGACATGCGTTGACATGCGTTGACATGCGTTGACATGCGTTGACATGCGTTGACATGCGTTGACATGCGATGATATGTGTTGATATGCGTTGATATGCGTTGACATGCGTTGATATGCGTTGACATGCGTTGACATAAGTTGACATGCGTTGACATGCGTTGAAATGCGTTGACATGCGTTGACATGCGTTGACATGCGTTGACATGCGTTGATATGCGTTGACATGCGTTGACATGCGTTGATATACGTTGACATGCGTTGATATGCGTTGACATGCGTTGATATGTGTTGACATGCGTTGACATGCGTTAACATGCTTTGATATGCGTTGACATGCGTTGACATGCGTTGATATGCGTTGACATGCGTTTATATGCGTTGAAATGCGTTGACATGCGTTGACATGCGTTGAAATGCGTTGACATGCGTTGACATGCGTTGACATGCGATGATATGCGTTGAAATGCGTTGATATGCGATGATATGCGTTGACATGCGTTGACATGCGTTGACATGCGTTGACATGCGTTGACATGCGATGACATGCGTTGATATGCGATGACATGCGTTGATATGCGTTGATATGCGTTGACATGCGTTGACATGCGTTGACATGCGATGATATGCGTTGACATGCGTTGATATGCGTTAACATGCGTTGACATGCGTTGACATGTGTTGACATGCGTTGAAATGCGTTGATATGCGTTGACATGCGTTGACATGCGTTGATATGCGTTGACATGCGTTTATATGCGTTGACATGCGTTGACATGCGTTGATATGCGTTGACATGCGTTGACATGCGTTGATTTGCGTTGACATGCGTTGAAATGCGTTGACATGCGTTGAAATGCGTTGACATGCGTTGACATGCGTTGACATGCGTTGACATGCGTTGATATGCGTTGTCATGCGTTGACATGCGTTTATATGCTTTGACATGCGTTGACATGCGTTGATATGCGTTGACATGCGTTGACATGCGTTGACATGCGTTGAAATGCGTTGACATGCGTTGACATGCGTTGACATGCGTTGACATGCGTTGATATGCGTTGACATGCGTTGACATGCGTTGACATGCGATGACATGCGTTGATATGCGTTGATATGCGTTGACATGCGTTGACATGCGTTGACATGCGATGATATGTGTTGACATGCGTTGACATGCGATGATATGCGATGATATGCGTTGACATGCGTTGACATGCGTTGACAGGCGTTGACAGGCGTTGACATGCGTTGACATGCGATGATATGCGATGACATGCGTTGATATGCGTTGATATGCGTTGACATGCGTTGACATGCGTTGACATGCGATGATATGTGTTGACATGCGTTGACATGCGTTGACATGCGATGATATGCGTTGACATGCGTTGATATGCGATGATATGCGTTGACATGCGTTGACATGCGTTGACAGGCGTTGACATGCGTTGGCATGCGTTGACATGCGATGATATGCGATGACATGCGTTGATATGCGTTGATATGCGTTGACATGCGTTGACATGCGTTGACATGCGTTGATATGCGATGATATGCGTTGACATGCGTTGACATGCGTTGACAGGCGTTGACATGCGTTGACATGCGATGATATGCGTTGACATGCGTTGACAGGCGTTGACAGGCGTTGACATGCGTTGACATGCGATGATATGCGTTGACATGCGATGATATGTGTTGACATGCGTTGACATGCGTTGATATGCGATGATATGCGTTGACATGCGTTGACATGCGTTGACAGGCGTTGACAGGCGTTGACATGCGTTGACATGCGATGATATGCGATGACATGCGTTGATATGCGTTGATATGCGTTGACATGCGTTGACATGCGTTGACATGCGATGATATGTGTTGACATGCGTTGACATGCGTTGACATGCGATGATATGCGTTGACATGCGTTGATATGCGATGATATGCGTTGACATGCGTTGACATGCGTTGACAGGCGTTGACATGCGTTGACATGCGATGATATGCGTTGACATGCGTTGACATGCGTTGACATGCGTTGGCATGCGTTGGCATGCGATGATATGCGTTGACATGCGTTGATATGCGATGATATGTGTTGACATGCGTTGACATGCGTTGGCATGCGTTGGCATGCGATGATATGCGTTGACATGCGTTGACATGCGATGATATGCGTTGACATGCGTTGATATGCGATGATATGCGTTGACATGCGTTGACATGCGTTGACATGCGTTGACATGCGTTGACATGCGTTGACATGCGTTGATATGCGTTGACATGCGTTGACATGCGTTGATATACGTTGACATGCGTTGATATGCGTTGACATGCGTTGATATGTGTTGACATGCGTTGACATGCGTTGACATGCGTTGATATGCGTTGACATGCGTTGACATGCGTTGATATGCGTTGACATGCGTTTATATGCGTTGACATGCGTTGACATGCGTTGATATGCGTTGACATGCGTTGACATGCGTTGATATGCGTTGACATGCGTTGACATGCGTTAACATACGTTGACATGCATTGAAATGCGTTGACATGCAATGACATGCGTTGACATGCGTTGACATGCGTTGACATGCGTTGACATGCGTTGACATGCGATGATATGCGTTGATATGCGTTGATATGCGTTGACATGCGTTGATATGCGTTGACATGCGTTGACATAAGTTGACATGCGTTGACATGCGTTGAAATGCGTTGACATGCGTTGACATGCGTTGACATGCGTTGACATGCGTTGACATGCGTTGATATGCGTTGACATGCGTTGACATGCGTTGATATACGTTGACATGCGTTGATATGCGTTGACATGCGTTGATATGTGTTGACATGCGTTGACATGCGTTGACATGCGTTGATATGCGTTGACATGCGTTGACATGCGTTGATATGCGTTGACATGCGTTTATATGCGTTGAAATGCGTTGACATGCGTTGATATACGTTGACATGCGTTGATATGCGTTGACATGTGTTGACATGCGTTGACATGCGTTGACATGCGTTGACATGCGTTGATATGCGTTGACATGCGTTGACATGCGTTGACATGCGATGACATGCGTTGATATGCGTTGACATGCGTTGATATGCGTTGACATGCGTTGACATGCGTTGACATGCGTTGAAATGCGTTGACATGCGTTGACATGCGTTGACATGCGATGATATGCGTTGAAATGCGTTGATATGCGATGATATGCGTTGACATGCGTTGACATGCGTTGACATGCGTTGACATGCGTTGACATGCGATGACATGCGTTGATATGCGATGACATGCGTTGATATGCGTTGATATGCGTTGACATGCGTTGACATGCGTTGACATGCGTTGACATGCGTTGAAATGCGTTGACATGCGTTGACATGCGTTGACATGCGATGATATGCGTTGAAATGCGTTGATATGCGATGATATGCGTTGACATGCGTTGACATGCGTTGACATGCGTTGACATGCGTTGACATGCGATGACATGCGTTGATATGCGATGACATGCGTTGATATGCGTTGATATGCGTTGACATGCGTTGACATGCGTTGACATGCGATGACATGCGTTGATATGCGATGACATGCGTTGATATGCGTTGATATGCGTTGACATGCGTTGACATGCGTTGACATGCGATGATATGCGTTGACATGCGTTGGCATGCGATGATATGCGTTGACATGCGTTGATATGCGATGATATGCGTTGACATGCGTTGACAGGCGTTGACATGCGTTGACATGCGATGATATGCGTTGACATGCGTTGACATGCGTTGACATGCGTTGGCATGCGATGATATGCGTTGACATGCGTTGACATGCGATGATATGCGTTGACATGCGTTGATATGCGATGATATGCGTTGACATGCGTTGACATGCGTTGACATGCGTTGACATGCGTTGACATGCGTTGACATGCGTTGACATGCGTTGACATGCGTTGATATGCGTTGACATGCGTTGACATGCGTTGATATACGTTGACATGCGTTGATATGCGTTGACATGCGTTGATATGTGTTGACATGCGTTGACATGCGTTGACATGCGTTGATATGCGTTGACATGCGTTGACATGCGTTGATATGCGTTGACATGCGTTTATATGCGTTGACATGCGTTGACATGCGTTGATATGCGTTGACATGCGTTGACATGCGTTGACATGCGTTGAAATGCGTTGACATGCGTTGACATGCGTTGACATGCGTTAACATGCGTTGACATGCATTGAAATGCGTTGACATGCGTTGACATGCGATGACATGCGTTGACATGCGTTGACATGCGTTGACATGCGTTGACATGCGTTGACATGCGATGATATGCGTTGACATGCGTTGATATGCGATGATATGCGTTGACATGCGTTGACATGCGTTGACAGGCGTTGACATGCGTTGACATGCGATGATATGCGTTGACATGCGTTGACATGCGTTGACATGCGTTGACATGCGTTGACATGCGTTGACATGCGTTGATATGCGTTGACATGCGTTGATATGCGATGATATGCGTTGACATGCGTTGACATGCGTTGACAGGCGTTGACATGCGTTGACATGCGATGATATGCGTTGACATGCGTTGACATGCGTTGACATGCGTTGGCATGCGATGATATGCGTTGACATGCGTTGATATGCGTTGACAGGCGTTGACATGCGTTGACATGCGTTGATATACGTTGACATGCGTTGACATGCGTTGACATGCGTTGACATGCGTTGACATGCGTTGACATGCGTTGATATGCGTTGACATGCGTTGACATGCGTTGATATGCGTTGACATGCGTTGGCATGCGATGATATGCGTTGACATGCGTTGATATGCGATGATATGCGTTGACATGCGTTGACATGCGTTGACAGGCGTTGACATGCGTTGACATGCGATGATATGCGTTGACATGCGTTGACATGCGTTGACATGCGTTGGCATGCGATGATATGCGTTGACATGCGTTGATATGCGATGATATGCGTTGACATGCGTTGGCATGCGTTGGCATGCGATGATATGCGTTGACATGCGTTGACATGCGATGATATGCGTTGGCATGCGTTGACATGCGATGATATGCGTTGACATGCGTTGATATGCGATGATATGCGTTGACATGCGTTGACATGCGTTGACATGCGTTGACATGCGTTGACATGCGATGACATGCGTTGATATGCGATGACATGCGTTGATATGCGTTGATATGCGTTGACATGCGTTGACATGCGTTGAAATGCGTTGACATGCGTTGACATGCGTTAACATGCGTTGACATGCATTGAAATGCGTTGACATGCGTTGACATGCGATGATATGCGTTGACATGCGTTGACATGCGTTGACATGCGTTGACATGCGTTGACATGCGTTGATATGCGTTGATATGCGTTGACATGCGTTGATATGCGTTGACATGCGTTGGCATGCGATGATATGCGTTGACATGCGTTGACATGCGTTGATATGCGTTGATATGCGTTGACATGCGTTGACATGCGTTGACATGCGTTGACATGCGTTGACATGCGTTGACATGCGTTGATATGCGTTGATATGCGTTGACATGCGTTGACATGCGTTGATATGCGTTGACATGCGTTGATATGCGTTGACATGCGTTTATATGCGTTGACATGCGTTGACATGCGTTGATATGCGTTGACATGCATTGAAATGCGTTGACATGCGTTGACATGCGTTGACATGCGTTGACATGCGTTGACATGCGTTGATATGCGTTGACATGCGTTGACATGCGTTGATATGCGTTGACATGCGTTGATATGCGTTGACATGCGTTTATATGCGTTGACATGCGTTGACATGCGTTGATATGCGTTGATATGCGTTGACATGCGTTGACATGCGTTGACATGCGTTGACATGCGTTGACATGCGTTGACATGCGTTGATATGCGTTGACATGCGTTTATATGCGTTGACATGCGTTGATATGCGTTGACATGCGTTGATATGCGTTGACATGCGTTTATATGCGTTGACATGCGTTGACATGCGTTGATATGCGTTGACATGCGTTGAAATGCGTTGACATGCGTTGACATGCGTTGACATGCGTTGACATGCGTTGACATGCGTTGACATGCGATGATATGCGTTGATATGCGTTGACATGCGTTGACATGCGTTGACATGCGTTGACATGCGTTGACATGCGTTGATATGCGTTGACATGCGTTGACATGCGTTGACATGCGTTGAAATGCGTTGACATGCGTTGACATGCGTTGACATGCGATGATATGCGTTGATATGCGTTGACATGCGTTGACATGCGTTTATATGCGTTGACATGCGTTGACATGCGTTGATATGCGTTGACATGCGTTGACATGCGTTGACATGCGTTGAAATGCGTTGACATGCGTTGACATGCGTTGACATGCGTTGACATGCGTTGACATGCGTTGATATGCGTTGACATGCGTTGACATGCGATGATATGCGTTGATATGCGTTGATATGCGTTGACATGCGTTGATATGCGTTGACATGCGTTGACATAAGTTGACATGCGTTGACATGCGTTGAAATGCTTTGACATGCGTTGACATGCGTTGACATGCGATGATATGCGTTGAAATGCGTTGATATGCGTTGATATGCGTTGATATGCGTTGACATGCGTTGACATGCGTTGATATGCGTTGACATGCGTTGACATGCGATGATATGCGTTGATATGCGTTGATATGCGTTGACATGCGTTTATATGCGTTGACATGCGTTGACATGCGTTGACATGCGTTGACATGCGTTGACATGCGTTGACATGCGTTGATATGCGTTGACATGCGTTGACATGCGATGATATGCGTTGATATGGGTTGATATGCGTTGACATGCGTTGATATGCGTTGATATGCGTTGATATGCGTTGACATGCGTTGATATGCGTTGACATGCGTTGACATAAGTTGACATGCGTTGACATGCGTTGAAATGCGTTGACATGCGTTGACATGCGTTGACATGCGATGACATGCGTTGATATGCGTTGACATGCGTTGACATGCGTTGACATGCGTTGATATGCGTTGACATGCGTTGATATGCGATGATATGCGTTGACATGCGTTGACATGTGTTGACATGCGTTGATATGCGTTGACATGCGTTGATATGTGTTGACATGCGTTGACATGCGTTGATATACGTTGACATGCGTTGATATGCGTTGACATGCGTTGACATGCGTTGACATGCGTTGATATGCGATGATATGCGTTGACATGCGTTGACATGCGTTGACATGCGTTAACATGCGTTTACATGTTGATATGCGTTGATATGCGTTGACATGCGTTGATATGCGATGATATGCGTTGACATGCGTTGACATGCGTTGACATGCGTTGACATGCGATGACATGCGTTGATATGCGATGACATGCGTTGATATGCGTTGATATGCGTTGACATGCGTTGACATGCGTTGACATGCGATGATATGCGTTGACATGCGTTTATATGCGTTGATATGCGTTGACATGCGTTGACATGCGTTGACATGCGTTGACATGCGTTGATATGCGTTGATATGCGTTGACATGCGATGACATGCGTTGACATGCGTTGAAATGCGTTGACATGCGTTGACATGCGTTGACATGCGTTGACATGCGTTGACATGCGTTGATATGCGTTGACATGCGTTGACATGCGTTGATATACGTTGACATGCGTTGATATGCGTTGACATGCGTTGATATGCGTTGACATGCGTTGACATGCGTTGATATGCGTTGACATGCGTTTATATGCGTTGACATGCGTTGACATGCGTTGATATGCGTTGACATGCGTTGACATGCGTTGACATGCGTTGATATGCGTTGACATGCGTTGACATGCGTTGATATGCGTTGACATGCGTTGACATGCGTTGACATGCGTTGAAATGCGTTGACATGCGTTGACATGCGTTGACATGCGTTGACATGCGTTGACATGCGTTGATATGCGTTGACATGCGTTGACATGCGATGATATGCGTTGATATGCGTTGATATGCGTTGATATGCGTTGACATGCGTTGATATGCGTTGACATGCGTTGACATAAGTTGACATGCGTTGACATGCGTTGAAATGCGTTGACATGCGTTGACATGCGTTGACATGCGATGATATGCGTTGACATGCGTTGATATGCGTTGATATGCGTTGACATGCGTTGACATGCGATGATATGCGTTGATATGCGTTGATATGCGTTGACATGCGTTGATATGCGTTGACATGCGTTGACATAAGTTGACATGCGTTGACATAAGTTGACATGCGTTGACATGCGTTGAAATGCGTTGACATGCGTTGACATGCGATGACATGCGTTGATATGCGTTGAAATGCGTTGACATGCGTTGACATGCAATGACATGCGTTGACATGCGTTGATATGCGATGATATGCGTTGACATGCGTTGACATGTGTTGACATGCGTTGATATGCGTTGACATGCGTTGATATGTGTTGACATGCGTTGACATGCGTTGATATACGTTGACATGCGTTGACATACGTTGACATGTTGATATGCGTTGATATGCGTTGACATGCGTTGACATGCGTTGACATGCGTTAACATGCGTTTACATGTTGATATGCGTTGATATGCGTTGACATGCGTTGATATGCGATGATATGCGTTGACATGCGTTGACATGCGTTGACATGCGTTGACATGCGATGACATGCGTTGATATGCGTTGAAATGAGTTGACATGCGTTGATATGCGATGATATGCGTTGACATGCGTTGACATGCGTTGACATGCGTTGACATGCGATGACATGCGTTGATATGCGTTGAAATGAGTTGACATGCGTTGATATGCGATGATATGCGTTGACATGCGTTGACATGCGTTGACATGCGTTGACATGCGTTAACATGCGTTTACATGTTGATATGCGTTGATATGCGTTGACATGCGTTGATATGCGATGATA
The DNA here is from genome assembly GCA_948107695.1 of Meliscaeva auricollis. NCBI lineage: Eukaryota > Metazoa > Arthropoda > Insecta > Diptera > Syrphidae > Meliscaeva > Meliscaeva auricollis. The sequence continues at coordinate 21,181,222 of OX403616.1, read as the reverse complement.
TGCGTTGACATGCGTTGACATGCGTTGACATGCGTTGACATGCGATGACATGCGTTGATATGCGTTGAAATGAGTTGACATGCGTTGATATGCGATGATATGCGTTGACATGCGTTGACATGCGTTGACATGCGTTGACATGCGTTGACATGCGTTGACATGCGTTGACATGCGTTGACATGTTGATATGCGTTGATATGCGTTGACATGCGTTGACATGCGTTGACATGCGTTGACATGCGATGATATGCGTTGACATGCGTTGATATGCGTTGACATGCGTTGACATGCGTTGACATTCGTTGACATGCGTTGACATACGTTGACATGTTGATATGCGTTGATATGCGTTGACATGCGTTGACATGCGTTGACATGCGTTGACATGCGATGATATGCGTTGACATGCGTTGATATGCGTTGACATGCGTTGACATGCGTGACATGCGTTGACATGCGTTGACATGCGTTGACATGCGTTGACATGCGTTGACATGTTGATATGCGTTGATATGCGTTGAAATGAGTTGACATGCGTTGATATGCGTTGACATGCGTTGACATGCGTGACATGCGTTGACATGCGTTGACATGCGTTGACATGCGTTGACATGCGTTGACATGCGTTGACATGCGTTGACATGTTGATATGCGTTGATATGCGTTGACATGCGCTGATATGCGATGATATGCGTTGACATGCGTTGACATGCGTTGACATGCGTTGATATGCGTTGACATGCGTTGACATGCGTTGACATGCGTTGACATGCGATGACATGCGTTGACATGCGTTGATATGCGTTGACATGCGTTGACATGCGTTGACATTCGTTGACATGCGTTGACATACGTTGACATGTTGATATGCGTTGATATGCGTTGACATGCGTTGACATGCGTTGACATGCGTTGACATGCGATGATATGCGTTGACATGCGTTGATATGCGTTGACATGCGTTGACATGCATTGACATGCGTTGACATGCGTTGACATGCGATGACATGCGTTGACATGCGTTGATATGCGTTGACATGCGTTGACATGCGTTGACATTCGTTGACATGCGTTGACATACGTTGACATGTTGATATGCGTTGATATGCGTTGACATGCGTTGACATGCGTTGACATGCGTTGACATGCGATGATATGCGTTGACATGCGTTGACATGCGATGACATGCGTTGATATGCTTTGATATGCGTTGACATGCGTTGATATGCTTTGACATGCGTTGACTTGGGTTGACATGCGATGATATGCGTTGATATGCGTTGATATGCGATGATATGCGTTGACATGCGTTGACATGCGTTGATATACGTTGACATGCGTTGATATGCGTTGACATGCGTTGATATGTGTTGACATGCGTTGATATGCGATGATATGCGTTGACATGCGTTGACAGGCGTTGATATGCGATGACATGCGTTGATATGCGTTGATATGCGTTGATATGCGTTGACATGCGTTGACATGCGTTGACATGCGCTGACATGCGTTGACATGCGATGACATGCGTTGATATGCGATGACATGCGTTGATATGCGTTGATATGCGTTGATATGCGTTGACATGCGTTGACATGCGTTGACATGCGATGATATGCGTTGACATGCGTTGATATGCGATGATATGCGATGATATGCGTTGACATGCGTTGAAATGCGTTGATATGCGATGATATGCGTTGACATGCGTTGACATGCGTTGACATGCGCTGACATGCGTTGACATGCGATGATATGCGTTGATATGCGATGATATGCGATGATATGCGTTGACATGCGTTGATATGCGATGATATGCGTTGACATGAGTTGACATGCGTTGATATGCGTTGATATGCGTTGACATGCGTTGATATACGTTGACATGCGTTGACATGCGTTGATATGCGTTGACATGCGTTGACATGCGTTGATATACGTTGACATGCGATGACATGCGTTGATATGCGATGACATGCGTTGATATGCGTTGATATGCGTTGACATGCGTTGACATGCGTTGACATGCGTTGATATGCGATGATATGCGTTGACATGCGTTGATATGCGTTGACATGCGTTGACATGCGTTGATATGCGTTGATATGCGTTGACATGCGTTGACATGCGCTGACATGCGTTGACATGCGATGACATGCGTTGATATGCGATGACATGCGTTGATATGCGATGATATGCGTTGACATGCGTTGACATGCGTTGACATGCGTTGATATGCGATGATATGCGTTGACATGCGTTGATATGCGTTGACATGCGTTGACATGCGATGATATGCGTTGACATGCGTTGATATGCGATGATATGCGTTGACATGCGTTGACATGCGATGACATGCGTTGATATGCGATGACATGCATTGATATGCGTTGATATGCGTTGATATGCGTTGACATGCGTTGACATGCGTTGACATGCGATGATATGCGTTGACATGCGTTGACATGCGGTGATATGCGATGACATGCGTTGATATGCGTTGATATGCGTTGACATGCGTTGACATGCGTTGACATGCGATGACATGCGTTGATATGCGATGACATGCGTTGATATGCGTTGATATGCGTTGACATGCGTTGATATGCGATGATATGCGTTGACATGCGTTGACATGCGTTGACATGCGATGACATGCGTTGATATGCGATGACATGCGTTGATATGCGTTGATATGCGTTGATATGCGTTGACATGCGTTGACATGCGTTGATATGCGTTGATATGCGTTGACATGCGTTGACATGCGTTGACATATAAATAAATGACATTTTTAAAAAGCGATAAATTGGTATGCCATCCGATAGATATACGTTCGCAGAGTGCAGAAATGTATTTTTTTATCAAATTTGGGCGAGTAGTTTTGCTTTTATGCCAAAATAACATATAAATAAATGACATTTTTAAAAACGTGTTTTTGGGATAAATTGGTATGCCATCCGATAGATATGCGTTCGCAGAGTGCAGAAATGTATTTTTTATCAAATTTGGACGAGTAGTTTTGCTTTTATGCCAAAATAACATATAAATAAATGACATTTTTAAAAACGTGTTTTTGGGATAAATTGGTATGCCATCCGATAGATATGCGTTCGCAGAGTGCAGAAATGTATTTTTTATCAAATTTGGACGAGTAGTTTTGCTTTTATGCCAAAATAACATATAAATAAATGACATTTTTAAAAACGTGTTTTTGGGATAAATTGGTATGCCATCCGATAGATATGCGTTCGCAGAGTGCAGAAATGTATTTTTTATCAAATTTGGACGAGTAGTTTTGCTTTTATGCCAAAATAACATATAAATAAATGACATTTTTAAAAACGTGTTTGACATGCATTGATATGCGTTGATATGCGTTGATATGCGTTGACATGCGTTGACATGCGTTGACATGCGATGATATGCGTTGACATGCGTTGACATGCGATGATATGCGATGACATGCGTTGATATGCGATGACATGCGTTGATATGCGTTGATATGCGTTGATATGCGTTGACATGCGTTGACATGCGTTGACATGCGATGACATGCGTTGATATGCGATGACATGCGTTGATATGCGTTGATATGCGTTGACATGCGTTGATATGCGATGATATGCGTTGACATGCGTTGACATGCGTTGACATGCGATGACATGCGTTGATATGCGATGACATGCGTTGATATGCGTTGATATGCGTTGATATGCGTTGACATGCGTTGACATGCGTTGATATGCGTTGATATGCGTTGACATGCGTTGACATGCGTTGACATATAAATAAATGACATTTTTAAAAAGCGATAAATTGGTATGCCATCCGATAGATATACGTTCGCAGAGTGCAGAAATGTATTTTTTTATCAAATTTGGGCGAGTAGTTTTGCTTTTATGCCAAAATAACATATAAATAAATGACATTTTTAAAAACGTGTTTTTGGGATAAATTGGTATGCCATCCGATAGATATGCGTTCGCAGAGTGCAGAAATGTATTTTTTATCAAATTTGGACGAGTAGTTTTGCTTTTATGCCAAAATAACATATAAATAAATGACATTTTTAAAAACGTGTTTTTGGGATAAATTGGTATGCCATCCGATAGATATGCGTTCGCAGAGTGCAGAAATGTATTTTTTATCAAATTTGGACGAGTAGTTTTGCTTTTATGCCAAAATAACATATAAATAAATGACATTTTTAAAAACGTGTTTTTGGGATAAATTGGTATGCCATCCGATAGATATGCGTTCGCAGAGTGCAGAAATGTATTTTTTATCAAATTTGGACGAGTAGTTTTGCTTTTATGCCAAAATAACATATAAATAAATGACATTTTTAAAAACGTGTTTTTGGGATAAATTGGTATGCCATCCGATAGATATGCGTTCGCAGAGTGCAGAAATGTATTTTTTATCAAATTTGGACGAGTAGTTTTGCTTTTATGCCAAAATAACATATAAATAAATGACATTTTTAAAAACGTGTTTTTGCGATAAATTGGTATGCCATCCGATAGATATACGTTCGCAGAGTGCAGAAATGTATTTTTTATCAAATTTGGACGAGTAGTTTTGCCTTTATGCCAAAATAACATATAAATAAATGACATTTTTAAAAACGTGTTTTTGGGATAAATTGGTATGCCATCCGATAGATATACGTTCGCAGAGTGCAGAAATGTATTTTTTATCAAATTTGGACGAGTAGTTTTGCTTTTATGCCAAAATAACATATAAATAAATGACATTTTTAAAAACGTGTTTTTGCGATAAATTGGTATGCCATCCGATAGATATGCGTTCGCAGAGTGCAGAAATATATTTTTTATCAAATTTGGACGAGTAGTTTTGCTTTTATGCCAAAATAACATATAAATAAATGACATTTTTAAAAACGTGTTTTTGGGATAAATTGGTATGCCATCCGATAGATATGCGTTCGCAGAGTGCAGAAATGTATTTTTTATCAAATTTGGACGAGTAGTTTTGCTTTTATGCCAAAATAACATATAAGTAAATGACATTTTTAAAAACGTGTTTTTGGGATAAATTGGTATGCCATCCGATAGATATGCGTTCGCAGAGTGCAGAAATGTATTTTTTATCAAATTTGGACGAGTAGTTTTGCTTTTATGCCAAAATAACATATAAATAAATGACATTTTTAAAAACGTGTTTTTGGGATAAATTGGTATGCCATCCGATAGATATGCGTTCGCAGAGTGCAGAAATGTATTTTTTATCAAATTTGGACGAGTAGTTTTGCTTTTATGCCAAAAAAACATATAAATAAATGACATTTTTAAAAACGTGTTTTTGCGATAAATTGGTATGCCATCCGATAGATATACGTTCGCAGAGTGCAGAAATGTATTTTTTATCAAATTTGGACGAGTAGTTTTGCTTTTATGCCAAAATAACATATAAATAAATGACATTTTTAAAAACGTGTTTTTGCGATAAATTGGTATGCCATCCGATAGATATGCGTTCGCAGAGTGCAGAAATGTATTTTTTATCAAATTTGGACGAGTAGTTTTGCTTTTATGCCAAAATAACATATAAATAAATGACATTTTTAAAAACGTGTTTTTGGGATAAATTGGTATGCCATCCGATAGATATGCGTTCGCAGAGTGCAGAAATGTATTTTTTATCAAATTTGGACGAGTAGTTTTGCTTTTATGCCAAAATAACATATAAATAAATGACATTTTTAAAAACGTGTTTTTGCGATAAATTGGTATGCCATCCGATAGATATGCGTTCGCAGAGTGCAGAAATGTATTTTTTATCAAATTTGGACGAGTAGTTTTGCTTTTATGCCAAAATAACATATAAATAAATGACATTTTTAAAAACGTGTTTTTGCGATAAATTGGTATGCCATCCGATAGATATGCGTTCGCAGAGTGCAGAAATATATTTTTTATCAAATTTGGACGAGTAGTTTTGCTTTTATGCCAAAATAACATATAAATAAATGACATTTTTAAAAACGTGTTTTTGGGATAAATTGGTATGCCATCCGATAGATATGCGTTCGCAGAGTGCAGAAATGTATTTTTTATCAAATTTGGACGAGTAGTTTTGCTTTTATGCCAAAATAACATATAAGTAAATGACATTTTTAAAAACGTGTTTTTGGGATAAATTGGTATGCCATCCGATAGATATGCGTTCGCAGAGTGCAGAAATGTATTTTTTATCAAATTTGGACGAGTAGTTTTGCTTTTATGCCAAAATAACATATAAATAAATGACATTTTTAAAAACGTGTTTTTGGGATAAATTGGTATGCCATCCGATAGATATGCGTTCGCAGAGTGCAGAAATGTATTTTTTATCAAATTTGGACGAGTAGTTTTGCTTTTATGCCAAAAAAACATATAAATAAATGACATTTTTAAAAACGTGTTTTTGCGATAAATTGGTATGCCATCCGATAGATATACGTTCGCAGAGTGCAGAAATGTATTTTTTATCAAATTTGGACGAGTAGTTTTGCTTTTATGCCAAAATAACATATAAATAAATGACATTTTTAAAAACGTGTTTTTGCGATAAATTGGTATGCCATCCGATAGATATGCGTTCGCAGAGTGCAGAAATGTATTTTTTATCAAATTTGGACGAGTAGTTTTGCTTTTATGCCAAAATAACATATAAATAAATGACATTTTTAAAAACGTGTTTTTGGGATAAATTGGTATGCCATCCGATAGATATGCGTTCGCAGAGTGCAGAAATGTATTTTTTATCAAATTTGGACGAGTAGTTTTGCTTTTATGCCAAAATAACATATAAATAAATGACATTTTTAAAAACGTGTTTTTGCGATAAATTGGTATGCCATCCGATAGATATGCGTTCGCAGAGTGCAGAAATGTATTTTTTATCAAATTTGGACGAGTAGTTTTGCTTTTATGCCAAAATAACATATAAATAAATGACATTTTTAAAAACGTGTTTTTGCGATAAATTGGTATGCCATCCGATAGATATACGTTCGCAGAGTGCAGAAATGTATTTTTTATCAAATTTGGACGAGTAGTTTTGCTTTTATGCCAAAATAACATATAAATAAATGACATTTTTAAAAACGTGTTTTTGGGATAAATTGGTATGCCATCCGATAGATATGCGTTCGCAGAGTGCAGAAATGTATTTTTTATCAAATTTGGACGAGTAGTTTTGCTTTTATGCCAAAATAACATATAAATAAATGACATTTTTAAAAACGTGTTTTTGGGATAAATTGGTATGCCATCCGATAGATATGCGTTCGCAGAGTGCAGAAATGTATTTTTTATCAAATTTGGACGAGTAGTTTTGCTTTTATGCCAAAATAACATATAAATAAATGACATTTTTAAAAACGTGTTTTTGCGATAAATTGGTATGCCATCCGATAGATATACGTTCGCAGAATGCAGAAATGTATTTTTTATCAAATTTGGACGAGTAGTTTTGCTTTTATGCCAAAATAACATATAAATAAATGACATTTTTAAAAACGTATTTTTGGGATAAATTGGTATGCCATCCGATAGATATGCGTTCGCAGAGTGCAGAAATGTATTTTTTATCAAATTTGGGCGAGTAGTTTTGCTTTTATGTCAAAATAACATATAAATAAATGACATTTTTAAAAACGTGTTTTTGCGATAAATTGGTATGCCATCCGATAGATATACGTTCGCAGAGTGCAGAAATGTATTTTTTATCAAATTTGGACGAGTAGTTTTGCTTTTATGCCAAAATAACATATAAATAAATGACATTTTTAAAAACGTGTTTTTGGGATAAATTGGTATGCCATCCGATAGATATGCGTTCGCAGAGTGCAGAAATGTATTTTTTATCAAATTTGGACGAGTAGTTTTGCTTTTATGCCAAAATAACATATAAATAAATGACATATTTAAAACCGTGTTTTTGCAATAAATTGGTATGCCATCCGATAGATATACGTTCGCAGAGTGCAGAAATGTATTTTTTATCAAATTTGGACGAGTAGTTTTGCTTTTATGCCAAAATAACATATAAATAAATGACATTTTTAAAAACGTGTTTTTGGGATAAATTGGTATGCCATCCGATAGATATGCGTTCGCAGAGTGCAGAAATGTATTTTTTATCAAATTTGGACGAGTAGTTTTGCTTTTATGCCAAAATAACATATAAATAAATGACATTTTTAAAAACGTGTTTTTGGGATAAATTGGTATGCCATCCGATAGATATGCGTTCGCAGAGTGCAGAAATGTATTTTTTATCAAATTTGGACGAGTAGTTTTGCTTTTATGCCAAAATAACATATAAATAAATGACATTTTTAAAAACGTGTTTTTGGGATAAATTGGTATGCCATCCGATAGATATGCGTTCGCAGAGTGCAGAAATGTATTTTTTATCAAATTTGGACGAGTAGTTTTGCTTTTATGCCAAAATAACATATAAATAAATGACATTTTTAAAAACGTGTTTTTGCGATAAATTGGTATGCCATCCGATAGATATACGTTCGCAGAGTGCAGAAATGTATTTTTTATCAAATTTGGACGAGTAGTTTTGCTTTTATGCCAAAATAACATATAAATAAATGACATTTTTAAAAACGTGTTTTTGCGATAAATTGGTATGCCATCCGATAGATATACGTTCGCAGAGTGCAGAAATGTATTTTTTATCAAATTTATACGAGTAGTTTTGCTTTTATGCCAAAATAACATATAAATAAATGACATTTTTAAAAGCGTGTTTTTGCGATAAATTGGTATGCCATCCGATAGATATGCGTTCGCAGAGTGCAGAAATGTATTTTTTATCAAATTTGGACGAGTAGTTTTGCTTTTATGCCAAAATAACATATAAATAAATGACATTTTTAAAAACGTGTTTTTGGGATAAATTGGTATGCCATCCGATAGATATGCGTTCGCAGAGTGCAGAAATGTATTTTTTATCAAATTTGGACGAGTAGTTTTGCTTTTATGCCAAAATAACATATAAATAAATGACATATTTAAAACCGTGTTTTTGCAATAAATTGGTATGCCATCCGATAGATATACGTTCGCAGAGTGCAGAAATGTATTTTTTATCAAATTTGGACGAGTAGTTTTGCTTTTATGCCAAAATAACATATAAATAAATGACATTTTTAAAAACGTGTTTTTGGGATAAATTGGTATGCCATCCGATAGATATGCGTTCGCAGAGTGCAGAAATGTATTTTTTATCAAATTTGGACGAGTAGTTTTGCTTTTATGCCAAAATAACATATAAATAAATGAAATTTTTAAAAACGTGTTTTTGGGATAAATTGGTATGCCATCCGATAGATATGCGTTCGCAGAGTGCAGAAATGTATTTTTTATCAAATTTGGACGAGTAGTTTTGCTTTTATGCCAACATAACATATAAATAAATGACATTTTTAAAAACGTGTTTTTGGGATAAATTGGTATACCATCCGATAGATATGCGTTCGCAGAGTGCAGAAATATATTTTTTATCAAATTTGGACGAGTAGTTTTGCTTTTATGCCAAAATAACATATAAATAAATGACATTTTTAAAAACGTGTTTTTGGGATAAATTGGTATGCCATCCGATAGATATGCGTTCGCAGAGTGCAGAAATGTATTTTTTATCAAATTTGGACGAGTAGTTTTGCTTTTATGCCAAAATAACATATAAATAAATGACATATTTAAAACCGTGTTTTTGCAATAAATTGGTATGCCATCCGATAGATATACGTTCGCAGAGTGCAGAAATGTATTTTTTATCAAATTTGGACGAGTAGTTTTGCTTTTATGCCAAAATAACATATAAATAAATGACATTTTTAAAAACGTGTTTTTGGGATAAATTGGTATGCCATCCGATAGATATGCGTTCGCAGAGTGCAGAAATGTATTTTTTATCAAATTTGGACGAGTAGTTTTGCTTTTATGCCAAAATAACATATAAATAAATGACATTTTTAAAAACGTGTTTTTGGGATAAATTGGTATGCCATCCGATAGATATGCGTTCGCAGAGTGCAGAAATGTATTTTTTATCAAATTTGGACGAGTAGTTTTGCTTTTATGCCAAAATAACATATAAATAAATGACATTTTTAAAAACGTGTTTTTGGGATAAATTGGTATGCCATCCGATAGATATGCGTTCGCAGAGTGCAGAAATGTATTTTTTATCAAATTTGGACGAGTAGTTTTGCTTTTATGCCAAAATAACATATAAATAAATGACATTTTTAAAAACGTGTTTTTGCGATAAATTGGTATGCCATCCGATAGATATACGTTCGCAGAGTGCAGAAATGTATTTTTTATCAAATTTGGACGAGTAGTTTTGCTTTTATGCCAAAATAACATATAAATAAATGACATTTTTAAAAACGTGTTTTTGCGATAAATTGGTATGCCATCCGATAGATATACGTTCGCAGAGTGCAGAAATGTATTTTTTATCAAATTTATACGAGTAGTTTTGCTTTTATGCCAAAATAACATATAAATAAATGACATTTTTAAAAGCGTGTTTTTGCGATAAATTGGTATGCCATCCGATAGATATGCGTTCGCAGAGTGCAGAAATGTATTTTTTATCAAATTTGGACGAGTAGTTTTGCTTTTATGCCAAAATAACATATAAATAAATGACATTTTTAAAAACGTGTTTTTGCGATAAATTGGTATGCCATCCGATAGATATACGTTCGCAGAGTGCAGAAATGTATTTTTTATCAAATTTGGACGAGTAGTTTTGCTTTTATGCCAAAATAACATATAAATAAATGACATTTTTAAAAACGTGTTTTTGCGATAAATTGGTATGCCATCCGATAGATATACGTTCGCAGAGTGCAGAAATGTATTTTTTATCAAATTTGGACGAGTAGTTTTGCTTTTATGCCAAAATAACATATAAATAAATGACATTTTTAAAAACGTGTTTTTGGGATAAATTGGTATGCCATCCGATAGATATGCGTTCGCAGAGTGCAGAAATGTATTTTTTATCAAATTTGGACGAGTAGTTTTGCTTTTATGCCAAAATAACATATAAATATGAATGACATATTTAAAACCGTGTTTTTGCAATAAATTGGTATGCCATCCGATAGATATACGTTCGCAGAGTGCAGAAATGTATTTTTTATCAAATTTGGACGAGTAGTTTTGCTTTTATGCCAAAATAACATATAAATAAATGACATTTTTAAAAACGTGTTTTTGGGATAAATTGGTATGCCATCCGATAGATATGCGTTCGCAGAGTGCAGAAATGTATTTTTTATCAAATTTGGACGAGTAGTTTTGCTTTTATGCCAAAATAACATATAAATAAATGAAATTTTTAAAAACGTGTTTTTGGGATAAATTGGTATGCCATCCGATAGATATGCGTTCGCAGAGTGCAGAAATGTATTTTTTATCAAATTTGGACGAGTAGTTTTGCTTTTATGCCAACATAACATATAAATAAATGACATTTTTAAAAACGTGTTTTTGGGATAAATTGGTATACCATCCGATAGATATGCGTTCGCAGAGTGCAGAAATATATTTTTTATCAAATTTGGACGAGTAGTTTTGCTTTTATGCCAAAATAACATATAAATAAATGACATTTTTAAAAACGTGTTTTTGCGATAAATTGGTAGTTTTGCTTTTATGCCAAAATAACATATAAATAAATGACATTTTTAAAAACGTGTTTTTGGGATAAATTGGTATGCCATCCGATAGATATGCGTTCGCAGAGTGCAGAAATGTATTTTTTATCAAATTTGGACGAGTAGTTTTGCTTTTATGCCAAAATAACATATAAATAAATGACATTTTTAAAAACGTGTTTTTGGGATAAATTGGTATGCCATCCGATAGATATGCGTTCGCAGAGTGCAGAAATGTATTTTTTATCAAATTTGGACGAGTAGTTTTGCTTTTATGCCAAAATAACATATAAATAAATGACATTTTTAAAAACGTGTTTTTGGGATAAATTGGTATGCCATCCGATAGATATGCGTTCGCAGAGTGCAGAAATGTATTTTTTATCAAATTTGGACGAGTAGTTTTGCTTTTATGCCAAAATAACATATAAATAAATGACATTTTTAAAAACGTGTTTTTGGGATAAATTGGTATGCCATCCGATAGATATGCGTTCGCAGAGTGCAGAAATGTATTTTTTATCAAATTTGGACGAGTAGTTTTGCTTTTATGCCAAAATAACATATAAATAAATGACATTTTTAAAAACGTGTTTGACATGCATTGATATGCGTTGATATGCGTTGATATGCGTTGACATGCGTTGACATGCGTTGACATGCGATGATATGCGTTGACATGCGTTGACATGCGATGATATGCGATGACATGCGTTGATATGCGATGACATGCGTTGATATGCGTTGATATGCGTTGATATGCGTTGACATGCGTTGACATGCGTTGACATGCGATGACATGCGTTGATATGCGATGACATGCGTTGATATGCGTTGATATGCGTTGACATGCGTTGATATGCGATGATATGCGTTGACATGCGTTGACATGCGTTGACATGCGATGACATGCGTTGATATGCGATGACATGCGTTGATATGCGTTGATATGCGTTGATATGCGTTGACATGCGTTGACATGCGTTGATATGCGTTGATATGCGTTGACATGCGTTGACATGCGTTGACATATAAATAAATGACATTTTTAAAAAGCGATAAATTGGTATGCCATCCGATAGATATACGTTCGCAGAGTGCAGAAATGTATTTTTTTATCAAATTTGGGCGAGTAGTTTTGCTTTTATGCCAAAATAACATATAAATAAATGACATTTTTAAAAACGTGTTTTTGGGATAAATTGGTATGCCATCCGATAGATATGCGTTCGCAGAGTGCAGAAATGTATTTTTTATCAAATTTGGACGAGTAGTTTTGCTTTTATGCCAAAATAACATATAAATAAATGACATTTTTAAAAACGTGTTTTTGGGATAAATTGGTATGCCATCCGATAGATATGCGTTCGCAGAGTGCAGAAATGTATTTTTTATCAAATTTGGACGAGTAGTTTTGCTTTTATGCCAAAATAACATATAAATAAATGACATTTTTAAAAACGTGTTTTTGGGATAAATTGGTATGCCATCCGATAGATATGCGTTCGCAGAGTGCAGAAATGTATTTTTTATCAAATTTGGACGAGTAGTTTTGCTTTTATGCCAAAATAACATATAAATAAATGACATTTTTAAAAACGTGTTTTTGGGATAAATTGGTATGCCATCCGATAGATATGCGTTCGCAGAGTGCAGAAATGTATTTTTTATCAAATTTGGACGAGTAGTTTTGCTTTTATGCCAAAATAACATATAAATAAATGACATTTTTAAAAACGTGTTTTTGCGATAAATTGGTATGCCATCCGATAGATATACGTTCGCAGAGTGCAGAAATGTATTTTTTATCAAATTTGGACGAGTAGTTTTGCCTTTATGCCAAAATAACATATAAATAAATGACATTTTTAAAAACGTGTTTTTGGGATAAATTGGTATGCCATCCGATAGATATACGTTCGCAGAGTGCAGAAATGTATTTTTTATCAAATTTGGACGAGTAGTTTTGCTTTTATGCCAAAATAACATATAAATAAATGACATTTTTAAAAACGTGTTTTTGCGATAAATTGGTATGCCATCCGATAGATATGCGTTCGCAGAGTGCAGAAATGTATTTTTTATCAAATTTGGACGAGTAGTTTTGCTTTTATGCCAAAATAACATATAAATAAATGACATTTTTAAAAACGTGTTTTTGGGATAAATTGGTATGCCATCCGATAGATATGCGTTCGCAGAGTGCAGAAATGTATTTTTTATCAAATTTGGACGAGTAGTTTTGCTTTTATGCCAAAATAACATATAAGTAAATGACATTTTTAAAAACGTGTTTTTGGGATAAATTGGTATGCCATCCGATAGATATGCGTTCGCAGAGTGCAGAAATGTATTTTTTATCAAATTTGGACGAGTAGTTTTGCTTTTATGCCAAAATAACATATAAATAAATGACATTTTTAAAAACGTGTTTTTGGGATAAATTGGTATGCCATCCGATAGATATGCGTTCGCAGAGTGCAGAAATGTATTTTTTATCAAATTTGGACGAGTAGTTTTGCTTTTATGCCAAAAAAACATATAAATAAATGACATTTTTAAAAACGTGTTTTTGCGATAAATTGGTATGCCATCCGATAGATATACGTTCGCAGAGTGCAGAAATGTATTTTTTATCAAATTTGGACGAGTAGTTTTGCTTTTATGCCAAAATAACATATAAATAAATGACATTTTTAAAAACGTGTTTTTGCGATAAATTGGTATGCCATCCGATAGATATGCGTTCGCAGAGTGCAGAAATGTATTTTTTATCAAATTTGGACGAGTAGTTTTGCTTTTATGCCAAAATAACATATAAATAAATGACATTTTTAAAAACGTGTTTTTGGGATAAATTGGTATGCCATCCGATAGATATGCGTTCGCAGAGTGCAGAAATGTATTTTTTATCAAATTTGGACGAGTAGTTTTGCTTTTATGCCAAAATAACATATAAATAAATGACATTTTTAAAAACGTGTTTTTGCGATAAATTGGTATGCCATCCGATAGATATGCATTCGCAGAGTGCAGAAATGTATTTTTTATCAAATTTGGACGAGTAGTTTTGCTTTTATGCCAAAATAACATATAAATAAATGACATTTTTAAAAACGTGTTTTTGCGATAAATTGGTATGCCATCCGATAGATATACGTTCGCAGAGTGCAGAAATGTATTTTTTATCAAATTTGGACGAGTAGTTTTGCTTTTATGCCAAAATAACATATAAATAAATGACATTTTTAAAAACGTGTTTTTGGGATAAATTGGTATGCCATCCGATAGATATGCGTTCGCAGAGTGCAGAAATGTATTTTTTATCAAATTTGGACGAGTAGTTTTGCTTTTATGCCAAAATAACATATAAATAAATGACATTTTTAAAAACGTGTTTTTGGGATAAATTGGTATGCCATCCGATAGATATGCGTTCGCAGAGTGCAGAAATGTATTTTTTATCAAATTTGGACGAGTAGTTTTGCTTTTATGCCAAAATAACATATAAATAAATGACATTTTTAAAAACGTGTTTTTGCGATAAATTGGTATGCCATCCGATAGATATACGTTCGCAGAATGCAGAAATGTATTTTTTATCAAATTTGGACGAGTAGTTTTGCTTTTATGCCAAAATAACATATAAATAAATGACATTTTTAAAAACGTATTTTTGGGATAAATTGGTATGCCATCCGATAGATATGCGTTCGCAGAGTGCAGAAATGTATTTTTTATCAAATTTGGGCGAGTAGTTTTGCTTTTATGTCAAAATAACATATAAATAAATGACATTTTTAAAAACGTGTTTTTGCGATAAATTGGTATGCCATCCGATAGATATACGTTCGCAGAGTGCAGAAATGTATTTTTTATCAAATTTGGACGAGTAGTTTTGCTTTTATGCCAAAATAACATATAAATAAATGACATTTTTAAAAACGTGTTTTTGGGATAAATTGGTATGCCATCCGATAGATATGCGTTCGCAGAGTGCAGAAATGTATTTTTTATCAAATTTGGACGAGTAGTTTTGCTTTTATGCCAAAATAACATATAAATAAATGACATATTTAAAACCGTGTTTTTGCAATAAATTGGTATGCCATCCGATAGATATACGTTCGCAGAGTGCAGAAATGTATTTTTTATCAAATTTGGACGAGTAGTTTTGCTTTTATGCCAAAATAACATATAAATAAATGACATTTTTAAAAACGTGTTTTTGGGATAAATTGGTATGCCATCCGATAGATATGCGTTCGCAGAGTGCAGAAATGTATTTTTTATCAAATTTGGACGAGTAGTTTTGCTTTTATGCCAAAATAACATATAAATAAATGACATTTTTAAAAACGTGTTTTTGGGATAAATTGGTATGCCATCCGATAGATATGCGTTCG
This sequence comes from Meliscaeva auricollis, assembly GCA_948107695.1. NCBI lineage: Eukaryota > Metazoa > Arthropoda > Insecta > Diptera > Syrphidae > Meliscaeva > Meliscaeva auricollis. The sequence continues at coordinate 21,165,109 of OX403616.1, read as the reverse complement.
CAGAGTGCAGAAATGTATTTTTTATCAAATTTGGACGAGTAGTTTTGCTTTTATGCCAAAATAACATATAAATAAATGACATTTTTAAAAACGTGTTTTTGGGATAAATTGGTATGCCATCCGATAGATATGCGTTCGCAGAGTGCAGAAATGTATTTTTTATCAAATTTGGACGAGTAGTTTTGCTTTTATGCCAAAATAACATATAAATAAATGACATTTTTAAAAACGTGTTTTTGGGATAAATTGGTATGCCATCCGATAGATATGCGTTCGCAGAGTGCAGAAATGTATTTTTTATCAAATTTGGACGAGTAGTTTTGCTTTTATGCCAAAATAACATATAAATAAATGACATTTTTAAAAGCGTGTTTTTGCGATAAATTGGTATGCCATCCGATAGATATGCGTTCGCAGAGTGCAGAAATGTATTTTTTATCAAATTTGGACGAGTAGTTTTGCTTTTATGCCAAAATTACATATAAATAAATGACATTTTTAAAAACGTGTTTTTGCGATAAATTGGTATGCCATCCGATAGATATGCGTTCGCAGAGTGCAGAAATGTATTTTTTATCAAATTTGGACGAGTAGTTTTGCTTTTATGCCAAAATAACATATAAATAAATGACATTTTTAAAAACGTATTTTTGGGATAAATTGGTATGCCATCCGATAGATATGCGTTCGCAGAGTGCAGAAATGTATTTTTTATCAAATTTGGGCGAGTAGTTTTGCTTTTATGTCAAAATAACATATAAATAAATGACATTTTTTAAAAACGTGTTTTTGCGATAAATTGGTATGCCATCCGATAGATATACGTTCGCAGAGTGCAGAAATGTATTTTTTATCAAATTTGGACGAGTAGTTTTGCTTTTATGCCAAAATAACATATAAATAAATGACATTTTTAAAAACGTGTTTTTGCGATAAATTGGTATGCCATCCGATAGATATACGTTCGCAGAGTGCAGAAATGTATTTTTTATCAAATTTGGACGAGTAGTTTTGCTTTTATGCCAAAATAACATATAAATAAATGACATTTTTAAAAACGTGTTTTTGGGATAAATTGGTATGCCATCCGATAGATATGCGTTCGCAGAGTGCAGAAATGTATTTTTTATCAAATTTGGACGAGTAGTTTTGCTTTTATGCCAAAATAACATATAAATAAATGACATATTTAAAACCGTGTTTTTGCAATAAATTGGTATGCCATCCGATAGATATGCGTTCGCAGAGTGCAGAAATGTATTTTTTATCAAATTTGGACGAGTAGTTTTGCTTTTATGCCAACATAACATATAAATAAATGACATTTTTAAAAACGTGTTTTTGGGATAAATTGGTATGCCATCCGATAGATATGCGTTCGCAGAGTGCAGAAATGTATTTTTTATCAAATTTGGACGAGTAGTTTTGCTTTTATGCCAAAATAACATATAAATAAATGAAATTTTTAAAAACGTGTTTTTGGGATAAATTGGTATGCCATCCGATAGATATGCGTTCGCAGAGTGCAGAAATGTATTTTTTATCAAATTTGGACGAGTAGTTTTGCTTTTATGCCAAAATAACATATAAATAAATGACATTTTTAAAAACGTGTTTTTGCGATAAATTGGTATGCCATCCGATAGATATACGTTCGCAGAGTGCAGAAATGTATTTTTTATCAAATTTGGACGAGTAGTTTTGCTTTTATGATAAAATAACATATAAATAAATGACATTTTTAAAAACGTGTTTTTGCGATAAATTGGTATGCCATCCGATAGATATGCGTTCGCAGAGTGCAGAAATGTATTTTTTATCAAATTTGGACGAGTAGTTTTGCTTTTATGCCAAAATAACATATAAATAAATGACATTTTTAAAAACGTGTTTTTGCGATAAATTGGTATGCCATCCGATAGATATACGTTCGCAGAGTGCAGAAATGTATTTTTTATCAAATTTGGACGAGTAGTTTTGCTTTTATGCCAAAATAACATATAAATAAATGAAATTTTTAAAAACGTGTTTTTGGGATAAATTGGTATGCCATCCGATAGATATGCGTTCGCAGAGTGCAGAAATGTATTTTTTATCAAATTTGGACGAGTAGTTTTGCTTTTATGCCAACATAACATATAAATAAATGACATTTTTAAAAACGTGTTTTTGGGATAAATTGGTATGCCATCCGATAGATATGCGTTCGCAGAGTGCAGAAATGTATTTTTTATCAAATTTGGACGAGTAGTTTTGCTTTTATGCCAAAATAACATATAAATAAATGACATTTTTAAAAACGTGTTTTTGGGATAAATTGGTATGCCATCCGATAGATATGCGTTCGCAGAGTGCAGAAATGTATTTTTTATCAAATTTGGACGAGTAGTTTTGCTTTTATGCCAAAATAACATATAAATAAATGACATTTTTAAAAACGTGTTTTTGGGATAAATTGGTATGCCATCCGATAGATATGCGTTCGCAGAGTGCAGAAATGTATTTTTTATCAAATTTGGACGAGTAGTTTTGCTTTTATGCCAAAATAACATATAAATAAATGAAATTTTTAAAAACGTGTTTTTGGGATAAATTGGTATGCCATCCGATAGATATGCGTTCGCAGAGTGCAGAAATGTATTTTTTATCAAATTTGGACGAGTAGTTTTGCTTTTATGCCAAAATAACATATAAATAAATGACATTTTTAAAAACGTGTTTTTGCGATAAATTGGTATGCCATCCGATAGATATACGTTCGCAGAGTGCAGAAATGTATTTTTTATCAAATTTGGACGAGTAGTTTTGCTTTTATGATAAAATAACATATAAATAAATGACATTTTTAAAAACGTGTTTTTGCGATAAATTGGTATGCCATCCGATAGATATGCGTTCGCAGAGTGCAGAAATGTATTTTTTATCAAATTTGGACGAGTAGTTTTGCTTTTATGCCAAAATAACATATAAATAAATGACATTTTTAAAAACGTGTTTTTGCGATAAATTGGTATGCCATCCGATAGATATACGTTCGCAGAGTGCAGAAATGTATTTTTTATCAAATTTGGACGAGTAGTTTTGCTTTTATGCCAAAATAACATATAAATAAATGAAATTTTTAAAAACGTGTTTTTGGGATAAATTGGTATGCCATCCGATAGATATGCGTTCGCAGAGTGCAGAAATGTATTTTTTATCAAATTTGGACGAGTAGTTTTGCTTTTATGCCAACATAACATATAAATAAATGACATTTTTAAAAACGTGTTTTTGGGATAAATTGGTATGCCATCCGATAGATATGCGTTCGCAGAGTGCAGAAATGTATTTTTTATCAAATTTGGACGAGTAGTTTTGCTTTTATGCCAAAATAACATATAAATAAATGAAATTTTTAAAAACGTGTTTTTGGGATAAATTGGTATGCCATCCGATAGATATGCGTTCGCAGAGTGCAGAAATGTATTTTTTATCAAATTTGGACGAGTAGTTTTGCTTTTATGCCAAAATAACATATAAATAAATGACATTTTTAAAAACGTGTTTTTGCGATAAATTGGTATGCCATCCGATAGATATACGTTCGCAGAGTGCAGAAATGTATTTTTTATCAAATTTGGACGAGTAGTTTTGCTTTTATGATAAAATAACATATAAATAAATGACATTTTTAAAAACGTGTTTTTGCGATAAATTGGTATGCCATCCGATAGATATGCGTTCGCAGAGTGCAGAAATGTATTTTTTATCAAATTTGGACGAGTAGTTTTGCTTTTATGCCAAAATAACATATAAATAAATGACATTTTTAAAAACGTGTTTTTGCGATAAATTGGTATGCCATCCGATAGATATACGTTCGCAGAGTGCAGAAATGTATTTTTTATCAAATTTGGACGAGTAGTTTTGCTTTTATGCCAAAATAACATATAAATAAATGACATTTTTAAAAACGTGTTTTTGGGATAAATTGGTATGCCATCCGATAGATATGCGTTCGCAGAGTGCAGAAATGTATTTTTTATCAAATTTGGACGAGTAGTTTTGCTTTTATGCCAAAATAACATATAAATAAATGACATTTTTAAAAACGTGTTTTTGCGATAAATTGGTATGCCATCCGATAGATATACGTTCGCAGAGTGCAGAAATGTATTTTTTATCAAATTTGGACGAGTAGTTTTGCTTTTATGCCAAAATAACATATAAATAAATGACATTTTTAAAAACGTGTTTTTGCGATAAATTGGTATGCCATCCGATAGATATACGTTCGCAGAGTGCAGAAATGTATTTTTTATCAAATTTGGACGAGTAGTTTTGCTTTTATGCCAAAATAACATATAAATAAATGACATTTTTAAAAACGTGTTTTTGCGATAAATTGGTATGCCATCCGATAGATATACGTTCGCAGAGTGCAGAAATGTATTTTTTATCAAATTTGGACGAGTAGTTTTGCTTTTATGCCAAAATAACATATAAATAAATGACATTTTTAAAAACGTGTTTTTGCGATAAATTGGTATGCCATCCGATAGATATACGTTCGCAGAGTGCAGAAATGTATTTTTTATCAAATTTATACGAGTAGTTTTGCTTTTATGCCAAAATAACATATAAATAAATGACATTTTTAAAAACGTGTTTTTGGGATAAATTGGTATGCCATCCGATAGATATGCGTTCGCAGAGTGCAGAAATGTATTTTTTATCAAATTTGGGCGAGTTGTTTTGCTTTTATGTCAAAATAACATATAAATAAATGACATTTTTAAAAACGTGTTTTTGGGATAAATTGGTATGCCATCCGATAGATATACGTTCGCAGAGTGCAGAAATGTATTTTTTATCAAATTTGGACGAGTAGTTTTGCTTTTATGCCAAAATAACATATAAATAAATGACATTTTTAAAAACGTGTTTTTGCGATAAATTGGTATGCCATCCGATAGATATACGTTCGCAGAGTGCAG